>CM052544.1:55386788-55422496 GCA_028533065.1 Trachops cirrhosus | reverse complement strand
GGGAGAGGGGAGGGAATTTCAGGGGAGAAGGGAAGGGTTTATAGGAACAAATATAGAGGACACATGGACAAAACTAGGGGGGTTGGAAAGGGGAGGGAGGAGGGGAGGAATGGGTGGGTGGGCTGGAATGGGAATAAAGGATAGAAACTGTACTGAATAAACTAAAATAAAAAAATTAAAAAAAAAGTATCCGTATCACTTTGAGAGTGAAGTCTTCTCCATGCTTTGTCAGTGTGGTTTGGATGTGACTGACACCAGCTCCCAGAGTCTATGGAGTTCATGTGAACTGAGGCTGGCCAATCACCATAATCCATTCTCCCGACTAAATGACAAGTTCTGGTGTGGACATGTAGCTGGAGTTGGCCCAGTGAGATTCAACACCAGCATTTTGTTTGGAACCAACTACAAAATTTTTCCTGGGCTTAAGGTAAGTCAGGAGCAGGGGGTAGCTGTCTTGTCTGCACAGAGGGACCTTATCAAACAACAAGGCCAATTCAGGGAACAGCAGAGCTAAGAAATAAAGCATGATTAATGGTGTTGTTGAACAACTGGATATAATGATAGCTGAAACCATGATATCATTTTTTCATATATATGAGTCAATAAATCTCCTTTTTTATGTAAGCTGATTTTTCTATGTGGGACTAAAAGAACCTTGAATAATATCATTTGGAAATTATTGTATTTTTATAGAACATGACTAATAATATTAACACATAGTTGATAATATTTTGTAGCATTTCATGACAAAAGAGAGACATATTAAAGAGGAAAAAACACATTTCATTTTAAGGCTGTCAACTAGTTATCATTTGTCATTGCTTGCAATATTATGTTTTTTTCCTGAGAAAGTATAGTATTCACTACATTAATAGAGAAGTAAATTCAAATCAGTCATCCTACTAACTCAATAAACGCATAGTGTATCTCTTTTTTATATCATAATGTTTATATAGTTTAAAGCCTGCTAAAATTTCTTTACGACTCACCAAAGACTGCTGGTTATTTATGTGTAAATCTTTAATTCTAAATTAAAACACAGAACAAAGAATAAAAGCACTTAAAATAATTACAATATCCATTTGGCACATGGAATAATAAAGAAATTTTGGACATCTCCTTAATCATATAATGCTATGTCAAAGTGACTATATTCTCACTTTTACTGCAAAAGATTCTAATGCATTATAACCACAGAATGTTTTTGCTAGTCTCCTGAAAACTTAATTCAACTGGAAAGAAGATCTGTACAATACTTAATTTTTGCCTTACTCCAGGTTAATATTTTGCTACTTAATACATTTTTTTATTAGTGTGAGGAGGACCAATTCTATGACCAATTATTATTTTTATTTCATTCATCCTTAGGTGAACAGTAATTTGTTTTTCTGGGACATAGTTTGTAGTAATTTATATTTCACTTATAATCAGTTCCTGTGAAAATTCACATTAATTACAAATGCAGTAGTTTGAAGAAAAGACTATCTTGGGGCACTTTCCAATCTTGAGTTCAATATCAGGCCAGGGTCACCCTGGCTCAATTATAGTAACTTAGCTACCAAATACTGATAAAACTGGCCAGCACATGTGCTCTAAATTCTCACATTTTGTCACCTCAGAGATGATGTACCTAGCCCAGAGTCACAGAGTCCTGATGGACTCCTGACCTTCTTTTCTATTCCTCACACTCCCTCATCATCGTTTACCTCTTCATAAAGCTTGGAGGACAGTCTAGAGTATGCAGAATGGCTATGTTAAGAGGGTAGGGTGGGGTGGCTATGAAATGAACACAGCTGGAGCTCATTCTCTGTAATGATTTCCATTGGGTGTATCGACTAAGAGTTTCAGTTCATAAAGCAAAAGCTCCTGTTATTGAACTGATTTAAATCATCTCAGAAAGAGTATTATGTCTAAAAATCACCCATACCTTACAGAATAAGTTAAAAGAAATTTTTTGTTACATGACTTTGCACTCCAGTGTTATTAAGTTGTGGTTAATTTTCTTGGGCTTACCCAGATTGTGGAATGTCAATGCATTACATACAAAGTCAGTTTTGTACTGTATGTGGAACTGCAACTGACCAATCTACTTTATAATTCTGTGATAAGATATGATTCACTAAAAGGAAATCGCTATGCTTGAAGTGAAGGGGAAAACGAATTGGGTTTATAGGACATCTGGGCGTCCACATGATGTAGTGGGAACAGGCTCTAGACTAGGAAACAGTAGATCTTAGTTATCCCATAGATTAGTCATTAACTCACTGGATAACCTTGAGAAACTCACCTTAGTCTAGATAATTTCAGTTTGCTCTAAAGGGAGTTGGAAAAGGTTACCACTGGAATCAAATACAACTCTATACAAGAATCTTTTTAGAAGGAGTGCAATAAACATATGGGCAACTGTGTTTCCTGCTTTTACTTTATCTTTCCTTTAGGGCTCTGCTTCTTTTCTACTCCATGAAGATCCCATGGGCTGCCAGTCCCAGTTATACCTTCCCTGCTGCAGTGGCAGCACAGGACTCAGGCAGTCCTATGGGAGTATTTTTCCTTCTCTTCCTCTGGACACTTTTATTGTTTAAAGGTGAACAATATCACAAAAGAGGGCCAATCAGAATCACTTTTGGAAATTCATATCAATAGGGGATGAAGAATTGGACTAATTTCAGGGGGAATACTAGCTGTAAGGCCAATATACTGAGTCTTCTTATGATACCATCTTTGCCATCAGGTGAATAGATTCTGTATAAAAAGTAAGCCAACCCAGAGGAAAGAAGAGATGAAAAATGGAGATAGACAGAATCCAGGTTATATCATTAGAACCTGTGGATCCAGCTATACCTGAGGTCATATCTATTCCCCTGGAGTTCCCAAAACATACCCCAATAAGTTCCCTTTGATCACTTAAGATAATTTGAATTTGGTTTTGGTCACTTGCTACTGATTGAGTTCTGATTAGTATCAATATATCCAGAAATTGTTATTTAATCTCTAGAAGAGAGTATGATGCTACAATAAAATACTTTCTCATTAAATATGCATTGACAAATTGAATATATTAATATATGTTATGAATAGCTCTATGATTCTAGAACTACATGTATATCCAATATTTAAATTACATTATTTATATTAAATTACAATGTGAAGAAACATGTGAAGATTTTTAAAGATTGCTCACCATTCCTTTATTTATACATTGATTGCTGAGTGGACAATTTTTACATGCTAAGTCCTAATGATGCAGTACTGTACAAAACAGACAAAAATGTCTTCACCCACTGAGTTAACATTCTAGCAAGGCCTGAGTTACATTATACTTAATTATATATAACTCAAGTTTTAGAAATGTTCAGTCCACTTATATTCAGGAACAATTAAACCCAGAATGCAAAATAACACTATGTGACTTATGTAAATCAGCTTTCCAAACGCTTTTCTTTTACCAGTGAATTTGGTAACAGATTGAACCTCTGAGCCTAAAGGTAGAATATTTGTTAAGTTTTTTTAAAGATAAGCTCCTGCTACTTTTTTGACAAGATAAATTCATGATTTGTCTGATTATACATTTCTGTAGGATAATTTTGACTAGCCCCTGTGAACTAAAATTCAATTTAATATAACCACACTACCAGCAAATAATTTTTTAAAAAGAATAGACATTTCCTTCTTCATAATTACCACTGTTGTTTCCACTGATGTGGAGAATGAGGACCTGTAGTCCTGAATTTCAACTCTTACCTGTACGATGTTCATTGCATTTTCCGAACTCCAGACGAGCTTGTCCTTTAGATTGAGCTGTTATAAAATTTACCAGGTAAAAATCAGGTAATTCCCAAAGATATACCTGATTTGATTAAAGTGTATATTCCATCCATACTCATGTAGTTCTCTGAAATTTCAGCATTTTATTGTTAAGTAAAGCAATACAGTATGTTATGGGAAAGTGTTTTTTAGCAGAGCCTAAATGTTCTATTTATGGTCTACAGAATTTTTCATGCGCTGTGCTGGCAAACTCATTCTAAATAAACCAGCATGTTGGCAATACCTAACCTAGTAAATTCTTACACATTTTTTTTATTTAGTGGCTATACATATTCAGCAGTTATTGCTGAGGTATAAAACATGAGTCTAGGCCTCATGGACTAAAGGTGAAGTGATGCATGTTGAGGCTGTGATGGGATATCTGATACATTGGACCTCCTTTATGTTCTTTCATCCAGCAGCTATTTCTGTGCTTTCCTATGCCAATGAAATCCCCCTTTTTTCTCTGAAATTCATCCTATGCAGTTGGCAGAGGTTATCTCTATCTTCCCCAGTCAGAGGGATGGTTCTGTGGTTAGTTCTGATCAAATGATCCAATGCCCTTGGCCAAAATGATTGCTTCAGTTGCTGTTAATGAATCAAACTGGATAAATTAAAGTTTTTCTTAAGACTGTTCTAAAGATGTTATGGGACATAGTTGCTCTGCATGGACTGATGCTGGCCATCTTAGACACACAGAGCTGAGAAATTGAGTATGTGAGATGGGCCGAGACATGAGTCATTGACAACAGCAGTTTGAGGCCCTGAGAAAATTGAAAAATCATAAATGAAATGTAACAAAGGAAAGCAAGAAGGAGAAAGCATTAAAGACACAATTTTTTCCTCCCCATATGCAACTATACTCTGGGTCTTTGGCAGTATTTGAGGTAATGAACCTTCCTTTATTTTTTTCTTAAGTTAATTTGAACTGCATTTTCTCCGCTAAAAGAATGGTGACTATTTATTAGGAAACAGATGAGTCATTACAAATAGAGACCCCACATTAGTATCATCCAAGTTGACTAATTGATCTACAGATTGATTGACTGCTAGATTTATTCATCCACTGAAACATGTGCCAATCACCCACCACATTTTTGGCACTGGGGGAAATAAAGATAAATAAACCATAAGGCCCTCAGAAGTTCAATGTGGAGAGGGAAAGGCAGACATACCAAAAAGTTATTCTAATGCAATACTATGACAACTTCAATTGCAGTAGCTTGAGGATTTAGGGTCTGATGAGAGTATGTGGAGACTGAGGCAGTAGGAAATAGTTCCAGGAAGACTGGAGTGCAGAACAATGGACTAAACACAAGTTAATATGAGATTATTATTATCATTTCTCCTCTTTTGAGGACATAGGGAAAAGTAACAAGTTATGTAAAACCTGGGCCTGGCACAGCTGCTCAAACATAGATGGAAGTGCAAAACCAGAGTCCAGTTTCGACTAGATTAGATTAGATTAGATTCCACCCTTTCTGCCCTTGTTAGAGGATCATTTGTTTCCCCAAACCTCAGCTCTTTGATGTGTGACCCACCTTCTAAGAACCCTGCTGTCTCTGAAATTCATGCATTTCCAATTATGCTTGAAACATAAGAGGAGAGACAATATTTTTATGTCTTTGAGCATCAGAATATCAGGGGTGCAGGACACTTTCACAGCAGCATATGCCTTCCATACACATTTATTGAACAGTCAGTATTTCTCATCATTGGTGGTAAGAGATAAAGGGAACATGAAACACATAGATATGGATCTGTGTGGAGAGACAAGAAAAATCAAACATTACATGCTAATAATCCCAATGAAAAGTAGAAATGTCTATGGCTTGATATAGTCAAACACTTGATCATCCTGGGCACAGCTCAGAGCAGAGCTTCTTAACTTCTGCATTATCAACATCTTGGGCCAGATAATTGTTTGGTGTGGGATTGTTTTATGCATTACAGGATGTCACACAAAATCCCTGGCCTCTGCCTACTAGATTCTAGTAGCGGCCTCTGCCTGCTAGATGCTCATAGCATCATCAGTTATAACAACCCAAAATTCCTCCAGTCATTGTCAAATGTTCGCTGAGAGAAAATCACCCCTGGCTGAGAACCACTTGCTTAGAGGTACTGATGTTTAGAAATGGAAAATTCATAGTCTCTTATTCCAGATAAGACACAATAATAAGAATCTCTATACCAAAAAATTCTCTAATTATTAAACTAGGATGTTGCTAAATGCTGGAGTTTGCAGCAGTGCACTGGGTCTAGGGGCAGCATAAAGGAACAAGGAGCCTTATGTTGTTTCTTCTCAGGGCATAAACTTCTCTTTGAGGATTCAGAAAGAAATTAATCAGTTTAGGTAGCAATTCAGACCATCCATACTTATATTTCAGCAAATGCACATATATTGCAGGGTAAACCCAAATTACGATAAGTGGAAGCTTGAAAGAACATTTCCAAATGCTATAGGCTATGTTTTAAGCTATATAATGCCAACCTTTTCAAACACACACTCACCCTCCTCTGATATCAAGAGAACAGAAGAAGCACATGAGGACCCAAACACTGATTAGCATACAGAGGACCCATCCACTTTAAACAGGATTATAGGATATTAAATATCTATATTTAAAGACTGAGTACAGAGAAACCTGGGAGAAGACAACTACAACTCTTGATAATGAGGAGGAGGAGGAGGACAATGATGATTGCAAAACCTCATGGGTAATGAATATTTCCTACATGAAAAACTGTGTGCTATGCACTTCATTTTATTTTTTATTATTATTTTTTAAATCATCACCCAATGACATTTTTTTCACTGCTTTTAGAGAAAGAGAAAAAAAAACAGAGAGGAAGAGAGTGAAAGAAACATCAATGTGAGAGAGAAACATTGATTGGATGCCTCCATATCTGCCCCAACCAGGGATTGAATCTGCAACCTAAGTATGTATGTGCCCTGACCAGGACTGCGGCCTTCAACTTTTTGGTTCATGGGGTGATATTCCAATGGAGCCACACCAGTTAGGGCTGTAGTATGCACTCACAACTTATGAGACAGCTACTGGTATGGAGAGGAAACTAAGATTTCAAACTTTGAAATATTTTGCCCCAAGTTGCACAGCTAGCATATTAATTTTCTAGGGCTGCCATTACCACAAACTGGGTAGCTTATAACAAAACATTTATTCTCTCAGAGTTGTGGAAGCTAAACGTCTAAAATCAAGTTATCAGTAAGGTCATGTTTCCTTTGAAGGGTCTAGGCAAGAATCCTTTCTTGCCTCTCTCTACCTTCTGGTGGAAAGCCAGCAATCCTTGGCTTTCGTTGGCTTATAGCTATATCACTCCAAATATCTGCCACCATCCTCACATGGCCTTCTTCCCCGACTATGTTTGTGTGCATGTGTATAACTCCAAATTTTCCTCTCCTCTCCTTATAAAGACTCTAGATCCCTTTGAGTCATTGGATATAGAGTCCACCCTTAGTAGAGTATGAATATTTCTTAAATTTATAACATCTGCAAAGATGCTATTTCCAAATAAGATCTCATTCGTAGCTACTGGGATTATGCATTTCATCATATCTTTTTTCCTTGGGGGTGATACAGTTTAACCCACTACAACAAGTGAAAGGCAGAAATGCATCTCCTACTTAGATCCATTTGCATCTTTATTTATGAGCCCTATTTTTTAACAGGTGCTTATTTATTATGAAGCACTATCTATATGCTCTATGATTTTCTAACTGTGTTCTATATATTCATTCTGTTAATCTCACACCCTGAGCCTCAGTCACTATCATTATCCTCACCATACACAGGAGGTCCTGGAGGCACAGAGAATTACAGAATTTAACAAAGGTACCCCGAGTCTGTCTCTTACTCACTCTGCCATCCTGACTTCCCAATTTGCATGAATTGTAAATTACAATTGAAACCTATAATATAAGTAGAGGCTATCTCAGGTTAAAATGATCTGTGAAAGCAATAAAAGAGTATCTAGGTATATGAGATACATGACTTATATCAAAAAACTTAATTCTTTTTGTTCAGTTGGCTCAGCTAAGTCATAAAGTCAAGTTTAGTCTTGATGAACCCATTACCATTTTAAAAAGTAGCATTACTCTCTTTAATAAAATTGAGGAGTAAATTTTTGAGTATTGTTAGAGTCTACCCATGTTTTGCTCATTCAAAAATAATACTTTTGACTTTATTATTCTGTGAGAAGTCTAACTCAATCTTAATCCTAGTAAAAAGGCCTGCATTAGTTAAACATGACAAAAAATAAGTTCCTGTTTATATGATTTCTGAAAATAACTATTTCTCATTTTATATTTCTAATTGGTTTATTACATACAAATATTCTTTATTCCTGAAAGAGCATTTTTATTAAATGAACACTATATGGCAAAATAAAATTATATTGCTTGATGATATATTTGATAAATATTTGAGCTCTGTATAGTTTTTTAACAATAGCACAGCATTTGCTATTTAATCAAGTGTTACCTATTTTTCCATTAGCATATCTATAAAAATCATTTCATGGTTAGTCAAATCTTTTTAAGTTTTTCATGGTTAAGAGTTTCAATTTGTACATTGGTATAATCTAAGTGGAGGAGGCAATGGAAACTCCCATTTAAGGATATTTTAGCCACCAACATGGACTGGATTATTGTTCCTAATGCCTAACTTTCCACCAGTGATAGAATTTACATGCCCTTTGTCATGTGACTTGGTAGTGACTTCCTTTACTGCAGGCAGAGTAAGCATCCCTGTCCTATTAACTTTGAGCTTGGCCATATTTTTTGAATTTAATCTTCATCTGAGGATATGTTTATTGATTTTAGAAAGAGAAGAAGAGAGAGAGAGAGAGAAAGAGAGAGAGAGAGATCTATTGATTGCTTCCAATATGATTCCCAACTGGAGATCAAACCCACAACCTTTTGGTGTATGGGATGATGTTCCAACCGATTGGGCTGCCTGGCCAAGAAAAGAAGCTTGGCCATTTTACTTGCTGCAAGCAATGGGAAGAAGTGACAGTCTTCCAGTTCTGAACTACGGTTTTAGAAAGTATTGTAAGATTTCACCAGCCTTTGCCACAAGAAGGGCATAATTCAGATCTTTTAGCCTGAATCTTAAAATGACACTGAAACTGCCCAAAACCTGAATCAAACCATGACATAAAGTCTAGCCCAAATTCAGCTAAGATCAAATGAACCACAACTGAACTGCAAACTCAGGAACTTATAAATCAATGTTTACAGTTGTTGGAAACTAGGATTTGGGGGTTGATTGTTACACAGCATTAGAGCAGTAGAAACCTGCCTAACATAGCCACCATTTTTATAGAAACAGAGGAGACTTGTTCATTTTTTGCAATATAGCTTTAAACCAAAGTAACATAGGTAACCTGAGAAACGGGGAAAAAAAATTCTGTAAATAAAATAATATTTTCCTATTGACTCAAGTAATCATTTCAGAGATGTTTTTGCCTGGAGAAAAGTGTTGCCTCCAAAATGATAATGAAAGTCACACTCTCAATAATGGAACAGAGTAAATAAATAAAACTCTGTCTAAGTCCCACTCAACTTCAAGAAATTGTTCAGCATCAATATTTGCCAAGGGGAGAAGGCTCATTGGAAAAATACTTATTCTGGCTTTTTTTTGTTTTCTGTTTTTTTGTTGTTGTTTATTTTAAGTTTCAAAGGTAACTGTTTTAGATACATTTTTTCCCTTTAAATTCTTTTTAATTTCTTAGTCCCTTTCTTGACATTTTTGGTAAAAATGTTGAAATTAGAGTCCAATGCTTTACTATTTCTTTTACCTGACATTTGAAAACACTTTTCATTCAAAAGAAATGTGTGTCTGAATGATAGGAATGAATACAAATAAAATATCTATCTGCTACTACATTCCATCCCCTAAGCACCACAATTAACAATTTGATGTACAGAATTAAGGCTTTTTCAGGCTTCCAGTCAAGATGGTAGTATATGTAAATGTGGTACCAGAATTCTTCCACAACCACATAAATGTTACAACTAAACTACAGAATAACCATCATTCAGAAATGCCTGAAGTCTAACTGCACAGAAATCCTACAACTAAGGGTATATAGAAGAAGTCACATCAAGACTGGTAGGAGAGAGAGAGAGGAACAGGCTGGTTCCACATGGACTCAGACTCACTCCCTCTGAGCACCAGCACTGGGATAGAAGCTTGAAAGTCTCTAGGGACATACAGGGAAGAACTGAATTGTCTGGCTTTTGGTGAGAGCTTTTGGTGAGGGCAGCTTTCTCCAAGACAGAAGTACTGGCAGGGACCATTGTTGCTTTCCTGAGTCCCCCCACCTCCACAGATCCAGCAGGTGGGCACCATATCTGAATCTTCATCAACCTGGCTAACACCATTTTTCCAGCCCTGATGATTTCCTAAGACCATGGTCCTGTCCCACCCAACTGGTGGGCTGATCCAAGCCATGTCAAGTGTCTTTTCTAGACAAATAGCCTGTCTTGGTTTAGTTTTTAGACATTCCTAAATTTTCTTAAAGGTTATAAACCCCTCCAAATCAGCTTCTGGCTTAAGGATGCCCCATACCCCTTGGCTCCAGGTTCAGCACTAGTGGTAGCCAGACATGTTTTAAAGCTTGGCCTCTCCTGTACACCTCCAAGCCAAGCACAAGTAGCAGCCATCTGCTGATCACTTTATACCTCATACCAAGTAACCCTGAATAGGGCACAGTCAGTGGCTGACCTTAGCTTGCAACTCTCAGGAAGCCTCAGAGCTAGGGCACCTGGTGGCTAGCATCAGACCACATGGAAGCACCACCCAGTCACCTGCACAAGTGACACAATCAAGGGACTCACTTGGTAGGCACAAGAGCCCCACTGAAATAAGTTCTCTGTGAAGTCTGTCCCTGAACAGCAGATCCTCTGCTGTAGTTATGGACAGTCCCCATAGCCAATTGGCCTGGGGGTCAATGTCTCTCATTGATGTGCCAACAGAAATCAAGTCCCAGCTACAACAAGAGGGTATACACAGTCCACACAGAGTGCATACTTGGAGTGCCACTCTGCCAAGACTGGAAGACATAGATCTATCTATATATAGAAATGAGCACAGATAGGCAGCCAAGAGGGGGAGACAAAGAAACATGTCCCAAATGAAGGAATAGGAGAAATTCAGAAAAATAACTAAATAGAATAGAGGCAAGCAAACTACAGGATATGCAGTTCAAAACAATATAAGTATGCTCAAGGAACTTAGAACTTTAACAGCATTAAGAACATAGAAACCATAAAAAAGATCCAATTGGAAATGAAGAATACAATAATTGAAATGGAGAATACAGTAGAAAGAATCAACAGCAGATTAGATGAAGCAAAGGACTTAATTAACAACTTTGAAGACAAGATTGCAGAAAATACCCAGTGGATCAGAAAAAATAAAATTCAATTTTAAAAAATGAGAATAGTTCAAAGAACTTCTTGGACAACATAAAGCATAACAACATCCACATCATAAGGGTCCAAAAGGAGAAGGAAAAGAGCAAATGATTGAGAAATTACTTGAAGAAATAATAACTGAAAACTTCCCTAACCTAGTGAAGGAAAAAGACATGTAAGTCCAGGAAGTACAGAGTCCAAAACAAGATGAACCCAAAGAGGCCCACACCAAGAAACATTATCATTAAAATGGCAAAGAATCTTAAAAGCAGCAAGAGAAAAGCAGTTAGTTACCTACAAGAGTGCTCCCATAAGACTCTCAGTTTATTTCTCAACAGAAACTTTGCAGGCCAGAAGGGATTGTCACAAAAAATCAAAGTGATGAAAAGCAATAACCTATGACCAAGATTATTCTACCTAGCATAACTATCATTTAGAATTGAAGGCTGGATAAAAAGTTTCCCAGAAAAGAAAAAAAAAAAACTAAAGAAGTTCATTACCACCAAACTGAGAAATCCTACAAAGTCTTCTTTAAAAAAAAAGAACAAAATGATCAAAAATATGAATAACAAAATGGCAAGAAATACATATCTGTCAATGGTTACTATAAATGCTAAGTATACAATGAATTAAATACTCCAATGAAAAAGCATAAGATGACTGAATGGATAAGAAAACATGACCCTTATATATGCTATCTATAAGAGACTCATTTCAGATCAAAAGACACACATAGACCTAAAGCAAAGGGATGGAGAAGAATATTTTATGAAAATGGAAACAAACACAAACAAAAACAGAGGTAGCAATACTTATACTAGACAAAATAGACTTTAAAAGAAAGGCTATAATAAGAGACAAAGAGGGGCCCAAAATTTTTATGTCTGGGTATTTAATCCAAAGAAACCCAAAACACTAAATCAAAAAGATACATACATTCATATGTTCTTTGCAGCATTATACAATAGTCAAAATATGAAAGCAACTTAAATGTTCATCAGTAGATGAGTAGATAAGAAGTAGATAAGATAAGTAGTAGATACAATGCAGTATGATTCAGCTACAAAAAAGAAATGAATTCTTGTCATCTGCAAAAACATGGGTGGGCCTAGAGGGTATTGTGCTGAGTGGAATAAGTCAAATTAAGACAAATGCCATAAGATTTCAGTGAAAAGTAGAATCTAAAACAAACAAACAAACAAACAGAATAGAAACAGACAAAGATACAGAGAACATTTTGACAGGTGCCAGATAGGAAGGGGGTTGGAATATGAGTGAAAAAGGTGAAGGGATTACAAAGTGCATTACAGAGTAGTCATGGAGATGTAAAGTATAGCTAGGGCTTATAGTTTATTTTTTATTTAGCAGAAGGAAGCAGGTACTGTGTCTAATTTCTCATGCTTAAAACACTTTAATGGCTTCTCATCTCCCATATGATAAAGCTTAGCATCTTTAATAAGGTTTAAGAAACCCTGCGTGAACTGCCCCAATCTCCACTTGGGCTCATCCTAAAATATGCTCTATTTCCCTTTGTCCTATTTGCTTTTCAGCCATCCTGGACCTCTTTGGCACATCCCTACCATTTGTTCCCTCTGCTGCACTATATCATAGGTCTCTATTTTTGAGGCAACTTCTAGCAAAGCTTTGGGTTTCAGATAATCTGTCACAACCCCCAAGACTACATCTTTTTCTTCCTTAGACCAGATAAAGCTCCTTGCTATATTCTTCCAGAATACCCTTTACTTCTTTACTAAAACATTCATTTTAATTTTATTCACATTTGTTTACTTTTACCCCAACTTCACTGAGGTATAATTGACAAAAATCTGTAATATATTTAAAGTATACAATGGAATGATTAGATATATGTATACATTATAAATACTTTGACAATCAAGTTAATTAACATATCCATCACCTCACATAGTTGTTTTTTTTTTTTAAGAATGTTTAAGAGCTACCTTCTGAGCAAATTTTATAGTGTATAATACAGTATTATTAACCATGGCCATCAGTCTGCACTATCAATGCTCAGAACTTATTCATTTTGTAACTAAATGATGGTTGGTTATTTTCAATGGTAAGTGATCTACATGAGACCAGAAGCTGTGGCTGTTACTTTCTTATAGCCCCTGAATATAGCACAAAGTAGTCATTCAACAAATATTTGTTGGACTACAGTGAACAGAACGCTCATAGCTCAGAAGACCAATACTTAGGAATTAAAGCTAATGATACCTTTGAAAAGAAAAGGGAGATAAAAGCAAAAACATGGAAACAAGAATATGGGAGGAGTTCTCACAATAATTCACATAACAATGGTTAAAGCAAAGGAAGTGCACAATTCATTCAACAGCTCTTGTGACACTGAAGAAATTAATAAAACACTATCAGCTCATGTCCTGGATAATGACTACCTAAATTAGGCCTCCTAAGTTACCCATGGTAAAAAGAAACCAAGTGTCCATTATTGTGTTGCTTACAGTCCTGAGAGTATTTACAGCAAACCTACATTAAATAGTTTACCTATCATGTTGTGACCTAAAGCCAAGCAGTGGCCCTATTATAAAAGTTCTCTTTTCCCTTTCTTGATTCTACTGTCTTTGCTGTAATAAAAAAAAATTGGGGGCAACTATAGATTTAGGCTGAGCTGATGAATGAAGTCTAATTTATAGTATGGAACTTGACCTATCCATATGCATTTACTCAGATATTTCACTCCATCGGTTCTACAGGTGAGTACACTAAAACCAAACCATTAGAGACAGAAAGAAAGGGAAAAATAATACGTCAACTTAGCATCTTTAGTGAAACAATAAGTTTAAAATTTAACTTACCTGTGAAAATGATTCACTTTATTTTGTCTATATTCATGCTTTTCCACTGCTTGAATAAGCTTAATAAATGCCTGTATGTTGATAGTTATATGTGTCCTGTGGGAAATACTTTCAAACTCTAAATTAATGATGCAAGCTACCTGGAGTACACGCTCATCTCTTTGCCTTATTTGGGAATTCCATAGGAGGGATATTAGAAGAGAAAATACCTATACAGATAAAAAGTAATACATTATGTTTGCCACTAATTTTACAAAATGGAAAAATAGAACAAAACAAAAATGAAATTAATACACTGTACACTCTTTATAAAAAAGCTTGAATTCTTCCCTTCACTATGTATGATCCAAGAACCACTCCCATGGGATTTCCTTTAGGGCAGGTTTGAATTCCCTACCACAGGCAAACTGAATCCAAATCACTGAATTCAACCAGCTGTCCTAATGAGTTTTAAAGTTTCCCTAAAGCATGAGAACTATAATACAGGTTGGAGCAAAAGCAGGCTTACAGTTGTTTGTATAGAAAATAATACAATAATTAATAAATAATACAAGAATAAACTCTGTGTTTTGTGTACTCACAACTGTAAACCTACCTTTGCCCCACTTTGTATAAGCAGTACCTGAAATTACTAAGATGGCAATGTGAGGTGAGAGGTATTTCTTAAAATTGTATCTTGTAACAGGTGCTTTATTTCACTTGTAATCTGGTCTCATTGGGAGTTCATGTTATTTTGTTTGAGATTTATCAAGGAAAACATCAACAGCCCAGTGGCAAATTTCCTATTCTGTCCTCAGAAACTTCTCCAAACAAATATATATTTCTTTATTACAGAGACAGGGGTTAAGGCTGTGGTTCATCATATTTAATGTGCAGCAGAATCATATTGGATGTCTACTAAAAATGCAGCCCCTCCCACTAATAGAGTGAAAACAGGGAGACAGGAGCACAGTGCAGACTCACATTTTTCACTCATGTCCCAGAGATCCTGAGGCAAGGGGTGTGGAGAGGAGATTTCAAGAAACATAGAGCAATAGGGTGACACACACTGAGAGGGTGCTTTCCTCACATCAAAGTATTATCTTCAGGAAAAATAAAAATTCATGAAAATCAATTTCAAATAAATGAGTGAACGCATTTTCAAGAAATACTGGGACACGTTTTCTGAATGACGTGTATCACCTAAATATTATCCAAAGTGTGGCGAGCCTTGGCATATCAGCAATTCCACCAGGCTGCAATGCTATGAACACTCTGTAAGCTGTGATCTAATCAATCATGTCTTTCACTGTTAGGCAATGTAGCCATAAAAGAATCTTTTGGTGCCCGACAAAGCATACTGGAGAAAGAAAAAAATGAATACATTTTAGAATCCTTCAGTATCTCTTTCTGACACCAAAGGTGGGAGCAAGTTGATTCTTCATTACTAATAACAGTTCTTCTGACAGAATCTCCTTCAAAAGGAGAAAGACAATTCATTAACTTGCTGTAGCTTGACATAAATATCTGTGAAGTTCTCCAGCTTCCTTTACTCCAATTTATGCTCACCAAACAACCTTCTTTGTAACTGGGTTTTTAAAGTTCACTCACAAACCAGGAATAATTCCCTGGTGCAGATGACTGATAACACCAGTTCTGTCAATAGAATCACAAAAGTGACAAGAACAATATTCATAGCAGCTCCCTTTATGCCATGCCCTTATCCTGCATTATCTCATTTCCTAGTCAAATCATCCTTCTAAGGCAGGTATAATTATTATCCTCATTTTAGAGATAAAGAAACTGAGGATCTGAGAGATTAAACAATTTGAATGAAGGTTGCTTTAGGATATTTTATCCGAGTGTAGAACTTTTCTTCTATAATTTTTAGCTTGCTTTCCTTTAATAGAGTACCTGTTGTTGGACGACTTTGTGAACTTCTGTAGGGCCAGGGCTGGAGGTGGGCAGCGCTTACTGAGGTCATGAAATGAGAGTCCTGGTAGAGTTTTGAGTGGCAGCTATATTTGGTATATGCAAAAGGGTAAC
Source organism: Trachops cirrhosus (assembly GCA_028533065.1). NCBI lineage: Eukaryota > Metazoa > Chordata > Mammalia > Chiroptera > Phyllostomidae > Trachops > Trachops cirrhosus. The sequence continues at coordinate 55,406,389 of CM052544.1, read as the reverse complement.
TTAAATGATATTTAAACTGGGAGTACAGAGCCAGAAATTTATAAAACAGATAGTAACAACAAGGGCAGGTATAAATGTTATCAAAAGTGAGATGCAGTAGCATTTAAAACAAAATTGCTGTCTGGGACTGTATTTATTTTTCAGATAACAGTGGCATGTGGATGAGTAGGCTGGATTGAAAGAGACAAGGCTAGGATGGACACCGCTAGTTGTTCTATCTTGTGCATCATTCTTTCTGTAATTAAGCTAACTTTTATTTAGCACCCATTGTGAATATGATGATGAACAAGACAGAGACCCCACCTTCATATTATTTCCATTCTATAAATTTACATTTCAAGCCTTTAGACCACTCTCCAAGGATTTTGGTGGAAACCAACCCTAAGAACATAATCACTAGCAGTAATTCAAGTTGAAAATCTGACTGTCTAAAACTGATGATTACAGCTTAGAGCTAGAAAAACATGATCATGGTCATAGTCCTTCCCCTCTCTGGGCATACACCTGGTTCCACAGCTTAAGAAAATAGAAATGGCAGACCACAAAGAATATGCTTGACTGAAATTATCATGAATAATAAAATATAACCAAAAGAAGCATCACATAAAAAATGGTAGCCAGTGATAAAATGTTATCTTTACCTACCCATCATGGGTCTGTGCTCAGTGCAAAAAAAGCATGGAATGCCAAGTGAAGAAAACCTACTGTGTTTTCTCTCTAAACCACTCACTTAACACTTGATGGAAATAAAAAGACTGCATTGCAAGAGCCAGGGTTGCATCTGCATGTATTAACAAAGATATAGGATATACTAATTTAGAGAACTTGTTTAAAAACAGAAAAGAAATTTAAAACATGCAGAATAAGTATAAAGAAAAAATAACCCATTTAAAAATATTTTATTAAAGCCAAATGACTATAAAATAATTAACCTATCCAGTCAGGTAGGAAGTCAACATTGTAAACTTGCTCTTACCAATGTTTAGGTAAGGCAGCATAGCATTCAGTGTTTCCTAATTCAGGATTTCCTGAGCAAGGTGCGAAAAGTACTTAGAAAGTTGACTGCATTAAAGTTTAAAATTTCTGTTCATTTTTAAAAGCAAGCAAACCCTCTTAGGACAATGAAAAGAAAATCAACAGAATAGTATATGCCAAACAGATAACAAAGATGTTTTATCCAGAATATAAAGAACTTTTATAAATCAAAAAGGCAAAAGCTAGACAACAAAATAGAAAATGGGCAGGAAATTTAAACAGAAACCTCACAAAACAGGATATCTTAATGGCCAAAATTACACGAACAAGTGCTCAACTTCCTTAGTAATTAATAAAATGCAAATTAAAGGCAAATGCCATAGCAGTCCTCACAAAAATGGCAAAAATTAAAAAAAAACTGTCAGAAACAAGTGCTGGCAAGAAGCTACAATTGCCATCATATATTGCTCCTAGCATAAATATAAAGTTGAATAACATGTTGGAAAAGTACTTGACATTTTCTAGTAAAGTTAAACAAAAGCTTTGTAGATGATGATCCAAAATCCCACTGCTAAGTATATACTCAATAGAAATATATGTCCCCAAAGCACATAAAATAAAGTTCATGGAATTGTTATTTATAATAACCCCAAACTGAAACTGAGTATTACAGAGGATTTCTAAAACTGTCATATAATAATAACATGCAATGAAAAACTATGTCACCCAACATAATCAATTTCATAAATGTGTTGTTTAATAAAAGCAACCACAGTATATTATTCCAACATATAAAGTTCAAAATAGTCAAATCTAATATGTAGGGTTAAAAATTAGAATAATACCTTTGGCAAGGAATGGGGTGATTAGACAAGACTGGAGAAAGACTATTGATCTTATTTATTTTCTTGATCAGTTGTGTAGGTTTTTTGATAATTCATTTATCCGTATATTTGTGGTTTGTAAACTTCTCTCTTTGTGTATTATAACTCCATGAACAAAAATTTAAGGATACTTCTAGAGAGTGCTTACACAGAAAATTATGCAAACTAGTGTGGGGAGTAGACAAAAGGGAAACACTCATGTTTTACTCTATATCTATATCAAATTATGATAGGCAAAATAAATTTAGCATGGGACTCAGGGCTTTGTTATTGCAAAGATACTTCTAATTTTCATGAAGTTTGGCTCTAAACAAAGAGTGCAGACTTAAAAATGTGATGAATATCTAGGAAATTCTCCTGACTCATTGTCTATACAAGTTTTACATATTTAAAAAAATCTGTTAATTATCTACAGAGTAAAGGAAAACAAATAACTTTTAGGGGCTTATTGTATGAGTTAGATTTACTACTGGTGAATTTTAAAGAAGCCAGTTCTTAGGCAGGTGGAAAATTAATATGCTATTCCTAAAAGTTAGAGCTTCCTTTGCAGCCTAAAGCAATTCAATATATTTTGAACATTTACTAAAGAGTCTTATAGACACTAATGTTTGAATGAATGAATGAATGAATGAATGAGAGACAGAGAGAAAGGAAAAGAGGGAAGCAGAGAAGAGGGGAGGAAGCAAGAGGAGGAAAAGGGAGAAATAAGAAAGGGAAGAAAATTACCTAGGTAGACTTGATGTTTGAAGTAAAGTTAATAGTGAGGTAAAGAAACCTACAAAAATGATCAACAATGAATTTCAGCTAAAGGTGGGGATCAGAAAATGATTCTTTTCAGCAATAAAAATCTGACCCAGAATTCAACATGTCAAATAGATAAAAGCTGGCTTGCTTTGGTTAAACTGAGTAATAATAATTCAGAATCTTGCTTTCTTAGTAATTGATGCTACCAAAGACTTTGTACAAACATATTTCAAATATAAAAATATCAATCTATTCATTATTTGAAAGCATAGTTTCATTCAAGAGGGAATTAAATGCATTAAATATATGATTTTCAAACCTAAAAAAACAGTTTGTCTACTTATCAGTATATATACTTATTTATTTATGTTTTAAATATATTTTATTGATTATGCTATTACATTGTCCCATTTTTTTCTCTCTTGTATCACCCTCTACTCTGCAACCACCTTCCCACCAGCATTCCTCCTACCCTTAGTTCATGTCCATGGGTTGTACATATAAGTTTTTTGTCTTCACCATTTCTATACTATTCTTAACTTCCCCCTGTCTATGTTGTATCTACTACTTATGCTACTTATTACCTGTACCTTTTTCCCCATTCCCTCCACCCCCACTGATAACCCTCTATGTGATCTCCCTTTCTGTGATTCTGTTCCTGTTTTAGTTGTTTGCTTAGTTTCCTTTTTCTTTCTTTAGGTTCAGTTGTTGGTAGTTGTGAGTTTGTTGTCATTTTACTGTGTGTATTTTTCATCTTCTTCTTTTTCTTAGATATCTAAGTCCCTTTGCATTTCACATAATAAAGCCTTGGTGATGATGGACTCCTTTAACCTTACCTTATCTGGGAAGCACTTTGTCTGACCTTCCATATTAAATGATAGCTTTGCTGGATAGAGTAATCTTGGATGTAGGCCCTTGCCTTTCATGAGTTGGAATAATTTTTTCCAACCCCTTCTTGCCTGTAAGGTTTATTTTGAGAAATCAGCTGATAGTCTTAAGGGAACTCTTTTGTAGGTAGCTCTCTTCCCTTCTCTTGCTGCTTTTAAGATTCTCTCCTTATCTTTAGTCTTGGGTAATGTAATTATGTTGTGCCTTGGTGTGTGCTTCATTGAGTTCAACTTCTTTGGGACTCTCTGAGCTTCCTGAACTTTCTGGAAGTCTATTTCCTTTGCCAAATTGGGGACATTCTCCTTCATTATTATTTCAAATAAGTTTTCAGTTTCTTGCTCTTCCTCTTCTCCTTCTGGCATCACTCTGTGATTCTGTTGTTAGAATGTTTAAAGTTGTCCTGTAGGTTCCTAAGCGTCTCCTTATTTTTTTGAATTCTTCTTTCTTCATTTTGTTCCGGTTGCATGTTTATTTCTTCCTTGTGGTCCAAACTGTTGATTTGAGTCCTGGTTTCCTTTCCATCATTGTTGGTTGTCTGTACATTTTCTTTTATTTCACTTTTCATAGCCTTCACTTTTTCCTTTATTTTGTGACCATACTCAACCATTTCTGTGAGCATCCTGATTACCAGTGTTTTGAACTCTGCATCTAATAAGTTGGCTATCGCTTCAACATTTGGTTGCATTTTTTCTGGAGTTTTGATCTGTTCTTTCATTTGTGCCATTTTTTTTTGTCTTGGCATGCCTGTTACTTAGTAAGGGGTGGAGTTTTTGGTATTCACCAGGGCAGAGCAACTCATGTGGATGCTTTGTGGTGCTGTATGTGGGGGAGGGGTCCAAGAGGGAACAATGACACTTGCTCAGCTCTCAGCCAGCTTTAGGTCACTTCCTCCACTACCTACAAGCAAACTGGGATATTCTGATGCTGTTTTTTGGGTGGCTGGGTTTGTATATGTTCTAGGACCCTGTGGGTCTCTCCAATGAACTCTCATGAGTCTGGGAGTTTTTCCCACCACTACAACCCCCACAGGTTTTATCAGTCAGAAGTTTTGAGTCTTTCTTTCCCCACACCGGAACCTTGGGTTGGGTTGCAAAGTATGTCTCGCTCCCCAGTTTTTACTCTTGGTTTATCCACACATAGATGTGGGACCTCCTGGTCTGCCAGCCTCCACCTTGCCCACCCAAGTCCTCCAGCCACTGCCTTGCTACAAGTGCTCTTCACCCATGCTGCCCTTCTCCACCTCTCCTATTTGTCTGGATGAACGTTTCTTCTTTAATTCCTTGGTTGTCAGATTTCCATACAATTCTATTTTCTGGCAGTTCTGGTTATTTTTCATTTTTAAATTTATTGTTGTCCTTCTTTTGGTTGTGCAAGGAGGCACAGTGTATCTACCTATGCCTCTATCTTGGCCAGAAGTCCCTACACTTAGTATACACTTACTATTTGCCTGTCACTGTGCATGTGATGAGGGATACAATGGTGAAAGAAGAAAAGTAGCCTAATCTCTGCTTTTACATTTTAGTGAAACAGATTGTATTCAATAGTCTATTATGATGATGATGAATAGTGTCTCTATTTTCCTTGAAGTACAAAATCACAGTTGATTGATGAAAACAGAGCGTGTGACCTAAAAAATATTTGAACTTGCTGCTTTCACTTGAGGTTGGTCTGGGTACTTATATGAAAGAGTTAAGAAAGCATACTGTGAATTGTTTCAAAATTATCTAATGGTTCTAATTGGCCTCAGGGCAGCATTTATAATTGTTATGATTTATAATAATTATTCTCAAACAGATGAATTATGTTTTAGAAAACTCTTGAGATGATACTAGACAGTATTCCAAAGGAGTAGTAGATGGTTAAGGCACTAAATACACATGGACTGTATAATAGGAAAGTTCTTTGATTTTCACCTTACTTCCTAAGGATAAAGTGTAAAGTCACTAGTAGAGCTTTATCTCCTCCCTAACACTTGTTCACTTCATTTTTGACAAAGCAGGTTTCATGCTCAGCATCATCTGATGGCAAAAAAAACCCCGAGTTAGAATTTAAAAATGTTACTTTAATTCAGTTTAATTCATTTTATTTTTTAATTATTTTAAAATTTATTTTTAATTACAGTTGACATGCAATATTATTTTATTTCATGTGTACAACATAGTGATTAGACATTTCCATATCTTATGAAATGACCACCTTAAAAACAGTTTAGTTCATTTTAAAAGTGATATTCTATTGATTAAAATACAAAAGTAGTAAAAGTAACTCTAACTACAATTAGTAAATGAATACACAAAATAAACATATATAAAATGTGCGATCAAAAACATGAAATGTGAAAGGGTAGAGTAAAAAAGAGAGTTCTAAAATGTTGAAATTAACTTGTTAGCAACTTAAAATAAACCAAAATATATGTAGGCTGACATATATGAACCTTATGGTAACCAGAACGCAATAACCTACAGCAGATCCACAAAATATATGAGAATGGAATCTAAACATAACACTAAAGAAAGTCATCAAATTATAAGAAAAGAGAACAAGGAAGGAAAGAGTGGGAAACTACAAAACAGTCAGGAAATAAAAAAAGTACTTTCCTATGTATAATTACTTTATATGTTATAGGCTAAATTCTTCAATCAAAAGATGTACAGCAGCTAAATGGATTTAAAAACAAACAGAAAGAAAAAGCTCATCTTTATGCTGCATAAAAAGGATATAGTTTAATACAATGACATGCACAGACGAAGTGAAAGGATGAAAAAAAATGTTATATGCAAACCAAAGGAAAGCCGGAGTAGCTATACTTAGCAGATTTTAAAATGAAGACTATAATAAAAGTCAAAGATGGATATTACATAATATAAAGATTTCAATCCAGTAAGAAGATATAACCTTTTAAATATATATTTTCCTAAAATTAGAGCACCTGAATAGAGAGAGCAAACACTAACTGACTTAAAGTGAGAAATCAAACAGGTTTCAAGATGGAGATGGAGTAACTGGAAGTTGCACTCACCTCCTCCCAAGACCACACCAGAAGTGCAACTAAATTATACAAATATCAACCTGAATAACCAACTAAAAATGAGCTGAACAGAAATATTATATCAAAGGGTTTACAGAAGTCACATTGAGACTGGTAGGAAAGGAGGAGACATGCAAAGGGCTGGTCCCACAACTACTTATGGCCATTGAGAATTTAGCAGGATATCTAAGCTGTAATGGTCTTTCCAGAACATCAGGAGATCTTAATCCCATGTCAGACCTAGAACACCACAGCCTGAAAGAAGAGCCTAACATCTGTCTGTGAAAACTAAAACCAGCCCTGGCTGGTGTAGCTTAGTGGATTAAGCGCGGGCCTGTGAACCAAGAGATCACGGTTCGATTCCCAGTCAGGGCACATGCCTGGGTTGTAGGCCAGTTCCCAGTAGGGAATGCACAAGAAGCAACCATACATTGATATTTCTCTCCCTCTCTCCTTCCCTTCCCCTCTGAAGATAAATAAATAAAATCTTTTTTTTTTAATTTATTGATTTATTTTTAGAGAGAGGAAGGGAAGGAGAAGGAGAGAGAGAGAAACATCAATGTGTGGTTGCCTCTCATGTGGTCCCCACTGGGGACCTGGCCCGCAACCCAGGCATGTGCCCTGACTGGGAATCGAACCTGCGATGCTTTGGTTCGCAGCCCGCGCTCAATCCACCGAGCTACGCCAGCCAGGGCATAAATAAATAAAATCTTTAAAAAAAAAAAAGAAAACTGAAACCAATTCATCCACCAAGGAGAATAGGAGTCTGCTAGAAACCCAGATGCCCTCTTAAAGAGCCTATAAAAATCTAATTTGCAGCTATTCACTCTGGGCTGAAACAGAGTAAAAGTGGCTCAAAGCAGACTAAAGTCTTACAGGAAGAGACTGAAATGTGTGATTTGGGGGAGAGGAGTGAAGGGATAGACAACAAGGTCCTTGTGGTGAGTCCTTCTCTCACACTGCCCATAGATGCCATCTTTCCTGAGCCAAGCATTACCCTGCACATGGCTTCAGCTTGGGGAGATGCATTAACACCACCTTCCCAACTTCCTGTGAGACTTCCATGCCAAGCTTGCACTTTGCAGAGGAGCCAACTGGCTGCAGCTGGACTGAATGCATAATGTAGGCTTAGTTGGAAGACTCACAAGGAGGTCCAGATAGACTCAGGGGATGCAGAGCTTGAGGACTGTGGCTCTGAGCAATGACCCCATTTCCCCTGATCAGAACCACCATTACTGAGTAGAGTCCTCCCTCCACAAACCAAATCTTGGTCTGTTTTAGCCTGATGAAGACTGCAGGACTTACCCTGGTAAGTACCTGAGATGTCACCCAACACAGGTCCACAGGTTCCAGCCGGCCTTGGTGTGCACAGAGACTTTTGCTGAATGGCCTCAGACCCAGCATTGGTGATAAGTTTGATTTTGTATCAACCTGGTTAACACCACTTGAACTTACCTGGTGAGTGAATGAGAACTTCCCTAATGCAACTCATGTACCACTAGAGGTTCTTTCTGTGACTGAGTTTAAGGGGCAGCCAGCAGGCAGAAGAGGATCATGAGATGCCTTGGGCCTTTTGTTAACCTTCTCCCTGTGCTCAGTGTTGGGAGAAGCCAGACTTAGTACACAGCTTGGCTGCTTCCAGTTGCACCCAAGCCCAGCAAAGGCAGCCACAAATTGTGAATTTTTCTATAGCTCCAAAGTAGCTCCAGGGCTGGTCACACATAGTGTCTGATATTGATCTGCACCAAAGTCCCTCACAAGAGGCCCTAAAACCAAAACACTTGCTGGCAAGAAGAGACCACATCAAAACATGACCAAATACCTTCACAAGTGATACATCCAAAGGAAAATCTCAGCAGTCTCTGGATCCTGCTGGGGCAAATTCTGTTTCATGAGGTCAGTACCCATTCTGTGGTCAAGGCCAGTCCTCATAGTTAGCAAGCCTGAGGGGTCAACCTTATCCATGGATAGACCAACAGAAATCAAAACTAAACTATAAGAGGGCATACATAACCCACACAAGGGACATTCCTGGAGCCCCTGGCTTAGGTAACCAGAAATACTGAGCCCTGAGTGGTGCCACTGAGCACCACATGATACCTATTACATAAGGTTAGTATACCAAGACTGGGAAACATACCAAAAATTCTTAATACACAGAATGAAATACAGAGAGGCAGTAAAAATGGGGAGACAAAGCAACACCCCAAGTGAAAGAACAGAAAAAATCCTCCCCATAAAACCTAAATGAAATGGAAGCAATCAATCGACCAGATATGGAGTTCAAAACAATGGTTATGAAAATGCTCAAATAACTTAGGGAAAGAATGAAATGAACTCAGTGAGAACTTCAACAGAGAGATAGCAAGCATAAAGAAGGACATAGGAACAATAAAATAGAACTAGAGTAGTCAGATATAAAGAATGTAATAACTTAAATAAAAAATACACTACAAGGACTCAACAGCAGATTAGATAAAGCAGGGGACTGGATTAGCAGTTTGGAAAACACAGGTAGTAGAGCACAGCCAGTTAGACCTGCAAAATAAATAAATAAAAATAAGGATTGTCTAAGGGATCTTTGGGAAAACATAACATCATTTGCATCATATGGGTTCCAGAAGAAGAAGGGAGAGAGCAAGAAGTTGAGAACTTATTTGAAGAAATTATTCCTGAAAACTTCTCTAACCTGATGAAGGAAAAGACACATAATTTCAGGTAGCACAGAAAGTCTCAAACTAGATGAATACAAACAAGTCCATACCAAAACATATTACAGTTAAAATGGAAAAGGTTAGCCCTGGCTGGGTAGCTCAGTTTGTTAAACAATTATCCCACTATGCCAAGGTAGCCAGTTCAATCCCCAGTAAAGGTACAAACAAGAATCAATCAATGAATGCATAAATAAGTGGCACAACAAATAGATGTTTCTCTCTCTCTCTTTCCCCTCTCTCTCTAAAATCAATCAATAAATAAAATTTTAAAAATAAGTAAGTAAATAAAAAAAATTTCAAAGATTAAAGACAAAAAGAAAAATATTAAAAGCAGTAAGAGAAAGACAGTTAATTACCAAAATAGAGCTTCCATAAGATTGTCAAGTGATTTCTCAACAAAAACATTTCAGGCCAGAAGAGATTAGCAAAAAATATTCACAGTGATGAAAAAGACTACTCTCCCCAACCAGGCATTTTTTTCAATTGAAGCAGAAAAAAGAGTTTCACAGACAAGAAAAAGCTAAAGGAGTTTATCACCATCAAACCAGTACTGCAAGAAATGTAAAAAAGACTTCTTTAAGAAGAAGAAAGAAAATAAGAGATAAATATAATTTTAAAGAATAAAATGGCATTAAATACATACCCATTAATAATCTCTTTAAATGTAAATAGATTAAATGCTTCAATTAAAAGATGTAGTGTTGTTAAATGGATAAGGAAACAAGATGCATACATACGCTGCATAAAAGAGACCCACCTTAGAATGAAAAACATATAAAGACTGAAAGCAAAAGGATGAATAAAGATATGTCATGATGTCAAGCAAATGGAAATTTTAAAAAGATGGATAAGTAACAGTTTAAATAGACTTTAGCCTTGGCTGGTGTAGCTCAGTGGACTGAGCACAGGCTGCAAAAGAAAGGGTCACCAGTTCGATTCCCAGTCAGGGCACATGCCTGGGTTGCATGCCAGGTCCCCAGTGGGGGGCCACGTGAGAGTCAACCATACATTGATATTTCTCTCCTCCTTTGTCTCCTTCCCTTCCCCTCTCTCTAAAAATAAATAAATAAAATCTTTTAAATAAATAAATACTTTAAAACAAAGTTATAAGAGACATAGAACACTAAATATAAATAATAATAAAGGGATCAATGCAACAAGAGGATATAACTCTTGTAAATATTTATGAACCCAACATCAGAGCATCTAAATATATAAAACAAATTGTAATGGACTTAAAGAACAAGTTTTATAGTAATATCATCATAGCAATGGATTTTAACACCCCACTGACATTAATGGATAGATCTTTCAGACAGAAAATCAACAAGGAAACAATGGCCTTAAATGACACATAAGATCAGATGGATTTAGTTGATATCTTCAGAGCATTTCATCCCACAGCAGAAAATATACATTCATTTCAAGTGCATATGAAACATTTTCCAGGATAGACCATATTTAGGCCTTAAAATAAATCTCAATAAATTTAAAAGGATAAAAGCCATATCAAAAATCTTTTTTTGAGTGCAATTGTAAGGAAATAGAAGTCATAGAATGACTTAACCACCCATAAAACTTAACTTATAAAACTTAAAATACAAAAAAAAAACATTTGGAAGTGAAATGACAACTTAGTAAACAATGAATGGGTTAACAATAAAATTTAAAAAATCAAAAACACCTTACAACAAATGAAAATAAAAACACAACCCACAAAATCTATGGGACACAGAGATAGCAGTCCTGAGAGGAAGATTCATAGCATTACAGGCCTACTTTAAAAAACAAGAAAAATCTCAATTATAAAAACTAACCTTAGACCTAAAAAAAACAAAAGTAAACTAAAATAAAACAATAAAAAAGTCCAAAGTGAATAGAAGAAAATGAATAATGAAATTAAGAGTGGAAATTTAAAAAATATGAGTCCAAAAATTAATAAAACCAAGAGTTGGTTCTTTGGAAAGATAAACAAGAATCATAAACTTTTAACCATGCTCATTAAGAAAATAAGACAAATGACCCACATAAATACAAGCAGAAATAAAAGGACAAAAAACACCACAGAAATACAAAAGATTACAAAATTATTATAAAAAAACTATGTGCCAAAAAATTAAACAATCTGGAAGAAAAAATAAATTACTCAAAAAGACTTCTAATAAAACGAAAAGAAACAGAAAATCTAAACAGAATGATTACAACTATGGAAATTAAAGCTGTGATCAAAAAAGTAGCAACAAACAAAAGTCCTGACCTGGATGGCTTCACAGGCAAATTTTATCATTCATTCAAAGAAGAACTAACAACTACCCTTATCAAACTATTCCCAAAATTTAAGTGGAGGAAAGACTCCCTAGCTCATTTTATGAGGCCATCATTATCTTAATTCTAAAGCCAAATACACTATAAAATATTATAGGTCATATCCCTAATGAACATAAATGCAAAATTCAACAAAACATTATCAAACCAAATTCAGCAATATATTAAAAAGATCAGAACATTTCCAGCCAATATGGAAACATAGGTAGATGTTCTTTACTTCCTCATAAAACCAAAAGAAGGACAACAAAAAAAATTAAAAACAAAACACAACCAGAACTGCCAGAAAATCTGAGTGGAAGTCCAACAACCAAGCAGTCAAAGAAGAAACATTCATCCAGACTGGTAGGAGTGGCAGAGACAGGCATCCATGGTGGAGAAGATACTTGGCAAAGTGACCAACCAGGCAGGTGAGACAGTGGCTGGTGGATGGGGAAGTCCCATATTCTCATGTGGATAAGCCAGGGGGAACAACTGGGGAGCGAGACAGGCCTTGCAACCAGCTTGGGATACTCTGGCTGCAAAAACCTGTGTGTGGTGGGGTGGGGGAAGGAGCTCTGGGGGCAGGAGAAACTCTTAGCTTCAAAGGAGAATTTGTTGGAGACACCCACAGGGACCCAGTACTTACAGAAGCCCACCCACCCAGGAATCTGCACCAGAAAGGCCCAACTTGCTTGTGGTTAGAAGAGGAAGTGACTGAAAGCTGATCAAGAGCCCAGTGAGTGTCATTGTTCCCTCTTGAACCCTCCCTCACATACAGTGCCACAATGCAGTTATGTGGGTTGCTCCACCCTGGCAAATACTTAAGGTTCCACCCCTTATGACCTAACAGGTGCTCTGAGACAAAAAATATGGCCCAAATGAAAGAATAGATCAAAACTCCAGAAAAAGAACTAAGTGATGAGGATATAGTCAACCTATCAGATTCAGAGTTGAAAATCCTGGTAGTCAGAATGATTACAGAAATGATTGAATATGGCCCCAAAATAGAGAAAAAAGTGTAGGATATGCAAAGTGAAATAAAGAAAAATATACAGGGAACCAACAATGAAGGGGAGGAAACTGGGACTCAAATCAACAATTTAGAACAGAATGAAGAAATAAACATTCAAATGGAACAGAATGAAGAGACAAGAATTCAAAAAAAATGAGGAGAGACTTAGAAAACTCCAGGACAACTTTAAACATTCCAACATCTGAATCATAGGGGTGCCAGATGGAGAAGAGGAAGCACAAGCAATTAAGGACTTATTTGAAAAATAATAAAGGAAGACATTCCTAATCTGACAAAGGAAATAAACTTCAAGGAAGCCCAGGAAGCTCAGAGTGTCCCAAAGAAATTGGACCCAAGGAGGAACACACCAAGACATAGCATAATTAAATTACCCAAGATTAAACATAACAAGATAATCTTAAAAGCAGCAGGGGATAAGGAGACAGTTACCTACAAAGGAGTTCCCTTAAGACTATCAGCTGATTTCCCAAAAGAAACCTTACAGGCAAGAAGGGGCTGAAAAGAAGTATTCCAAGTTATGAAAGGCAAGGGCCTACATCCAAGATTGCTCTATCCAGCAAAGCTATCATTTAGAATGGAAGGTCAGACAAAGTGCTCCCCAGATAAGGTCAAAGTTAAAGGAATCCATCATCACCAAGCCCTTATTATATGAAATGTCAAAGGGACTTATTTAAGAAAAAGAAGAGGATCAAAACGCTGAACAGTAAAATGGCAACAAACTCACAACTATCAGCAACTTAACCTAAAAAACTAAAACAAAAAGAAACTAAGAAAACAACTAGAACAGGAACAGAATCACAGAAATAGAGATCACATGGAGGGTGATTAGCAAGGAGGGTGTGGGGGGAGAAAGGGGGAAAGGTACAAGGAATAAGATGCATAAATGGTAGGTATAGAATAGACAGGGTGAGGTTAAGAATAGTATAGGAAATGGTGAATCCAAAGAACTTATATGTACCACCCATGAACATGAACTAAGGGTCGGGGGAATGCTGGTGGGAAGGGGTTGCAGAGTATAGGGTGATACAGGGTAGAAAAAATGAGACAACTGTAATAGCATAATGAATAAAACATACTAAAAATAAAAGATCATACACTACAATGAGGTGGGATTTATTCCTGGCATACAAGGTTGGTACAGAATCCGTAAATAAATTAAGGTTATACACCATATAAACAAAATGAAGGATCAAAATTATATGATTATCTCAATAGATGAAGAAAAGCATTTGACTAAATCCAGCACACATTTATAAAAAAAAACTTTTCAGGAAAGTGGGAATAGAGTGATCATACTGCAACATAATAAAAGCCATATATGACAAAACCACACCCAACATCACACTCAATCAGCAAAAACTAAAGCATTTTCCTTAAGAGTGGGAATAAGACAAGGATGTCCACTTTCACCAGTCTTATTTAATATTGGAAGTCCAATTTAGCATTGGAAGTCCTAGCCAGAGCAATCAGATTAGAAAAAATAAACACTTTCTAAACTGGAAAACAAGAAGTAAAACTGTCGTTATTTACATATAATATAATAATGTATTTAGAGAGCCCTAAAATTTCCACTCCCCCCAAAAATTACTAAAGCTGAAAACAAATAATCCAAACATTTATATAGAACCACTAAAGACCCTGAATAGCCACAGGAATCTTGAGAACAAAATTGGAGTTATAATCCTACCTGATACCAAACCAGAGTACAAAGATTAGTAATTAAAACAGCATGCTAGTGGCATTAAAAACAGACATATAGATCCATGGAAGTGATAAACAGCCCAGAAATAAACCCACACCTATTTGGTCAATTAATATTGGACAAAGAAGGCAAAAATATACAATGGGGTAAAGACTGTTCATTTAAGAAATGGTGTTTTGAAAATTGGACTGATACATGTAGAAAAAGTGAAAGTAGACTACCTTCTTACAACATATACAAGAATAAAATTAATAGTATTAAAGGCTTAAATATAATACTGAAAACCATAAAATTCTTAGATGAAAACATAGGCAGTAAAATCTATGAAATTTCTCTTACCAATATGTTTTCTACTATATCTCCTTGAACAAGGGAAACAAAAGAAAAACACAAGAATTAAACTACATCAAACTAAAAAACTTTTGCTCACCAAAAATTATCAACAAAACAAAACAACAGCCTACTGAATTGAACAAGAAATTAACCAATAGTGCATTTGCTTAGGGTTTAATATCCAAAATTTATTTTAAAATAACTCATACAACTCAACCCCTTAAAACAAAAAATCCAAATTAAAAATAGGCAGAGGACTTGAATAAACACTTCTCCAAGGAGTTTATACAAATGGCCAGTAGACATAGGAAAAGATGTTCAACATCACTAATTATTAGAGAAATGTAAATTAAAATCACAATGAGATACTACAGATATCATCAATAAATCAAAAAACAAGTGTTGGCAAAAGTGTTGGGAAAAAAAGTGTATCCTGTATACTATTGGTGGGAATAAAGTTTGATACAGCCACTAAAGAAAAGACTATGGAGGTTTCTTAAAAAATTAAAAATGATACTTCTTTATGAACTTCTGGTTATACTTCTGGTTATACTTCTGGGTAATAAATCTGAAGAAAAACAGAAACACTAATGTATTTATTTATTTTTATTGTTGTTCAAGTGCAGTTGTCTGCATTTTCACCTCACCATGGCCCCTCTCCCCACCCGTCCCCACCTCCCACCCTCAAACCTACCACCTTTGGCTTGTGTCCATGTGTCCTTTATACATGTTTCTTGATAGATCTCCCCTTTTTACCCCCATTATCCCTCAGCCCCCACTCTGGTTCTGTCAGTTTGTTCTATATTTTAATGTCAGAAATACTAATTAAAAATATATGCATCCCTATGTTTATTGCAGCATTGTTTGAAATAGCCAACATTTGGGAACAATACAAGTGCCCATCACAGACAAGTGGATAAAAAGTTAAGTAACATATATACAGTAGAATATTACTTGGCCAAAACAAGAAAGAAATCTTATCATTTGTGACAGCATAAATGAATCTATGTTGTATTATGCTAAGTAAAATAAGTCAGTCAGAGAAAGACAAATATCATATGATTTCACTTATATGTGGAATTTAAATCACAAAATAAACCGACAAACAAAATTTGAAAAAACTCATAGATACAAAGAGCAGACTGATGATTGATAGAGGAGAATGGGTGAAAAAGATACAGTGATTAAAAAGTACAGATTGGTAGAACTGAGAAGTGAATTCAGCAAAGTAGCAGAATACAATATAAATATCCAGAGATCATTTGCATTTTTAAACACTAAAAATGAATTCTCAAAAAGAGATACTTTGTTTCTTGTGGCTGGGAACTAAGAAAACATTCCCAACCACAACTGCATGAAATAATTAAAATATCTAGGAAAAATGTAACTAATGATGTGAAAGGCCTGTACTTGGCAAATTATAAAGCAAAGAAGAAAAAATGAAAGAAGACATTTCTTCTGGAAATAACTAGAAGCATAAAACAAGTTCACAGTATGAAGAATTAACATCATTAAAATGTCCATAGTACCCAAAGCAATCTATAGTATTCAGTGCAATTCCTATCAAGTACCAATGGTGTTGTGCACAGAACTAGAAGAAATATTTCAAAAATTTATATGAAAACATAAAAGACCCCAAATAGCCAAAATAATCTTGAGAAAGAACAAAGTGGAAGGGATCATGTTGCCTGTTACCAAACTACACTATTGCTACAAGGCCATAGTGATCATACAGCATAGTACTGGCATAAAAGCAGGCCTATACATCAATGGAACAGAATAGAGATCCCAGACATAAAGCCATGACTTTATGGTCAATTAATACATGATGAAGAGGCAAAAGCATACAATGGGGTAAAAATAATCTATTAAAATAATCTATTCAATAAATAATGTTGGGAAAATTGGACAGATACATGAAAAGAATAAAACTAAGCAACATTTTTTCACCATAAACAAGAATAATCTTGAAATGGATTAAGTACTTAAATGTTAGAGTCAAAACCATAAAAATCCTAGAAGAAAATATTGGCTGTAAAATCTCTAACGTTTCTCATAGCAATATTTTTTTCTGATATATCTTCTTCGGCAAAGAAAAGAAAAACATATAAATACATGGGACTACATCAAACTAAATGTTTTTGCACAACAAAGGATATCATGAACAAAATGAAAAGACAACCTACTGAATAAAAAAAACATATTTGCCAATGATATATCAGATAAGGGTTAATATCCAAAATTTATAAAGAACTTATAAAACTCAACACCAAAGAGTGAGCAATACAAATATGTAATGGGCAAAGGATCTGAACAGACACATCTCCAAAGAGGACATACAGATGGCCAAAAGATGCTCCACATCACTAGTCATCAGAGAAATGCAAATTAAAACCGTGAAGTATCACCTCACAACAGTCAGAATGGATATCATCATTAAATCCACAAACAACAAGTGTTGGTGAAGATGTGGAAAAAGGGAACCTTCATGTCCCATTGGTGGGAATGTAAATTGGTGCAGCCACTGTGGAAAGCAGTATGGAATTACCTCAAAAAATTAAAAATGCAATGACTTTGTGACTAGTGATTCCACCTCTGGGAATTTTTCCAAAGAAACACGAAACACTAGCTGAAAAAAATACATGCACCCCTATGTTCATTATGGAATTATTGACAATAGCCAAGATATGGAAGGAACTTATGTGCCTATCAATACATGAGTGGCTAAAAAAGCCCTAGTACATTTACAGAATTGAATACTACTCAGCCATTAAAAAGAAGGAAATATTACCTTTTATGACAGCATGGATTGGCCAAGAGAGCATTATGCTAAGTGAAATAAGTCAGGCAGTAAAAGATAAATACCATATGATCTCACCTATAAGTGGAACCTGATTAACAAAACAAACAAGCAAGTAAAATATAATCAGAGACATTGAAACAAACAGACTGGTGGTAACCAGAGGGGAAGAGCGAGAGGGATATTCCCCTAAAAATAGGGGAAGGGTTGTGAGGAACATGTATATAGGACCCATGGACAAAGCCAAAGGGAGATAGGATCAAGGGTGGGAGGTGGGAGTGAGTGGAGTGGGGGAAAGTGGTGGTGGGAAAATGGAGACAACTGTATTTGAACGGCAATAAAAATGATAAAAAATAATACAAAAATTTAAAAAAGGAAATTCAAAAACAATTAAACACCAAAAAATGAACATCTTAGATTAAATGGGTAAAATCTTAGACACATACAATCTTTAAGAGTGAGCCTTGGGCCCTGGCTGGTGTAGCTTAGTGGATTAAGCGTGGGCTTGTGAACCAAGAGATCACGGTTCGATTCCCAGTCAGGGCACATGCCTGGGTTGCAGGCCAGTTCCCAGCAGGGAATGCACAGGAAGCAACCATACATTGATATTTCTCTCCCTCTCTCCTTCCCTTCCCCTCTGAAGATAAATAAATAAAATCTTAAAAAAAAAAAGAGTGAGCCTTGGGAAAGTAAAATATCTGAATAAATTATTAGTAAGGAGATTAAATTAGTAACCACAAACTTTCCACCAAACCAAAGTTCAAGACCAGATAGCATCACTGGAAAATTCTACCAAAATTCAAAAAATATATAATACATATTTTTTTATAATTTGTTTTATTTTTAAAGATTCTTTTTAAAAACATTTTATTAATTTTTATTTAGCGAGGGGAAGAGAGGGAGAAAGAGAAGAAAGAGAAACATCAACTTGTGGTTGCCTCTTCCATGCCCCACAACAGGGATCTGGCCTGTAACCCAGATGTGTGTCCTGATGGGGTATCAAACTGGAGACACTTTGGTTTATAGGCTGGCACTCAATCCACTGAGCCATACCAATCAGGGTTATAATATGTATTTTTTAAAACTCTTCTAAAAATTTAATGAAGAGTGAAGGCTTCCAATCTTATTTTATGAAGCTGGCATTATACTGATACCAAAACAAGGCAAGGATATCACTCTCTCTCTCTCTCTCACACACACACACACACACACAGAAAATTGCAGGCCTCTATTGATAAAGATAGATAGAAAAATCTTCAATAACATATTAGAAACAATATATTTAAAAACTCATACATCATGACCAACTGAGTTGTATTTCAGGGATACAAGAATGGTTTGACCCCTGCAAATCAAAATATGTGATACATTACATGAACAAAATGAAAAATGAAATTTATGAGTCCTTTATTTTTAAATTTTATTTTAATTGTTGTTCAAGTACAATTTTCTATCTTTTACTCTCATCCTAGCCCACCCACTTTGTCCTCCCCACCTCACTCCCATTTGCACCCACCTCTAGTTTTTATCCCTGTGTTCTTTATACTTGTTCCTGTAAACCCTTCCCCTGAAATTCCCTCCCCTCGCCCATCTGGACACTGTCAGCCTGTTCTCTATTTCAGTGTCTTTGGTTATATTTTGCTTGTTTCTTTGTTTTTTTTTTCTAAGATTTTATTTATTTATTTTTAGAGAGATGGGGAAGGGAGAAAGAGAGGGAGTGAAACATCAATGTATGGTTGCCTCTAGCATACTCCATACTTGGGATATGGTCTGTAACCCAGGCATGTGCCCTGACTGGGAATCAAACCCGTGATGCTTTGGCTCCCAGGCCCGTGCTCAGTCCACTAAGCTACACCAGCCAGGGCTGTTTCTTTGTTTTGTTGTTTAGGTTCCTGTTAAAGGTGAGATCATGGTATTTGTCTTTCAAAGCCTGGCTTATTTCACTTAGCATAATGCTTTCCAGTTCCATCCATGCTGTCGCCAAGGGTAGGAGATCCTTCTTTCTTTCTGCTGCATAGAATTCCATTGTGTAAATGTACCATAGTTTTTTGATCCATTCATTTACTGATGGGCACGTAGGTTGCTTCCAACACTTGGCTATTGTGAATTGTGCGGCTGTGAACATTGGGGTGCATAGGTTCTTTTGGATTGGTGTTTCAGGGTACTTAGGATATAATCCTAGCAATGGAATTA
>CM052544.1:55357075-55386688 GCA_028533065.1 Trachops cirrhosus | reverse complement strand
GAAGTTCCATACTGTTTTCCTTAGTGGTTGTACCAGTCTGCAATCCCACCAACAGTGCACTAAGGTCCCCTTTTCTCCACAACCTCTCAACACTTGTTGTTTATTGCTTTGTTTATGATGGCCATTCTGACTGGTGTGAAGTGGTATCTCATTGTGGTTTTAATTTGCATCTCTATGATAGCTAGTGATATTGAGCATCTTTTCATCTGTCTCTGGATCCTCCGTGTGTCCTCCTTGGAGAAGTGTCTGTTCAACTCTTTTGCCCAATTTTTAATTGGGTTGCTTGTCTTCTTAGAGTGGAGTCGTGTAAGTTCTTAATATATTTTGGAGATTAAACCCTTGTCTGAGGTAACATTGGCAAATATGTTTTCCCATACAGTTGGTTCTATTTTTATTTTAATAGTTTTCTTTAGCCATGCAGAAGCTTTTGATTTTGATGAGATCCCATTTGTTTATTCTTTCCTTTACATCTCTTGCTCTGGGGGACATATCAGTAAAAACGTTGCTGCATGCAATATCTGAGATTTGCCTGCCTATGTTCTCCTCTAGGACTTTAATGGTGCCACTATTTATATTTAAATCTTTTATCCACGTTGAATTTATTTTTGTGTATGGTGTAACAGGCCAACTATACAGGCCTACCTAAAAAAGATGGAAACATTTCAAACAAACAACCTAACACTATGCCTACAAGAACTTGAGGAACAACAACAAAGACAGCCCAGAGGAAGTAGAAGGAAGAAAATAACCAAGATCAGAGCAGAATTAAATGACATAGAGACTAAAAGCACAATTCTAAGGATCAATGAATCCAGGACCTGGTTCTTTGAAAAGATAAACAAAATTGACAAGCCCTTAAGCAGGCTCATCAAGAAAAAAAGAGAGAGGATCCAAATAAACACAATCAGAAATGGAAAAGGAGATATTACAACTGACACCACAGAAATGTAAAGGATTGCAAGACATTACTATGAAGAACTGTATGCCAAAAAATTTGAAAACCTAGGTGAAATGGATAAATTTCTAGAAAAATATAATCTTCTAAAACTCAATGAAGAAGAAGCAGAAAGCCTGAACAGACCAATAACAGCAGATGAAATTGAAGCAGTAATCAAAAAACTCCTGACACACAAAAATCTGGGTCTGGATGGTTTCACAGGAGAATTCTACAAAGCATTTAAGGAAGAACTAACCCCTCTCCTTTAGAGACTATTCCAAAAAATCTAGAATGATGGAAGACTCCCAAACTCTTTTTATGAAGCCAGCATCATCCTACTCCCAAAACCAGATAAAGACAAAACAAAGAAAGAAAACTTCAGGCCAATATTACTGATGAACATAGACGCTAACATCCTCAACAAAATATACGAGTCCTTTAACATGCATACAAGACCCATGGAAAAAATCAAAGATGGAAGTATAGAGGGTGGGAGGTGGGGGTTGGTAGGGAGGGGGAAAGTGGCAGAGAGAAAATGGAGATGACTGTACTTGAACAACAATAAGAAAAAAGAAATTTAAAAAGTATATGATCATCTCAATCAATTCATAAAAGGCATTTGAAAAAAGTCTAACACATACTTATTATAAAAGTAAACCTCAACAAAGTGGTTATAAAGGGAATGTACCTCAACAAAATGAAGGTCATTTATGGCAAACCTACAACAAATATCATACTCAATGGTGAGAAGCTGAAAGCTTTCATTACAATCAGGAACAAGACAAGGATGCCCACTCTCAACATTTTCAATTAATATAGATAGTATTGGAAATTCTAACCACAGCAGTCAGGAAAGGCAAAGAATAAAACTATTAAAATCAGAAAAGAAGGAATAAACATGTCACAGACAACATTAAACTATATTTAGAAATGCCAAATTTGCCACCAAAGGAACCTTTAGAATATATTAATTTAGTAAAGTTGTAGAATACAAAAATAATGTACAAATACATCCATGAAATTTTTATTTATTTATTTATTTTAATGTATTGATTGAGAGAGAGACATTGATTTTTTGTTCCACTTATTTTTTTAACTTGATCTTTTCTTTTTTATTTTTATTTAAGTACAATTGTCTTCATTCCCCCCCACACACACCCAATAATTGTCGTTCCACTTATTTATGAACCCATTGGCTGATTTTTGTATGTGCTCTGGCCTGGGATTAAACCTGCAGTTTTGGCATAGTTGGACAATGCTTTAGCCAACTGAGCTACCCAGCCAGTGCTCTATGGCATTTTTATATAATTATAACAAACAACTGCATCAAAAAGAATAACATACCTAGGAATAAGTTAACCAAGGAGATGAAAGACCTATGCACTAAAAACCATAACACGTGATGAAAGAAATTGAAAAAGGCACAAATAGATGAAAATATAGTTTATGTTTATAGATTAGAAGAATTAACATTGTTAAATTGTCCATACTATCTAAAGCAATATATAGATTGAATGCAATTCCTATCAAAATTTCAATGATATTTTTTCACAGACCTATAGCCAAAGTAATCTTGAGCAAGAAAAACATAGCTGGAGGTATCACACTTTCTGATTTCAAACTATACTACAAAGCCTTGATAATCACAACAGTACGGTATTAGCATAATACCAGACACATAGATCAATAAAGAAAACTGGTGAGCCCAGTAATAAATTCACATATATTGCAACAATTAATTTTTGGCAAAGAAACTCAGAACATACAATAGAGTTAGTCTCTTTTAGAAATGGTGCTGGAAAACTGGTCAGCATATGCAAAAGAATAAAACTTTTACACCATTCACAAAAATCAATTGAAAATGGATGAAGAACTTGAATGTAAATCCTGTAATTATGGAATTCCTAGAAGAAAGCATAGGCAGTAAGCACCTTGATATTGGTCTTAGCAATTTGTTTTGGGGGGGTGGGTGGGTGGGGAGTGGAATGACTCCAAAGGCAAGGAAAACAAAGACAAAACAAAACAAATGGGAGTACATCACACTGAAAACCTTCTGCACCATGAAGAAAACTATCAATAAAATAAAAAGGCAACCCACTAAATAAAATAAAATATTTCAAATTATACATTCAATTGTGTGTATGAATAGTGAGAGAGAGAATTTACACAACTCAGCAATGTAAAAGCAAACAATTGACTAAAAAGTGGGCAGAGGATCCGAATAAACATTTTTACAAAGAAAACATATGGATGGTCGACAGGAACATGGAAGGATGTTCAATATCACTAATTATCAGGAAAATATAAATAAAAAAACACAAGGAGTTATTGCCTCACACCTGTTAGAATGGCTATTATCAAAAAAACAAAAAGTGACGTGTTAGAGAGAACGTGGAGAAAAGAGAATTTTTATGCACTGAGTGTTGGAATGAAAACTAGTATAGCCACTGTGGAAAACAATATGGATATTCCTCAAAAAAATTGAGAATACAACTAACATATGACCATGCACTACACTTTTGGGTATTTATCAAATAATAAAATACCAATTCTAAAAGATATATGCACCCTTATTTTCATTGTAGCATTATTTACAGCAGCCAAGATATGGAAACAACCTAAGTATCCATTGATGGATGAATGGATAAAAAAATCAAAACTTGCCATTTGAGAATACTATGCTAAGTGAAATAAATCAGATGGAGAGACAGACACCATATGATGACACTATATGTGGACTCTAAAACAAACACAAACCCACAGAGAACATACTGGTGGTTACTAGAAAAGGGGTTTGGGGAGAGGGTAAAAGTATGAAGGGGATCAATTATGTGGTGACATATGGTAGCTAGACTTACAGTGGTGATCACTATGTAATATATAAATAACAAATTATGTTGTACATCAAAAATGTATATAATGTTATACCAGTTTTACCACAGTAAAAAAGTGACTATTTATGTTAGATGATGCTGGCTTTGCATTTATATACTGATATGAAATTTTTTAAAAATAAAAAATGATTAGAGGAAAAGCAACATACTAAGGAAATATTGGTACAAGTGGTACTAAAGTGGGGCAAAACCTTGAAAATGGTATGAAAACTCCAGACTGGTGAAGACCAGTTTAAAATATTTTGTAATTTTCACCTTTATCCCTTCAGCCACACCTTTTCAGCCACAAACTTCTCCTTTTCTTTCCCAGTCATTAAGGTTTTCCAGGTTTCAAACCCACCCTGTGTAATTGACTGTGCCCTACAAGACGGGTTTTGTTATTTGGAAATGTCCCTTCTCTCTCTGTCTTCTTGACTTCCTTTGACTAACTGTATTCACTCCTCAAGGACCCTTCCAATGCCAAATCCTCAGAGCTGCCTCTCCTGCTTTCCTGATGCACATTAGTGCACGTGCATGTTTTCTGCATGTTCACATGCATCTTTCCTAACAGCCTAGGAGCTTCATGAAAAGAGGGACTTTGGGACAAATATCTGGGCAGAGTTCCTATTACATTACAGAGTTAAATATTTAATGATTTGAATTGAATTGGGGGGTGTTTGTGTAGAATATACTTTCACCATCCTCTTACCCTGAGAATCTATTTTTATTACATTGGATTGAGGAGCCAACGTTTTTTATAAGTGGAAGTCCACGAGCCACTCTGAGAAATATTAAGTCTATACATATGACAGTCAATATCCTTCGGGCCTGATATCTTTTTTTCCCAGAGCAATTCCACTTGAGTGAGTAGATAATCTTTGATCATTCACTAAAATCTAATATTTATTTAACAACTGCTTTTTTAGCAAATGGGAGCTTCTATGTTCCCAGTATACATTGGAGTTAATCAGTAGTTTTGATTTAGGGATAGAAAAAAGACTTCCTCCAAAATATCTTTGTAGCAATTTTGAATTAGTTTCTTGTAGTAGAAATTAATTGTAATATTTAAAGGATAAAATCAACTCTCATTCTGTTTTTCTTACATATACATAGGCACACACATAAATGTGTACACAAACAAAGATTATCATCTTAAATGATAAATACATTTGAAACATACATGCAAACAATGTGAATACATACAAACAATGTGAAAAATACATTGGTTGGTATTCCTTCCAGCTACTATGTTTTCAAAGTATAAACTCTAATAATTCTCTAAGCCTCTAGCCCTGTAAGGACCATTAAACTCGATATTCTCTTTCATGTAGGTTTTAGGACAAAATTGCTGTCATGTATCTTGTGGAGGTAATCTATTTCACTGCCACATCTATCTTTCATAAATCATCCGAGTTATAAATGTTAATGTCTACTCAGGAATTTGGTTTCTAATTCACAGAAATTTATAGGGAAGTTCAGGAAGAACATACAAACTACTTTTTACTGTCCAGTTCTCCTTGAGGTATATAAATGTAAATTGTCATATTGACATATTGAGAAAAGCAGTTTAATGTTAGTGCTTGAATAAGATATTTGAGTTTATTGTTCAGGTAATGGATTAGAAGCAATTACACTAAATTGTGATGAAGGGCAATATCTTTTTGAGTATATTAGCTTTATGTTACAGAAGACCAAGGTCAGCTCATTATCCCTCATTGTGGTTATCACTAAAGCATGTGGAATTGTACTATACATTTGGACATTCATTTTTGCTGACATGTTCACTACAGTTATGACTCTTCTGCTTGCTTTGAGTCTTATTCTCAGAGAAAAATAAAAAGTATAGAGCTGACTTAGATCTAAATAAAATAGTAAAATATCCTTACTAGTAAAAATGTTATCTTAATTCCCTATATAACCAAAGTGGTGTTTGAAATCACCATACAGAAAATGAAGGAACAGACAAACCCTAGATTTAAAACTGATGCATAACCAAAAACCTAGGTTTCAAGTGGACTGTAGAAGCTTTGGAATTATTAAATAACCTTGTCTCTCATAGTTGAGGGCAGCTAATAAATAGTAATGAAAGATAAACAATCCAATAGTCTTCCAAATTATAACAATTCAAATCAGAAGCCTTCATTGTGACAAAAATATAGTCCATTCTTAAAATGGAAATTGGAAAAAGCTATTAGTATGCACCTCACTTAATACCTCTCTTGAGATAATACATCTAAAAAATAACAAGTTGGAGTGTTCTGATGCATGATGATGTTTGCCTCCTACTTCATTATTTCCTCATTTTATGACATTACTATCCAATCCTGGGTTATAAGGAGGAGCTTGAGATTTTGTATTATCACTTAATGAAGTCCAATTAAGAATCATCAAACTTTGATCTATTCTGCATGCTTAACAGACAATGAGTGATCCTAAAGAAAACTTTAGAAGGCGAACTTGGGCAAAATGAATCAATGGAGGTTTTTAAGGAGTGAAAGCTCTCAAACCACCATTTTAACCTGAAGCAAGGGCCAGGTGATACTATTGATAAAATTACAGATATACTTCTCAGGTCAAAAGTAAAAATTAAAAATTGCAAGAATTTGATAATGGAATAATTATTTTGGAGGGTTTGTGGAAACCACAGATAATACAGAAACATTATTTTGATTATTTATATTTTGAACAGTTCATCTATTAACTGAACCTGGATAGAAATTATATTTCTTTTCATTTTCAATTAGGTCCAATCCATATTTATCACCATCATATGCATTAAATATAAATTACTTTGATAAACTATAGCATTATTACTAAATAAGAGACTGAATTGACAAAATAAATGTATATAATACATAAAGAAACATACATTTTACAAGGCTTATGGGAATGCAAAGTTTATACAAAGAAATGGCTTAAGACATTACATTAAAAAATACATTAAAGAGGCCTTAGCTGGGTAGTTCAGTTGGTTAGCAATGACCTGATATGCCAAGGTTGTAAGTTTAATCACCAGTTAAAGCATAGACAAGAATCAACCAATGAATCCCTAAATAAGTGGAACAACAAATCAGTCTCTCTCTCTGTGTATATATATATATATTTATTTATATTTATATTTATATTATTTATATTTATATATAATATATTTATATATAACATATATTTTATATATATATACCCTCTCTGTCTCTCAAAATCAATAAGTAAAAAGTTAAAAAGACACATTAGAGTATGTAAGTATGTATATGCATATACATTAAACACTTTAAAACTATGTTCAGTTTAATTTGAAAAATTTAATATTCTGTCAGAGCAGATAAATTAATAAGAGGTGTAACTTGAAGCAACAACCTTGCACTAATAATACTTAATATCTGTTTTGATATTTGAATATGTTAAGCTGTCAAAGTAGTTTTGAATAAAATACTTCCACATTGTATGTAGATTTTAAAATTTAAATATCATTAGGGGTGTCCAAGATGGCTGCAGAGTAGCTGGAAGGTCCGTCCACTACTCTCAGCCTCAGACCAGTCTTGCAGTTGAAGCACAGAGCAATCAACTCAAAAATCCAGCTAAGTCTGAGTAAGAGCAGGTGTGAGTGAGCATGTGTGTGGACAAATGTCTGGATGTGTGTTTGAGTGTGCAAGTACCTGTCCACTTGCAAGGGTACTTGGGGGTGGGCAGCTGGGCTTTCCTGGCAGAGCCACTGCCACTGCCACCCAGGTTGGTGCTTCTGGCTGCTGCAGATTTGAAGCAGGCTTTTTTGGACTTTACAATATACCCTTCAAGAAGAAGCCACCAGAGCAGTAGCTCCTTAGTACCCAGACTTGTCTCTTGCCTTCCGCCCTGACAAGGCCATGCAACATGCCACCACCAGAAGCCAGGGTCCAATAACTGTGGTACTTGGTAGAGAAGAGGCTGTCATCTCCACAGCCCCAGGCACCACTGGCACCACAAATGGGACCAAGTTTGACTGATGAGACTGCAGATCGGCCAATGAGTCAGGAGTGCCAGGCGAGAAGAAAAGCAGCTGGGGCTGTTCTGACTACAGAGACTGCAGTGGTAGTGCAGTGGTGAAAGCCGGTGGCTGAGACTCACTGTAGGGAGTAGTGTGAGCACCCTGCCACCACTGCATGCTATAGTTTTGCTGCTGGATCCAAATACAACAGGAGAGTCCACATGACCCACACAAAGGGATATTTCTAGAGTATCCAGATTAGGAGATCAAGGTTTCTGCACTGGGGGGATGCATCTCTGTTCTGGGTAGAACCACTGGAAACAAACCCTCAATCCTTTTTTTTTTTTCCTTAAAGGGCAAGACGCAGGTTTTGTGTTTGTGACCACCCACCTTGGACCCAAGAGAAGGGAGGGTGGTGCAGACTGGAGGCATGGGAGGAGAGTTTGGAGAGGGAGGCACTGGGAAGAGTCTTGAGGGAGTGTTTGTGTGACTTTTCACACAGTTATACCTGGGCTCCATAGCAGCTATCTTTCTTGAGAAAGCTAGCCTCTCCCAGGGGAAAATCAATTATCTTACCCTGTTGAGACTTTCCTCACTTTCCTCACCCTCTAGAATTCCCCTGCCACAGCCTCTAAAATTCTGTTTGTTCTACTCAGCAACTTTGTTTTTGTTCTTTTTTTCAGTTATGTTCTCTCTTAGTGTTCTTTTTTTCTTTCTTTTTTCTTCCTGCATCTTAACACTTCCTGAGGATACAGCAACTTAAGCAGACTCAGAAGACTGGTGGTAGGGTGCAGCCATTCCACACACTATCTTGGGAAACAGACTGGTGCTTTCCTGTCACAGGAGAGACACAGAAACACCTCCTGCAGTGCCCAGGAGACCCAAAATCTGGGCTATGGATGCCTACTAGGGACCCTGCCCTGCCAAGTATAGGAAAATAATCCCAGACAGACACAGACTAGTGGCTTGGGGGAGAGGGAACACACCCACCATCTTCCATGAAGTCTGAAAGATACCTGCCATGGGAGACCCAGGGATCACAGCCCCCTGTTTCTGCCAGAAGCTTTCTCAGAAATAGTCTGGTCTGCAACTAGTCTAAGATTGAGAGCAGGCCAGCAGGCTGAGACAAGCAGAGGCAGATCCTGTTGAGACTTGGGTCAATTACTGACACACCTCTGGATCCAGTGCTGATAAAAGCCAGCTTTGCAAAGCAATTTGGCCAAACCTGGAATCAGCCAAACCAGAGGAGTCAGCTGCAATCTGTTGATCACCTGTAGCTTCAAAAAAGGTGGCCAAGAGCCAGATGTGGACAGCACCTGACATTGCCTTACACCAGTCTCAGATATCAGAGTGGTATCCAAAGGGAGAAACCAGATGGCAAGATCTAAATGAAGCTGAGACAAACCCACTTGGTTCTTTCTTTTTTTACTTTCCATCACTTTCCTTTTTTGTTGTTGTTGTTCAATTACAGTTGCCCTCATTTTTGCCTCATTACTCTCCCTTACCCTTCCCACCTCTCTCCTTGACTTGACCCTCCCCCTTCTTTTCTATCGTCTTAACTATTTTTCTTTTCATAGTCTTTTTATTTTATCTATTTTTAATTTTATTTTTGATGTTCTATTTTTCTTTCATATCTCCTATTCTCCTCTTATCTTTGATTACTCTACTGTTCCCTTAACTCCTTTTTAAAATTTTTGTTACTTTTTCTGTGTTCCTTTTCCCTGTTTCCTTCTTTCAGTTCATTAAAAGTAATAATTCTCTTTTCCTTTCTCCTCTCATAATCACTTTTCTTTCCTTTGGTCTTCTCATTTTCCTTTTCCTTTTCTTTTTTCCCTTTCTCTAATATTCCAGTTTTCTTTCTGCTTTTATTATTGTTTGCTATCTTGTTGACATTGCTGGGGTTGTCAGGAGGTTGTTTGTTTTGGTGGTGTTTTTGTCTTGTTTTGTTTTGTTCTGACAGTACCTATATAATAATGTACAACACATGGTGGTAGGTGAGCCTTTTAACCAGCCAGTTGGAGGGGAGTTCCCAGCCATGAATGGGCAAAAATAATCCGGACCCAAATACAACAGGAGAGTCCACATATCCCACACAGGAGATCAAGGAGTCGGCATCATTGGGTCCCACAGGACTCCTTACACAGAAGACCACTCCACAAGACAGAGAGTTAATGAAAATCAATCTAATAAAGAGAAACAAATAAAAAGAGACAAGTAAAATAGGGAGAAAAAGAAACAACCCCAAACAAAAAAGAAGGAATATCCAGAAAAAGAGCTAAATGAAATTGAGGCAAGGAATTTATCAAACATAGAGTTCAAAGTAATAATTATAAGGATGCTCAAGGAACTTAGTGATAACTACAAGGAATTTAGTGGGACCTACATCAGCATGAAGAAAGACATAGAAACCTTGAATAAGAACCAGTTGTAAATGAAGAATGCAACATCTGACATGAAGAATACACTAGAAGGGATCAAAAACAGACTAGAAAAAGAAGAGGATTGAATCAGGGAATTGGAAGACAAGGTAGAAAACAAAATACCCAATAAGAAGTATAAAATGAAAAAAGACTCAAAAAGAATGAGGATAGTTTAAGGGAGTTTTGTTACAACATGGAATGTAACAATATTTGCATCATAGGGATACCAGAAGAAAAAAAATGAGCAAGGGATAGAAAACTTGTTTGAAAAAAATAATGACAGAAAACTTCCCCAACTTGGTGAGGGAAAAAGTCATACATGTCCAGGAAGCACAGAGAGTCCCAATCAAGATGAACTTAAAGAGGCCCACTCTAAGACACATCACAATAAAAATGGCAAAAGTTGGACACAGAGAGAATATTAAAGGCAACAAAGGAGAAATAGCTAGTAATACACAAGGGAGCTCTGAATGGCTAGCAGCTGATTTCTCAACAGAAACACTAGAAGCCAGAAGGGATTGGCACAAAATATTCCAAGTAATGAAAAACAAGGACCTGCAACCAAGGCTTCTGTATCCAGAAAGTCTTCCATTTAAAATGGAAGATGAAATAAAGAATTTCCAAGACAAAAGAAAGCTAAAAGAGTACATCTCCACCAAGCCAGCACTGCAAGGCATGCTAAAGGGATTATTTGAAGAACAAGGAGAAGAAGAAAAGAGAAGGAGAAAGAGAAAAGTACAGAGGTATGAAGGAAAAAAAGTGTCAATGAATAAGTCCTATGAATTAATAACTTCAAATGTAAATGGATTAAATGCTCCAGTCAAAAGATACAGAAGTAGCTGAATGGATAAGAAAACATGACTCACATAAAAGCTTCCTAGAAGAGACCTACCACAGAACCAAACATATACACAGGCTGAAAGTGAAAAGATAGGAAAAATTCCATGCATATGGGCATGAAAAAGAAGCTGGAGCAACAATACTTATATCAAGCAAAGGAGTTTTCAAAAGGAAGTCCATAACAAGAGACAAAGAAAGTCACTACATAATACTTAAGGGAGCAGACCAACCAGAGGATATGTCTTATAAACATGTATGCACACAATATAAGTGCACCTCAATATATAAAGAAAATACTCAAGGAATTTAAGAAAGAGATTGACAGCACTACAGTCATTGTAGGGGATTTTAACACCCCACAGTCAACAACAAATTGATCTTCCAAACAAAATTCAACAAAAATATTACAGAACTGAATGGCACTATAGATTAAATGGACTTAATGGATATTTATAAAATACTTCACTCCAAAGAAGCAAAAGACACATTCTTCTCAAATACAAATGATCATTTTCAAAGATAGACCACATGGTAGGACACCAAACAACCCTTAATAAATTCAAGAAAATTGAAATCATAGCAACTACCTTCACAGATCACAATGTTGCAATGGCTTAAAATAACCAACCTCAGAAAAAAAACAAAACTCAAAAACATTCAAATACATGAGGTTGAATAACATTT
Organism: Trachops cirrhosus; assembly: GCA_028533065.1. Lineage (NCBI taxonomy): Eukaryota > Metazoa > Chordata > Mammalia > Chiroptera > Phyllostomidae > Trachops > Trachops cirrhosus. Next base: position 55,374,973 of record CM052544.1, on the reverse strand, counting down.
CATTAAAAAATGAATGGGTTAACAATGAGATCAAGGAAGAAATTAAAAGGAATCTGGAAACAAATGAAAATGACCATACAACAAACCAAAACCTATGGGACGCAGCAAAAGCTGTCCTGAGGGGAAGTTCATAGCTGTGCAGTCCTACCTAGGGAAGATAGAAAAATCTCAAATAAACAACTCTACCTTACATCTAAAAGAACTAGAGGAACATCAACAAACAAAGCCAAGAGGAAGCAGGGGGACAAAAATAATCAAAATCACAGCAGAATTAAATGTCATGGAGACTAAAAAATGACAATTCAAAGGAGTAATGAATCCAGGAGATAGTTCTTTGAAAGGATAAACAAAATTGACAAACCTTTAACCTTTAACATCAAGAAAAAAATAGAAAGAACCCAAATAAATAAAATCAGAAATGAAAGAAGAAGAGTAAAAAATGATATCACAAAAATACACAGGATTGTAAGAAATTACTATGAACAACTATATACCGAGAAATTGGAGAAGCTGGGTGAAATGGATAGCTTTCTGGAAATACAGAGTCTTCCAAAACTGAATTAGGATTAAGCAGAAAACCTGAATAGACTGATAATAACTAGAAAAACTGAAGCAGCAATCAAAAAACTATCAATACAGGAAAGGATCCATGGCACCTCCTGTCCAGTCTGCCCTTGCATGGAGGCCCACTCTCTGGGAACTCATTTACAAAATGCAATAATACACAGCAGAAAGAAGGAAGGAGCTCCTACCCTTCACAATAGCATGGGTGGAACTGGAGAGCATTATGCTAAGTGAATTAAGCCAAACAGTGAAAGAAAAATACCATATCATCTCACCTATAAGTGGAACATAATTAGCAAAACAAATGAACAAGCAAAATATAACCAGAGACATTGAAATAAAGAACAAACTGACAGTAACCAGAGGGGTGGGGAGGGGGGAGATAATGGGAAAAGAATGGGAAGGGTCATCAAGGAACATGTATAAAGGACCCATGGACAAAGCCAAAGTGTGGGTAGAAGGATTGAGGATGGGAGGCAGAGGTGGGTGGGGTGGGGAAAAGTGGTGGTGGGAGAATGGAGACAACTGTACTTGAACAACAATAAAAAAAAAATCACCATCATAAAAAAGCCCTGTACCAGATGCCTTCACAGGTGAATTTTATCAAACATTCAGAGAACTAACACCTAACATTCTCAAACTACTTCAAAAAATTCAAGAAGTGGGAAGACTCCCAAACTCTTTTTATTAGGCAAGTGTTTTCCTAAACCAAAAACCACATAAAGACATCAAAAAGAAAGCAAGTTGCAGGCCAATATCTCTGATGAACATAGATGCTAAAATCCTGAACAAAATACTGCCAACAATACATGAAAATGATCATATACCATGATCAAGTTGGATTTATTCCAGGGATACAAGGATAGTACAATATTTGAAAATCAATAAATGTGATACATCATATAAACAAAATGAAAGACAAAAATCACATGATCATATCAATAAATGCAGAAAAAGCATCTGATAAAATCCAGCATCAATTTATGAAAAAACACTTAGCAAAGTCAGAATAGATGGAACATACTTCAACATAATGCAGGCCATATATGAAAAACCTAGAGCCAGCATCATACTCATTGGGCAAAAACTAAAAGCATTTCCTTTAAGATCAGGATCAAGACAAGGGTGTCTCCTTTTACCACTCTTATTCAACATAGTATTGAAGATCCTCTGTGATTATAGAAGAAGAAATAATAAAAGGCAATCAAATTCAAAAGAGGAATTAAAACTGTCATTACTTGCAGATGACATAATAGTTTACAAAGAAAACCCTACAGTCTCCAACAAAAAACTACTATACCTAGTAAGACAATTCAGCAAATTGGTGGGCTACAAAGTCAATATTCAGATATCAATGGCATTTTTTACACCAATAATGAACTATCAGAAAGAGAAACTAAGAAAAAATTCCATTTACTATAGGTACAAAGAAACTAAAGTACCTAGGAATAAATTTAACCAAGGAAATGAGAGACCTGTACTCAGAAATCTATAGAACACTGAAGAAAGAAATTGAGAAAGATACAAGTAAATGGAAGCATATACCCTATTCATGGGTTGCAAGAATTAACATTGTTAAAACGTCCATACTGCCCAAAGCAACCTATAGATTCAATGCAATTCCTATTAAAATCCATGGCATATTTCACAGATCTAGAACAAATACTTAAAAAAAATACATTGAACTAAAAAAGATGCTGAATAGCCACAGAAATCTTGAGAAAGAAGAACAAAGTAGGAGGGATCACAATACCTGATATTAAACTATACTACAAGGCCACTGTAATCAAAGCAGCCTGGTACTAGTATAAGAACAGACACATAGATCAATGGAACAGAACAGAGAGCCCAGAAATAAACCCATGTCAATATGGTCAATTAATATTTGGAAAAGGGGGCACAAACATGAGCATACAATGGAGTAAAAATAGCCTCTTCAATAAATGGTGTTAAGAGAATTGGACTACTATATGCAAAAATGAAATTAGACCACCAAATTATACCACACACCTGAATAAACTCAAAATAGATAAAAGACTTAAATATAAGTTGTGATACCATAAAAGTCCTAACAGAAAGCGTAGAAAGTTAAATTACAGATATCCCACATAACAATATTTTTGTTGATATATCTCCTAGAGCAAGGGAAATAAAGGAAAAAATAAACAAATGGGACTACATGAAATTAAAAGATTGTGCATGGCTAGATTGTACTATCATCAAAAGATTGATATATTAAAAGATTGTACACAATCATCAAAACAAAAAGAGTACCAACTGTATGGGAGAACATATTTGCTGATGATACATTGAACAAAGGTCTAATCTCCAAAATATATAAAGAAGTCATATGACTTAACACTAGGAAAACAAACAATCCAATTAAAAAATTGGGCAAAGGACTGGAATAGACATTTTCCCAAGGAGAACATACAGAGGGCCCAGAAACATATGAAAGGATGCTCAGCATCACTAGCCATCAGAGATGCAAATTAAAACCACAATGAGATACTACTTCACATTGGTCAGAATGGCCATCATAAACAAATAAACAAACAATAAATGCTGGTGAGGTTGTGGATAGAAGGGAAACCTAGTGAACTGTTGGTGGGAATGCAGACTGGTGCAACCACTATGGAAAACAGTATGAATTCCTTATAAAACTAAAAATAGAACCTCCTTTTAACCCAGAAATTCCACTGCTGGCTTATACCTTAAGTATCCTGAAACACCAATTCAAAAGAAGTTATGCACCCCTATGTTCATAGCACCACTATTTACAACAGCCAAGTATTGGAAAACCTGTGTCCATCAGTAGGTGAATGGATTGAAAAACTGTAGTACATTTACTTAATGGTATACTATGTAGCATAAAGAAAGAGGAAGTAATTCCTATCCGTTGCGATAGCATGAATAAAACTGGAGACTATTATGCTAAGTGAAATAAGCCAGGTAGTGAAAGACAAATACCATATGATATAATTTATCGGTGGAATCTGTTGAACAAAATAAACTAATGAGCAAACCCGAATCAGAGACATGGAAATAGGAAACACACTGAAAGCTGCCAGAGGAAAGGGGTAAGAGGGAATGTGAAAAGATGGGGAAGGGGTTAGTCAAAGAACATGTGTGAATGACACATGGACAGGGACATGGACACCAGGGTTGGGATGGACTGTGGGATCAAGGGTGTGGGCTGAACAGAGGAGGGCTAAAGGGGAAAATTGGGAGAAATGTAACAGAATAAACAAAAATTTTTAAAAGGTAAAAGTCAAATATCACCACCTCAGAAGCTAAGACACCATGCATAGCACTGTGTATCTTACTCATTTTTCTTTCCAAACCAAGCACAATAACTGAGCACCCGTATAATGCAGGTGCTTTTACAAAGTTTGTTGAATGCACAGGTGACCAATACATTATTTTCCAACTGAAAAAGTGATATTGAACAGTCCATGGAGGATTCCATAGCTTACCAGTAAAGAGTCACTTCCAGATCACTGAAGATTGTTTTAGTATTGTCCCTCTCCTTTCAGAACTTAGATTTCACCCTTTTTTACAGATTGAAGGAGTTGCAACCTCCATTCTTCTCCCAATGCTTACTAAGAGGAGCCCATCTCAGATGTCTGCATTATTTTTAGTAGTCTCCTCTGGTAGTTGTATTTGGGGAATTTATCATGGTTAATAGCTCCCAACATTTTTGTGTATGATACATACTTTTGATAAACAGAATACATGGAGCACATTTTGAATATGAAGTGATTTTGAAAACAATAGCTCAAACATTACTGAAAAAGTAACAATTTCCATATAAGTTACATTTTAGTTTAACAGTCTCTTACAATAGCTACCTCATTGGTCACCTTTATTCATTTTATAATTGGTGGACCTTCAATATCAACCATTGTACTAAAACTATGGTCGTGGGAATAGAAAAATTTACTGCCTCAATTTAATCCCAAGGGAAGTTTTTTGTATGTGCTAGTTAATGCGCTTTCTCTGAAGTAATAAGGCAAACAATTTATCTATTGTTGCATAAAAATTCCTCTAAAATTTCACAGTTTAACAGAGAGTGTCTGTGGGTTAGGAATCTGAGTTTGGCTTATCTGGGTCCTCTGTTTCAGGGCCTCTCACAAGGCTGCAATGAAGTTGTTGGCCAGAGCTATGGTTTCATCTCAAGGCTAAACTAAGGAAAGGTCAGCTTATGTGATTGTTGGCAAGATTCAGTTCCTTGTTAGTTGTTGGACTGAGTGTCTTAGTTCTTAACTGGCCCTTGGACAGGAGTTACCCTCAGTTCCTCTCCATCATGGCAGCTTGCTTTATGGTAGCAAATAAGCTGAGAAGCTAAGACAGAGGGTTCCCAGAAGATGGATGTCACAGCCTTTCATAATAACCTCAGAAGATTCCATCATTTTTCTGAGTTCCGTTTATTTTTTTTAGAAGACTGTCACTAGGTCTAGCCCATACACAAGGCCATGACAACTAGGAGGACAGAACTGTTGGGGTGTCATTTAGAAGCTGTGTACCACATAGGTGATGTTACTTTTCTGATGATCACATACTTAAAAGGCTACAGGGTTCCAGTGAGTATTGTAAAAAAAATTGAGCATGCCAGATGCTCAGAGAAATAAGATATGACTGGGACTGTGGCAACCTAGGGAGCATGTGCCTTCCTTAGAAGGGCAAACATTGCTCACCTCCTGCTGATTTTGGTCAAGCAGGAAGAGGGTTCATTTTGCCCATTGACCAATTTTTCAAGGAAGACTGTGTAAATTCTAGTTTCTGTTAAATCGTCTGGTTTTCAAATGTGAGGGCAATATGGGCTGGCCATATAAAACATGCCTACTGTTCTTTGTTCAGTACCTTTATCTCTTATTTGTTGCAAGACCCTCTGTAATCTGTGTGTATAATTTGTCCTGCTCAGTATGTCCCACAGTTACAATAAAAATATTATATGTCCTAAGTTATAGGCAGGAACAAATCTTAGACAAGTGTCAAAATTTGATGTACACAGGTTAACTTGCTTAGAGTGATCATGTGTTTGTAACTACATAAGCACGCAATGAATGCCTAAGTTAGATGAAGAACATGCAGGAAGCTGTCTTCTCAAATTTCAGGAGATACATTCAAGCAAATTTGTCTTATTTAACTTAAAACCCAATTCAAGAGAAGCTAATTTTCAATTCACAAGTATATATCATCCAACTCACTGATTTGGAAACTAATAAATGGAAAATTCTAGCATTGTGGGGCTACAGATTAGCTAATTTACTTTGGAAACTTTCCAATTTTAAGTGTTCTCCAGGGGCAGAGTTGCAATTAAGTCCTTGAATAAAGTACTAGGTAAGTGCTTGATGTTACATTATTACTTAATAATTTAGCAACACATAGAGTCCAAAAAAGAAAACTCTCAGTTCAATTTTTACATCTTCAGTTACACAGGCCAAAGTAAAATGAGTAAATTGGAAAGGTGAACAAAATAAGCAGAAAAAAGCATGGCACAAATCAAAATATCTTAATGAGACTTCTACTTTTCACTCTGTGATACTGGGGCACTCAAATTATGTTCTGAAGATCTTTTAGTAGTACAGTGTTGTAACATGCCTAAAAATATTTTCCCCCTAGAGAGGAGAAAATCATGGAAATATGCTTATCTGATTCACATATTTGAATTTTAAATTTTAAAAATACTAAAAGAGGTGTTTTCATGCAGGGAAGGTGGGGAGATATAAAATACAGTTTCCCTGAAAGTAAGTTATAACCAAATGAAATTATGAATGATGAGGTGAGTTTCAAAGCAATGGTAAGTGTAATCTTGAATGATTCTGCTATAAAAAGCTACTCTTACTAAATAAGTGCCTCCTGAGAATCACCTCCCTGTTATACAGATAATGAAAATACCTAACATCTCACAATTCATCAACTACAAAGTAGTCCCAGACATGGAAGTTTGGGGGTTTCCTTTTTAATCAGTAAGGGGAAAGCTCAGGAGGACACTTGATTTCCTTTAAGCCATTCTCCATAGGGTAACATGAGGCCCCTTCTTAAAATGTCAATCTTGTAACATCATTTCTTCTAGGACTTCTCACTACATTCAAAATTGAATATAAACCTCTGTGTAAGAAGGATAATGGAGCCCTGTGCTATCTTGCCTTTGCTTCTCTAAACTAGTCTCATTTTACCTCACCCTCTCTATGGCTTAGCCAGCTGGCCTTATTCAGATCCTTGTGCACACCAAGCTCTCTCTGTCTTAAGAAATACACATGAGCTAACCCTTGAGCAGGAATACTTTTTTTCCTGAGCTGGTCTTCCAAACACTCTTTGTCCCTAAATTATTAGCTTTATAGATACTGCCTCCTGAAAGGCTTCTCTGAACACCCTGAATTAATTATCATGCCCCTCTCCCCATTGTTAATTTCCATCTTAACCCCTTCCTTGTTTCTTGTCTAACACATCATAACTAGTGATTATTTGATTACTTCCTTCCACCAGATTATTAGCTAAATGAGAAAGGGACCCTGCCTACCTTGTTCACCATTGCATCCAGCATCTAATCAGTGTGTCTGAAATAATGGAAACAATTGATAAGTATGTGGTACATGAGCAAGTGAATGAACAAATAAATGACAAATTACAATCCTGTTTGATTAGGCTACTGAATAATTTAACATAATATTAGCCAACATGGACGAGGCACTGTATTTTGTAGGGTTATCTTTTTATATTTTATAACAATTATCTGAAGTAGCTACTATTATCACCATTGTATTATGGAAGAGAAACTGAATGTCAGAGACATAAAGTTATTCACCCAAAGCCCAGATAGTAAACATGGGGAGAAACAGTGTTTGAACCCAGTTTGTCTTAATCAAGAGTTCCAGTTTGTAACTAGTCCATGCACCATTAATATTGAGTCCCTTGTTGAAAATCAGGAGATTTTAATTATTTAGATTGGGACTACATTTTAGGTTACTGCCTAAAATCACATTTGAATATGTACCCAAGATGAGAATGCATTTCACTACAACCTGACTATAATAAGAATTTGTTCCTATTATATTCTTGGTTACTACATCTAGAAGTCTCAGGATGCTAAATCTCTCTCTTCAAAAGAGCAAAATGATATAAAGGAGCACAGAATCTCACGATTTTTTCACCTAGTGAGGTTTTCTTTTTAGCCACTAGCCCTGTAGCTACATCTAAGAGAGGTCTAACGTGAATAGCAGTTTTCTGAAATAACTGAATCTATGCATTTCTGAGCATTAATGTTGATTTACCAAAGAAATATCCCAGAAGATTTCGCAGGAACATACCTCAGTGTCTCTTTGGTAGATATATACTAGAAACTAAGGAATTGCCTGCATCCTACTTCAGTGAAATATGTTACCATTTCTGCCTAATTAGAAGTGCTCTTTTTCCTTTTCTAATTGCATTCTTATGCATATTTTCCTTGTTTATGTAATATAAACAGTGCACTATCTGAGATAGTGTAATATTTACAGTCTGAGTAAAGTCTATGAAAGCATCAGTGAAAATACCAGTTCTCAGTGATCTGCAGTCCATAAAACATCTTAATTCAAGTGCCACCAACAATCAGATATCTGAGCACTGTACCAAATCATAAACAGCCAAATAAATTTCCCCACACATTCCTCCCAGATCTAGCACATAATCTACTCCCAGGTTAAGCTTTTGTGCTGAGTTTCCTCCCAGAGCACAGCTTTGCAGCAGAGTTATAAGCCTCTAAATTGCTGATACCACTTTAATTATTGCTATGCTGGTGACATCGTTCTAATGAACTCTTTGCTGTTTTATATGGCCTGGGAATCCCAGAAGGATATTGTCTAAATGTACAAACACACTGGTCAGGGGTTAGGAGGATATTTTGGAGATGGAGAATTGGTAAATATGTGTGCATTCGAATGAGAGTGTGTGTAGGTTTTAGTGCAATTAGGAATTATGTAAGTTTCAATGAGTATTAGTAAAAACAGTGCTACAACTTTATTTATACTCATAAAAGGAGAAAAAAAATGTCCTGTAATGGTATTTTTATTTACATTATTTCCTCTATTACTATTGACAGGAATATTTTGAATTTCAAACTGAAATTCCAGCCTCTTTTCAGTTCCATGCCAACCAGAGCTCCTCAAAATATCATGTACTCACAAAGCACAATCCATTTAAATTTTAGATGTTCATTCTTGCTGCCTGGAGTGGAGCTTTGGATTGTGCATTCTCACAAGGTATTGTTCCATATTACTGTGTATTTGGAATGGAATTTCTACAAGAGATTTTGGTTACCATTGTACTTTTATTTATTTTTTAAAGATTTTATTTATTTCTCTTTAGAGAGGGGAAGGGATGGAGGAAGAGAGGGAGAGAAATATCAGTGTCTGGTTGCCTCTCACATGGACCCCACTGGGGACCTGACCCACACCCCAGGCATGTGCCCTGACTGGAAATTGAACCAGCAACCCTTTGGTTTGCAGCCCATGCTCAATCCACTGAGCTGCACCAGCCATGGCCCCATTGTACTTTTAAATAACATTCAAAATTCACTTTGAAAATATGTTGGGTGAGAGACTCATATCCAGAAATATATATTTTGTTGCAAGTCAGAGATAGGATTGAAAAAATTAAATATCTCTAAATTATCTAAACAGTTTTAAGTAATGATTCTAGTACTGTTTTATACAATCTGAAAAGCTTCTGAAAATTAACGGTTTCAGAAATGAAGGCAATGGCTTAAAAATACCATAAAGAGTGGGGCAGGGGAAGTGAGAAAGATTTTCAGGAACATGTATAAAGAACACATGCACAGAAGCAAAGGTGGGTAGGATCAAGGGTGGGAAGTGGAGATGGCTGGGGTGGGGGTAGCGATGGGAGGCAAATGGAGACAACTCTACTTTAACAACAATAAAAAATGTGAAAAAAAGGAAAACAACAGTATAACATATAATATTGCTAATTTAGAAAAATAATCCTGAGAAATACCAAAATTGATGCTTAGACAAAAATCAGCATAAAAGCAAGTAATTCTAGATTTACAGCCTCTATTTCTCAAATGTATTCTCTTAGGAAAGTGAGTCTTAAATCCTGCAAGTTTCTTAAGTGTTTGAGGTTTTCAAAATACAACCTCTGCATAAATATATGAATCTTTACATATTTAAAATCTAGCTGAAGATAAAACAAGGTACCTCACAATATATTATTTTCCTGATTCTCTTTGTTGTCTTTCAAGTCTGACAACTCAAGATGACTACCTACGTGTCTTTGCAGCATGAGGATATTCCATTTTCTCTAAGCAAAGTTGGAAGAGGAGAATGTTTGCCTAAAAAGCTCCAGTCCTGCCCTCGCTGTGTGGCTCCATTGGTTGGAGCATTATATCATACACCAAAGGGTTGCAGGTATAATTCCTGGTCTTGATTCCTGGTCAAGGTACATACAACAGGCAACTGATTGATGTTTCTCTCTCATCTCTCTCTCTCACCCTCTCCCTCTTTCTCTCTTACCCCTTCCTATGTCACTAAAATCAATAGACAAATCCTTGAATATGGATTTAAAAAGAAAAGCTGTAACTCAAGCTCAGCATGAAAAAGCATCACATAAGAGATATTAGGCCAGATTTTGTGACCACAGATTCCAATATTTACTTTGAAAAAAAATCTCAAAATAGTAAACACAGAGCACTGCTATTAAGCTAAGAGAATTTGCTCAAAATATGTACCTTTATTAAAATGTACTGGGAGATTCAAATATCAACAACCACAAGAATGTGAAGAGGCACTTTAGAAATTACTATATGTTCTATCATATTTATTGGATAAATTACATCTCCAACTTGTCAAAAAGTACATATATTTCTAGGTATAAAGTGCCACTCAAGTATTTGCCAAGTGGCTTTTGAATGATGTATGTGATTCATAACTTTGGCATTGTATCAAATAAAACATTAGTGATAAACCAACATGTTCACTGATGGAAATTCTGTGCACTCAAAGGTGATGGGAATTCACATAATTTATAATTTACCTTTCAGGAAAAGCACAATCTTCTTGGGGAGAAGAGGAATTCAGATGTTTCAAAGAACATATTTAAAAGACACAGAGAACTTCATTTAAATACAAAGTCCTAACAGGCACATCTCATAGGTAGTGCAGGCTGAGTTCCAGATTACCTGAATAAAGTGAGTGCTCTGAAAAATTTAGAGCCACATAGAAGAAAACCACTTTCAGAAATCATCTAGTCTGATGAATTTAACATTGTATGATATAAAAAACAGATAAAATCAGATTTTCTTTGGTTGGGGTCTCTCTGCTCTCTGGGCCTCTCATGCTCTCCTACAACGTGACACCTGTGAGAATTCCTGAAGGAGATACCCTGCAGAAGACTGTTCCACCACTGGTCTAATTCAGTTCCCACACTTTACTCCAGAAATATGAAATGGTTTGTCAAATAGCACACATGTGCTTGTTGTGAGAATTTGATCTACAATTCTAGCTGGGTTTTCCTTGGTCTGCAGCAGTCCTTTACCATGATACTGCATTGCCCCATTGATAGCACAGTTAGCTATTTCTAATGAGAATAAGTAAAGTGTTTTTTATCTATGTACACACCAGAGCAATGATTTCATAGCGTTGTTCTGTTTCCTGAATTCCGACTATTACACTTAACTATTTAACCCAAATTACTACTACTTTAAAAGTATTTTGCTTAAGAATTTGAAAGGGTTTATAAAATAATAGTTTCACTTAGATTTCATTTTCTGCTGTTTTTTTTCACTAGTGAAAAGAGTAATGTTTTATTATTTCTTATAATGCTGTGGGTTTACTAGGATCAGTTGGATGGCTCTTCTGTTCCACACAGAGCTTCCTCAGATGGATACTCTTAGCTGGAAGAGCTGTTGTGACTGGAATGTCCCCTACAGCCTCTCACCTTCTGGGCACAACCCTCTATCAGGCCTTTTGTTATTTTGCTGTCTAGCCTGAGTATCGTTACAGCATGATGACTGGCTTCCAAGAAGGGGTGTTCCAAGAGGACAAGCCCTAAGTTGCAAGCACTTATTAAGCCTTTCCTTGAATACTACTTGCTAATTTCCAATTAGCCCAGACATACAGATGGGGAAACCAAATACCATAAAATTCACCACTTCAAAGTATAAAATTTAGTGGTTTGTAGTATATTCATTAAGTTGTGCAAATATCAGTGCTATCTAATTTTAGAACACTTCATCACCCAAAAGAAAACCCCGTATCAATTCATGTAGCAGCCATTCCTTATTTCTCCCTACCTCCAGCTCCTGGAAACCACAAACTTATTTTCTGTCTCTATTCTGTACATTTTATAGAAATAGAATCACATATTATGTGGCATTTTTGACTTTGTTCACTTGATGTAATGTTATTAATGTTTATGCATGTTATAGCATGTAGCAGAACTTTATTTCTTTTTATGGTCAAATAGTATTCACTTCTACATATAAGCCATATTTTATCTATTCATACAGCAGTTGATGGATATTTGGTTGTTTCTACTTCTTGGCTATTATGAATAATGCTGATGTGAACATTTGTCTACAAGATTTTGTATAGACATGGATTAAGTTCTCTTGGGTGTACACCTAGGAGTGGAATTGCTGTGTCAATTGGTTACCATGCTTAACATTTCTAGGAACTCCTCAACTATTTCAGAAGTGTCTGCTCCATTTTACAATCTAATCATCAATGCTCAAAGGTTCCAGTTTTTCTACATGTTTTCCAACATTTTTTTGTTATTTTAAAAAATATTATAGTAACCATTTTAGTGGATATGAAGTGAATCTGATTGGGATATTAATTTAATTTCCTTAATGGCCAATGATGTTGAGCATCTTTCCTTGTGCATATTAGCTATTCATAAATATTCTTTGGAAAAAAGTCTATTCAAATCCTTCATCCATTTTTAAGTTGAATGGTCTTTTCATTGTTGAGTTGTAAGGGTTCTTTATATATTGTAGATGCTAGATACTTACTAGGCATATGATATGAAGTTTTTTTCACCCATAATGAAGTTGTATTTTTATGTACTTGACAGTATTTGTGGAAATGCAAAAATTATTCATAATACTAAGTAATTCATTAAAACCAATTCATCTATTTTTTTCTTTTCTTGCTTCTGTTTATCATGGCATATCTAAGAAACTATTGCTTAATACAAAATCACAACAATTTATTCCTATGTTTTTTCCTAACAGCGTTCTTACAATTTTATTTATTACATTTAGTTCTATTATTCATTATGAGTTACTTTTTCATATGATGGAAGGTAGGGATCCAACTTCATTCTTTTGCATGAGGCATTGCAATTGTTGAATAAAAGATCTTTTTGGCCCCCCTATTAAATTTACCATAAAATAAGAGTTATTTCTAGAGTCTCATTACTAATGTGTATGTCTGTAACATTTTATTATGTACTGTATTACATATACATACATATTTCCATCCTTATTCTAGAAACACGTTTTCTTTGAGCTATCCTGTGACCTTGCATTTCCATGTGAATTTTAGAGTCATCTTCTCAAATTCTGCAAAAAAAAAAGTTGCTGAAATTTTGACAGATCATATTGAACCTATAGATCAGTTTAGAGATTATTTTCCTCCTAATGATATTAAGTCTTTCAATCATGACCACATGATGCTTTAAGTTGAATTATGTATTCAATTTCTCTCAATCATATTCTGTAATTTTCAGTGTACAAATTTTGCACTTCTTTAATTCCTAAGTGTTCTATTCTTTTTGTTGGTGGCATAAATGAAATTGATTTCTTAATTTCACTTTGGGAGTTCTCATTGCTAGAAATAAAACTGAGTTTTTATATTGAATTTGTATCCTGTAACTTTGCCAAACTCATTAGATCATTAGATCTAACAATAGACCTAATAAGTTTTTTAATGATTACTTGAATTTTCTCTATCAAGGTCATGTCGTCTGCACTTAGAAATAGTTTTATTTACTCCTATCCAATATGGATGACTGTTATGCCATTTTCTTGCCTAATATCTCTGGTTATAGTGTTCAGTACAATATTGAATAGAAGTGGTGAGAACAGATATACTTATTTTGTTTCTAATCTTAAAGGGAAACACATTCAATCTTTGTCCATCAAGTGTGCCATTAGCTGTGGGTTTTATACAAGTGTGCTATATTAGGTTGAGAAGTTTATTTCTATTTCTATGTTTTTAGTTTTTTACTATGAAAGTTATTGACTTTCATCACATCTTTTTTTCCCTGCATTTATTGAGATTATCATGTGATTTTACTCTTTATAAATATGGGGAATTATATTAGTATTTTATGTTAAGTCAATCTTGCATTCTAGGGATACATCCCACTTTGTCATGAAATATAATCTTTTATATATATATATCTAGTTTCTGCTAACTAGTATTTTTATTGGAGATATTTGTGTCTGATTCATAAAGGATACTGATCTTTGTCTGTTTTTAATTTTTTTAATTATATTTTATTTATTATGCTATTAAAGTTGTCCAGACATTTTTCCCTTTGTTCCTCTCTACCTGGCACCCCCTACTACCTCAGGCAACCTCCCCACCATTTTTCATGACCATGGGTCATACGTATAAGTTCTGTGGCTATTCCATTTCCAATACTGTACTTTACATCCTGATGACTATTCTGTGGCTACCTATTTGTATTTCTTAACCCCATCACCTCTTCACCTATTCTCCCCAAACCCCTCCCATCTGGCAACCATCAAAATGTTCTACGTATCCATAATTCTGTCAATGTTCTTCTTGCTTGCTTAGTTTATATTTTAGATTAAAATCTTGATAGATATGTATTTTTAGACATTTTATTATTCAGGGTTTTGATTTTCTTTTTCTTAAATAAGACCCTTTAACATCTCATGTAATAATGGTTTGGTGATGATAAATTCCTCTTAGTTTTGCTATCCCTGCTTTTTTTTCCCCTATCCATTTGTTTGGAATATTTTTTCCAGCCCTTCCTTTTCAGTCTGTATAGGTCTTTTTTTCTGAGGGGGGGTCTCTTGTAGGCAGCATGTTTGAGTATCATGTTTTCTTATCCATTCAGCTATCCTATGTCTTTTGATTGGAGCATTTAATCCATTTACATTTAAGGTTATTATTGATAGGAAAATTATTCATTTTCCCCCTTTGTACTTGTGTTCCTGTCTTTCTCACTCTTCTCCTCCCTCTTCTTATAGTAATCCCTTTAGCATATCTTGTAGTGTTGGTTTGTGGAGGTGCATTATTTCAACCTTTCATCTGGGAAACTCCTTTTTTGCCTTCCATTTTAATTGAGAGCCTCACTGGATGGAGTAGTCTTGGTTGCAAGCCTTCATTTTTCATCACTTGGAACACTTCTTTTCATTCTCTCCTGGATTGGAGTGTTTCTGTTGAGAAATCAGCCACTAGCCCCACTGGAGCCCTCTTGTATTTTACTTCTTATTTCTCCCTTGATGCTTTTAATATTCTCTGTTTGTCTTTAAAACTTGGCATTTTAATTATGATGTGTCTTGGAGCAGGCTTCTTTGTGTTCATCTTGATTGGGACTCTCTGTGTTTCCTGAACTTGTGTGTTTTTTTCCCTCTCCAGGTTTGGCAAGTTTTCTGTCATTGTTTTTTCACAGTGTTTCTACCCCTTGTTCATTTTCTTCTCCTGGTATTCTTATGATTTTAATGTTGTTGCATTTCATGTTATCTTGGAGTTCCCTTAAAGTATTGTCATATTTTTGGGGTCTTTTTTCACGCATCTGCTCTACCTGGGTGTTACTTTACACCTCATCTTCTAGCTCACTAATTCAGTCCTCTGCTTCATCCAGCCTGTTTGTAATCTCTTCTAGTGTGCTTTTTGTTTCCAAAATTTTATTTTTCATTTCTTTCTGGTTTTTGTTCATAATTTCTATTCCTTTTTCATACTGTTGTAGTTCTCACTCAGTTCTTTGTAGTTGTCTGTGAGTTCCTTGAGCTTCCTTA
Source organism: Trachops cirrhosus (assembly GCA_028533065.1). NCBI lineage: Eukaryota > Metazoa > Chordata > Mammalia > Chiroptera > Phyllostomidae > Trachops > Trachops cirrhosus. The sequence goes on along the minus strand of CM052544.1, from coordinate 55,359,414 downwards.
TAACCATTGTTTTGAATTCTATACCTGATATTTTGCTTCCCTCCATTTCATTTAGCTCTTTTAGTGAGGAGTCTTCCACTCCTTTTGATTGTAAGTTCTCTTTTTGTCTCCCCATTTTAGGTGACTCTTTTTGTTTGTTTCTGTGCTTCCTGATATTCCACTTTGCTAGCTGCCTTTGTAGGGTGAACATTTATGATAGGAGTTCTATGGGATTCAATGGTGTGGTCTCTTTGATCTCCTCATCTGGTTACTCTACTGTTGCCCTTTCTTCTGTTTGGGCTCTTTTGTTGTACTTGGGTTTTTACTTATTGGTGGTTCCTTTGTTGGTGGTTTCTCTCTTGCAGCAGGTATATTGGCATTCACATCTCCCACCTAATCTACAAGGGTGCTCCCACAAGGCAGTCTGTTGATCCCTCAACAGAAACTTTTCAGGACAGAAGGAATTGGCACAAAAGATTCAAAGTGATGAAAAGCAAGGACTGTTTGGAGAGGCACATGGTGGTAGAGCTGCTGGAAGTTATACTTGCCTCCCCCCACAGCCATATCACAGTTGAAACAGCAGGAAGAGTAGAGACAGGAGATGGGCAGCCAAGCTGAAAAGACACTCAGCAAGGTGGCAAAACATATAGGTGAAGCGGGGTTGGCTGAACAAGAAACTAAAGACTCAAAGCCTCTAACTGTAAAATACCCTCCTGAATTTTTATCCACTTCGCTTGGGTATTAGATCTGTCCATTCCACATCTGCATCCCTCCTACCAGTCTGGATGGATGTGGTTTCTTTAATTCTGTAGTTGTCACTTCCATTTAACTCGATTTATGATGGTTCTGAATGATGGTTGTTCTATATTTTAGTGGTAACTTTGATGTGGTTGCACAAAGAGGTGAGCCATTCTGCCTATGCCATCGTCTTGACCAGAAGTCTTTTGTCTGATTTGATAGTAGAAGAAAACTAGCTTCATAGGATGAGTTGAAAAAAATTATTTTCTGTTGTATCTTTTAAAATATTTTGTGAAGGATTGTTGTTGTTTGGTTAAAAGTTTGGTAGATCAGTAGTGAATTTATTTGTTCTGGCATTTTATTATTGGGAAGTTTTTTTGATTATTGATATGTTGACTTCTTATGAGTATATTCACATTTTCTATTTCTTCTTTAAGCAGTTATAGTATTTTTGTCCTTCTAGGAATATTCTTATTTTACCAAGTTATCTATAGTGTGCATACAGTTATTCATATTCATCTTTTTTAAAGATGTCATTTATTTAGAGAGAAAGGTGGGAAGGTAGTGAGGGAAACATCTATGTTAGAAACATTGTTAAGTTGCCTCTTGCATGTGCTCTAACCAAAGCCTAGACATGTACCTGGACAAAACCTAGACATATACCTGGACCGGGAATTGAACGAGCAACCTTTTGTTTTGTGGAACAATGCCCAACCAGTTGAGCCACACTAGTCAAGGCTCATATGATTTTCTTATTATCTTCTTTATGTGTATAATAGGGGTAGTGATGTTTTCTCTTTGATTCCTGATTGTAGCAATTTGAGTCTTCTCTCAATCTAGCTAAAGGTTTGTCCATTTTGTTGACATTTCAAAGAATCAGCTCTTTAAAATTTATTTTTCTAATCTCTATTTCATTTATTTCTTCTATAATATTTTTTCTTTCTGCTTGCTTCAGGTTTCGTTTTTTCTTATTTTTTTATTTTTAAAAGTGGAATTTAAAGTGTTAGACTTTAAATCTTTCTTCTTTTTAAATATAGGCATTTATAGTTACAAATTTAAAAACTGTTTCCATGGCATGTCATAGTTTTTTTACATTATAGCTTCATGTCTTTTTTTTTAATTTTTTATTTTAGATTATTCAGTACAGTTTCAATCTTTTATTCCTATTCCAGCCCACCCACCCATCCCTCTCCACCTCCCTTCCATTTCCAAACCCCGTAGTTTTGTTCCTGTGTCCTCTATATTTGTTCCTGTAAACCCTTCCCTTCTCCCCTGAAATTCCCTCCCCTCTCCCCTCTGGTCACTGACATCCCGTCCTCCATTTCAGTGTCATTTGTTATAATTTACTTGTTTATTTGTTTTGTTGTTTAGGTTCCTGTTAAAGGTGAGATCATATGGTATTTGTCTTTCATTGCCTGGCTTATTTCGCTTAGCATAATGCTTTCCAGCTCCATCCATGCTGTTGCAAAGGGTAGGAGCTCCTTCTTTCTTTCAGCTGCATAGAATTCCATTGTGTAAATGTACCATAGTTTTTTGATCCATTCACTTACTGATGGGCACCTGGGTTGTTTCCAGCACTTAGCTATTGTAAATTGTGCTGCTATGAACATTGGGGTGCATAG
>CM052544.1:55343240-55356975 GCA_028533065.1 Trachops cirrhosus | reverse complement strand
ATTTAGGACCATCGTGTTTAATTTTCACATAGTTGTGAATCTCCCAAATTATCTTCTGCTGTTAATTTCTAAATTTATTCTCTTGTGGTTGGAGAACACATTTTGTATAATTTTGACTCTGTTAAATTTATAAAGGCTTAATTTATGGTCTAATATATGGACTTTCTTGGAGAATGTGCCAAATGTACTTGAGAGAAAAATGGTATTCTGTTGTTTTTAGGTGGAGTGTTATATGGAAGCTTGTTAGTTCTAACTGGTTTACAAAACTTTTCAAGTTTTCTATTTCCTTGTTGTTCTATTTATTATTAATAGTGAGGCATTACAATCTTGAACTGTTATTACTGAATTATATATTGCTTCCTTCAATTCTGTCAGTTTTTGCTTATGTTTTGTGCTTCCATTATGAGGTATATATGTATTTATTATTGTTCTGTCTTCTTAATGGACTAATACTTTTATGATTATAAAATATTTCTTTTGCCTCTGGTAACAATTCTTGCTTAGAACCTATTTTGTCTGATAGCAATATAGCAGCTCCAACTCTTTTTTGTTTACATTTTCATAGCATATCTTTTTCCATACATCTACTTTCAATCTATTTGTATCTTTAGATCTAGAGTGTATCTCTTTGAAATATAATATAATGGAATCATATTTTCTTATCCATTAGGTCAACCCTTGTCTTTGATTGAAGTGATAAATCCATTTTCATGTAATATAGCTACTGATAAGGTGAAATTCATGTCTATCATTTTGCTATTTGCTTTCAATGACATTTCATTTGTTTTCTCTATACCTCCATTTCTGTCTTTTATGTTAAATAAATATTATCTAGTATAAATTTTAAAACTGTTGCTTCTTTTTAAAATATTTTATTGATTATGCGATTACAGTTGTCCCATTACCCCCTTCACTCCCTCCCACCCTGCACACCCTCTCCCCCCCACAATCCCCCTCTTTAGTTCATGTCCATGTGTCATAAGTTCTTTAGCTTCTACATTTCCCACACTATTCTTGCCCTCCCTGTTTATTTTCTACCTACCATCTATGCTACTTATTCTCCATACCTTTTACCCCTCTCTCCTCCTCGCACCTACCTGTTGCTAACCCCCCATATGTTCTCCATCTCTGTGGTTCTGTTCCTGTTCTAGGTGTTTGCTTAGTTTTTTTGTTTTGTTTTGTTTTTGGTGTGGTTGTTAATAATTGTGAGTTTGCTGTCATTTTACTAGACATGTTTTTTATCTTTTTTTTTCTTAGATGGAAAGAAAGCTGGGTCTCACATCAATGGAGTGTACCAGAAGGAAGAAAGAAACATACAATCAGAAAAGAATGAGGAAATAAGAATTCAAAAAAATGAGGAGAGGCATAGAAACCTCCGGGACATCTTTCAACATTCCAACATCCAAATTATAGGGGTACCAGAAGGAGAAGAGGAGGAGCAACAGAGGAGCAATGAGTGGAAAACTTATTTCAACAAATAATAAAGGAGAACTTTCCCAATCTAGAAAAGGAAATCGACTTCCAGGGAGTCCAGGAAGCTCAGAGAGTCCCAAAGAAGTTGGACCCAAAAAGGAACACACCAAGGCACATCATCATTACATTAGCCAAGGTAAAAATGAAGGAGAGAATCCTAGAAGCAGCAAGAGATAAGGAGACAATCACCTACAAAGGAGTTCCCATCAGACTGTCAGCTGATTTCTCAAAAGAGACCTTACAGGCAAGAAGGGTCTGGAAAGAAGTATTCCAAGTCATGAAAGGCAAGGACCTACATCCCAGATTGCTCTATCCAGCAAAGCTTTCATTTAGAATGGAAGGGCAGATCAAGTGCTTCTCAGATAAGGTCAAGTTAAAGGAGTTCATCATCACCAAGCCCTTATTATATGAAATGTTAAAACTGTTGTTTCTTATACCATATTTTTTTTTAGTTTTCTTTAAGTGGTTGTCCTAGGATTACAACTAACATCCTGACTTAATCTACTCTGGATAATTCTCAATTTAATAATATATAAAAGTTTGGCTCTAATCTCTCCTCACTCTATTGTGCTACTATTTTCATGAAAAAATATTTATTCATCATAAGTCCACCAACACAGTATTTCATTATATTATACAAATCTTTTATATCAGACAGAAGAAAGAAGTTACAAAAGTGCTTTTATAATTTATTTTATATTTACCTATGTAGTTACCTCTATCGGTGTTCTTAATTTTTCCCTGTGAATTCAAGTTACTGTCTTTGCCTTTTCATTTCAGCCTGAAGAGCTTTTTAAAAAGTATTTCTTATAGAAAGGTCTGCTTACAATAGTTTATCAGTTTTTGTTCATCTAGGAATGTCTTACTTTCTTTTTTTTTTTAAAGATTTTATTTATTTATCTTTAGAGGGGAAGGGAAAGAGAGAGAGAGAAATATCAATGTATGGTTGCTTCCTGTGCATTCCCTACTGGGAACTGGCCTGCAACCCAGGCATGTGCCCTGACTGGGAATCAAACCGTGATCTCTTGGTTCACAGGCCCACGCTTAATCCACTAAGCTATGCCAGCCAGGGCTTACTTTCTTAATGTCTTAGTTTCATTTCTGAAGGATAGCTTTGCTGGATACAGAATTCTTAGTTAACAGTCTTTTTCTTTCAACACTTTGAACACATCATCATACTGCTTTCTAGCCTCCCTAATTTCTGATAAGTGATCTCTTGATCTTTTTTAGCATCCTTATACATGATAAGTTGTTTTTCCTCTGCTTCTCTTAAGACTTACTCTTTGTATTTGTCTTTAGACAATCTGATTATATGTCTATCTGTGAGTCTGAGTTTATCATACATGGAATTCATTGGGCTGCTTCAATGTGGAGATTGCTCTTTTACCAAATTTGAACTATTGAGTTCATTATCTTTCAACATTCTTTATGCCTCTTCTCTTTTTTCTTGACTCAAATTTTCTGTATATTGGCATATTTGATGGAGTACCACACATCTGTGGCTATGTCCATTTTTTTCTATTCTTTTTTCTTTCGTTGGCCAACTAGCTGCTTTCAGTTGACCTATATTTAAGTTTGTTCTTTCTTCTGCCAGATCACATTTGTTGTTGATCCCTCTGGTGATTTTTTAATTAAAATTTGTACTTTTTAATTCAGGAATTTTTATTTGGATCTTTCATCTAGTAATTCCAATGTTTATACTTCCTCTGGGATAATACCTATTGACTTGTTTTTTCCTTGGTAAGGGCCATAATTTCCTCTTTTTTTTGTAATTGGACATTTTATTATTTATTGATTTTAGAGAGAGGAAGGAAGGAAGAGATAGAGACAGAAACATTAATTTGGGTTCTACCTATTTATGCATTCATTGTTTGATTTTTGTATGTGTTTTGACCAGGGATCACACCCACAAATCTTGGCACATTGGGACAACACTCTAAATAACTGAGCTGACTGGCCAGTGCCTATAATTGGAAATTTTAAATATAAAATCTGATAACTCTGAAAATCAAGTTTTCTTCCACCTCATATTACTCTCCTATTGCTACTGAAATAAATTACCACAAATTAGTGGCTTAAAATTTTATAAAATTATTTTACACTTATATAGGACATAAATCCAAAATGTGTCTCATTAAGCTAAAACAGGATTGTTGGTAGGACTACCTTTCTTTCTGGAGGATTTGCAGTAGAACTTATTGTCTTTACAGCTTCTAGATGCTACCCAAATTCCTTCACTCATAACTATATTCCACCTTCATAGTTCTTAATGGCTATTTCAGTCATTTTCATATTTTATCACATTGACACTAAAGGCTTTTTCCTTCTCTTCCACATTCGAAGAACATTGGACCACTTGCTTAATCCAGAATAATCTCTTTAATGTAAAGACAGCTGTTAGCATCCTGAATTCTTCCTTGCCAGGTAACATAACAAATTAACAATTTCTGGGGAGAAAAAACATGGACATCTTTGGAGAAGGAGCAATTCCCTGGTACCTGCTGTTATTGTTATTGGTTGGTTGGTTCAATGAGTTTCCTGTGCTACCCAGCTAAAGTCTCTATTGTGTGGGTGTGTGTTTTAAATAAAAGCCTCTGCTTGAACTGCTTAGTTGTCAACTAGTTATTAGACAGAGATTTTCTTAAATGACTTGAACCAATAAGTCTCCTGGTCTTTGTCAAGAGATTGTGTATGTTTTGGGGACATGCCTCTAATGTTCTGGTTTTTACAACTCTGATTTAGCTTTAATTTCCTACTCTGTGCTGACCCTCAATATGAGCTACAGATTAAAATTTAGGGCTTTCATAATTTATGTCTGACATGAGCACAACACTGCATGTATGTTGCCTTCTAGGCATTTATTGGAATATTTTTAAATGTTGGGTCATTTGAAATGTCCCTATGTCTATCTCTTTCCCCAACTTTTCCTTTTAAGTTTGTGAATCAATTCCTTTATCATTGCCTTAGGAAGCTGCAATGTTAAACAAATGCAGATAAATGTTTTTGACAAATACTCTTGGGATAGAGCTTTTTGCATAGACACTCAGACTGTATAAAAGCTATCCCTGAGAACTGGGATTTTTCTGAGATGCTAATGGACACAAAATAGTGAAACCTCTCCAGGGATGAGGTTTTTCAGAAAACCCCAAAAAGGGTGCTTTTTTTTTTGTTTCTTCCTATGGCTGTTAGACTGTTGGTTTTCACAAATATCATGTTTGCAAGATCATTAGTTTCCATGGCTACCACAGATCTGGGACAGGGAGATTGGAATGAGTCAATTTAAAATATCACAAGACTTCTTTTCTTACCAATTTTCAGCTGTTTTTCTTGAATAAGTGCCTCTTGGATTGTTAACAAGCCTTTGGTTTATTTCTGAAGTTCTGTAAAAGTTGATTTAGAGAATTCTTGCAAGGGTTCTCATTGCCTTCATGGAGAAGCATATTTTGGAGGTCCTTACTCTATTGCTCTGGAAGGGCCTCCTGAAAGGTTTTCTTAACTTTCAAAATCTACATTTTCTGCAACAGACAAACTCTGTCATTACTAAGACATTAAACTTTCTGATCAATCATTGAAGGCAACCAGCCTTTAATCTTTTGAAAACTTAACAGAAATATAAGTTGCTTTTCTCTACCTCATCACCATAATCTATTCTTTTCAAACCTAATTAACAGCTAAATTTCTCTAAAATCTTTATATAACCAACAGAGTGAGTGAGATACAGTCTCAAGATCTTTGTAGACTTCAGCATGCATTCAATAATTTGAAACTTTCACTTGTCTTTGATGATAAAATTATGTTTTTGTTATCTATTGTTGAGTAGTTATCCCCAAATGTATTGGCTTAGAGCAATGATTATCATGTTTTAGTCATAAAATGCTATATTTTAAGCAATACTCAGGGCTCTGTAATAAAGCAGCTGTTGCTACGTGGTTTCTGTGGGAAGGAAATTGGAGATGCTCAACTGGGTGATCCCAGCTTGGGTTCAGTCATATTGCAATCAGTGCTGACTGTGTCTGTAATGAATCACTTGCAAGGAGCTTCATTATAAAGCTGGTAGCTTAGTGTTGGCTTTTATTCAAGTCCTTGGTTCCTCTCTACATGGGCATCATAGAGGGGTTGTTTAAATGGCATCATAATATAGCAGCTGGTGTTCTCCAAAATGAGTGATCCAAGAAAATGGGAAAGAAGGGGCAGTGCCTTTTTTGACCTACCTTTGAAAGTCATGCACCAACACATCTGGTATGGTCTGTTGGTCACACAAGGCCAACTGTGATTCACCATGGAAGGGCCACAAACACATGGAAACAAGAATAATTTGAAGATATGGAGGCTAATTACTGCAGTACCAATTTTTCTTAAGACTCTTTGCAAGATATAAAATTTTATAAATATGACTTATGCCTTAAATAAGTGCAAATCTGTTTGCAGAGGAAAAGGCATATGTTCCAATAACAATGCTACTACTACTACAGATAAATGTTGTGCTATAAATGAAAGAAAAAGTATATACTCTGAGAAGTAAGAGAAGGTACAGATTTCATCTAGTCTCCATAACAGGTGGTTTGAACTAGAAGAGATTCTTGGCTAAGAGTAAAATATCAGAAAACAATTTTCTATTTATTAGTTCCAATGAATTTCTTTTCAGACAAAATATATATTTATATTTTAATTGCTTAAATCAGAAGAAGATTTAGACTCCTTGAACTAAGTTTTTATAAAAAGACTTTCAACCTCATGGTGGATGAGACAACTTCAAAATATCAAAAATAATTTTTAGCTAAGCCATTAATACTAGGCTTTAGTAATGACGATTATAATCTACCATAAGAATCTGAAGAAAATCCAGGGTTTTCTGAATTTTGATTTTCATAGACAGGAATAAAGATTAGTCAAATTTCACTTATAATTGATCAACATCTAAATTGTGATTCTTTTCAGAAAGATTTTTCTTTGAAAACTGGCAAATATATAAGTATACAACAAAGAATGAAAGTGTGGTTACTACATTATCTGCTTTAATATTCTAAAACTTCATTTCAGTGAATAATTTGCTCTAATAATACTGTCTGTTAAACTTGATTAGTAGGCACATACTTATTCAACATATTTTGAAAGTAAAAAACATATAGTTACAGCAAATGTCACCAGGCTAGGAAAAGTAGAATCCCCTCAAGAGGTCTAGGGATTCCCATTACTTGCTGTTAAACCAAACAAATTGAACCTTTTTTACCTAAAAAAAGTTTATTGGTACCAATAAATAGAAAAAAATTAACTCAGAATAGTAATCAGTTGCCCTTAAAAATCATAAAATTTGACTAAAGGAAAAAAGAAAAAAGAACTGAATAAAAATAAAGGAATAAAGATTAAAGGTCTGTTGACCAATGACACTGAAAAGTAGCTTCAAACTTACCTCCAAGTTTGGCTTTGCAGTGTCTTAAAAAATTTTATGTGGATTTGCCTTTATATTTAAGCATTATTTTGGGAATAATTTAGATAATTTTATTAGTATTAGCTCTCAAACTTTTGCATGGTAAGAACTATCTAGTGCTCTTATCAAAAATGCATATTTCTGGGACTCTACTTCCAGAGAAGTTGATTAGGCGAGGCCTTCAAATCTGTATTCTAACTTGTATAAGATGATTTCGAAGCAGTCATCTCATACCACACTTTGAGAATTAGAGAATTCCTGCATCAGGATTATCCTCTCAAAGCATAGAAGGAACATCCTACATTTTGATTCAACAGACCAAAGTCCATGTCACAACCACTAACAGCCATGCGACCTTGGGTGGTCACTTATCTTTTCTGGGACTCCTCTAAATTGTGGTGAACATGCCTGTTTTGGGATGGATAGTGATAAAGACAAAAGAGGCAATGTTAGTGAAAGCCTGTATAAACTGGAAAGCTTGGGCTAAGCTGATATTGAGAATACACTTACAGCTGAGGCATCTGCCATAGGTGGCTAGTTCACACCTTTGATCTTATTTATGATTCAGAAGATATTTACTGCCTGTCTACTTTGTGTAAGACTTTGTGGTGGGTGTATTCCTTCCAGCCTTTATATAAGCCTATAATGGGATTTCAGGACTCACAAACAGGCAATTAAATCTCTAGCCTCTTCCTGAGACTTCTGCCCTCCACTTGATATGCAGAACTTTCCTCTCATAATTTAATTGGCACCTCTATATGAAAACTTTTACTCATCATCCTCTATGGAGAGTTGCTTTCATACATCATGGGCTTCACAAGGGAGGAGTATGGCAGATTTTGCTGTATATTGCACAATGCTAATTTTCAATGTGGGAAGTCAGACTCTGTCAGAGTTTTTTATGTTACTGATACAGTAATATAGTGTAGTGCTGCTGACCTCTCACACATTATGCAATGCAGTCACCCCTTGGCTGCTCCAGAAAGGTGGTTCTACCTTGAAAGAGTCTCAAGATGGCAAATTGTTTATTTACTAAGTAAGGGGATTCATGACTTAACTCTGTTCATTGTACAGGACTGGTCTGAGAAAGCTTCAAAGGGATGATAGCTTGTCTGAATAGCTGACAGGGGAGGGACAAAATACCCTATTAAGAAGGAACAAACACCACCAAAGATGGTGACGAAGGTGGCTCAACAATGGAGAAACTCTGAAATGTAGATGGGGTAAAGATCCACTTGCTTGAAAATCTTTAAGTGTCTCTAATCTTCATGACAGCAAAACTTTGCTCTGGCAAGTAAGACCTTCATGATCAAGTTCCAACCCACTTGCTTAGTCTCTGAATTGGGGTAACTCTAAAATTCTGCATCTGGAATGCATTCTAACCTTTTATACCTGCTTTTGCTTGGATTTGCCTTTTCCATCTGGCATTGCCACTTCCCCACACTTGTCTGTCTCCTACAAATAATTGGAAGTCAGGCTGGACTTCCCCAGGCCCAGAAGGCATAAAGAACCAACACTTTCAGTTCTACCTGATTATTTTCACCATGTAAATGTTTCCCCTTTTGAAGCACTTAATAGCCCTTATTTTACTCAGTTATTTTTACTTAAGTTCCCAAATATTTATGAAGTACATACTATGTGTCAGACACTGTACTGGATTCTGGGCATAGAGCAGTGAGCAAAACACAGACACTTGCCTCTCAAGCTTACCTACTTGTGTATTGTCTGTCTTTCCCAGGACAAAAGAGGGCAAGGTCTTATCTGTTTAGCTCATGACTGTATTCTTACAACCTTGAACAGTGTCCAGAACATAGAAAACACTTATTCAGAAAATGAATATTTGCTGAATAAATAAGACTCTATTTTAATAGTAAATGTTACTAGAGGATGCTTGTGAGATTCCAGTTTTGCAAAACAGACTGCAGGCAATTTGAGAGTGGAGGTCACATCTTCTTTACCTTTTGCATCCACAGAGCAGATGATCTTTAATAAATAAAACTATCTAAGATTATTGTTTTAGTCACATCCATGCACTTAATATTCCGAATCTAGTTGGCCAAGTTAGACATTTATTCATCCTGAAACAATTTAAGAACAAATTGTTACCCTAAGAAGTCTTTTTCTAACTATTGTATAAAACTTTAGGCATACAGGGAGTGGACAGAATCTAGTGTGTTTTTTGGAGGAAGGTCCTAATTACTGCTGATTAGGCAGTTTTGCTGTTGGTAGAAAGGGATTTGAAATTTGCCACCTTATATCATTAAGACTGCTGCAAATTTACCGATTTTTTTTACTCTTAGAAGTGTTGGTTGATTCATAGGTTCACTGATCTGGTAGAAGGTGAGATTCTTAAATTCCCATATCCAGTGGTTCTTTTGCACAAAATTGCATAGATGTTTTTTGGTTATCTACCTATTTTCTTTTACTTAAATTTAGTTTTCAGTTACAGTTGACATACAATATTGTATTAGCTTCAGGTATACAACACAGACATTTATGTAATGTACCAAGTGATCATTCCAGTTAGTCTAGTATCCATCTCACATGATACATAGGTCTATTTTTATAACTGACAATTTATAATTCTTAATCCCTCTCACATTTTTAACTACCTCCCCAGCCTCCCAACCATCTGGCAACTATCAGTTAATTTTTTTGTATGAGTTTGCTTCTGTTTTGCTTGTTCATGTATTTTGGTTTTTAGATTCTACATATAAGTGAAATCAGTTGCATTTGTCTTTCTCTGTCTGAATTATGTCACTCAGCCCAATGCCCTCTAAATCTACCTATTTTCAACTTATCTTTTGGGAACTGTATGTAACCTGAGCTTTACTTTCCACTATGAACATTTGCACAAAGAGTTCATATACAGTCACCGTTTGTTTATTCACAAAATGTAAAGAAGGGAATCCAGATATTTCAAGGCAGTTTCATATACACAGTAGCACTTAAATAAATTACTTTAAACATCTTTCATGGAACTTGGGAGGACAAAATACATTCCTAAAGAATAAAATGTAGACCTCAGAGGTTCTACAAAGGACCTTATAGTCACTGCATGTGTATTATAATGGGGGAAGAGTCAATTTGGTTAAAATCTAAATGTATGGGAAAAGTAAAATTGTAGGGAAAATGTATCATAGACAATTCACAAAGTGAGTATTCATATGTGAAAATTTGAGAGCTAACCGTAAGCACTAGATATTAACTTAATTTCCCACATCTACACCTTTGACACTTACACACAGGGACACATATTTTGTGTTACAAAAAGAATGAGCATGGCTGATGAGATCATGTGGAAAAAGGTGAATAAGAGCAAATGGAAAGGGGAGAGGGGATGTCATAAAAAAGAAAAGTTAATGCAAAAATGAAAATTTGTTGAGTTTACAAAATCTGGGAATGTTGGACATAGTATACCTAAGACAATTACCCTAGGTATTTGTCACCCAGTGGATGACAAAAAGACCATTCAAAACTGGCCTGATGACACCTCTGGGATGAAGTGTCAACATTTCAGGTAATTTCATAAGTTACAACACCTTAAAGGTCCTTTTCAGAATTCCACTTGAATGTTTGAAAACTCCACAATCATTCACATATATTAATGGATTTTAAGATTCTGTTTGAAAAAAGGTACCATACAGAAGGAAGACCTCTTAGGACAAGTCTCTACATTGAGTGAATTTTTTTTTTAAATATCAATGTATGGTTGCCTCTCATGGGTCCCCTGCTGGGAACTGGCCTGCAACCTAGGCATGTGCCCTAACTGGGAATCGAACCGCGATCTTTTGGTTCACAGGCCTGTGCTCAATCCACACCAGCAAGGGCCATTGAGTGAATTTTGATGGCCTACTTAGACACCTACAGAAGAAAGATTAGCCTTGGCTTGTGTAGCCCGGTGGATTGAGCATGGGTCTGCAAACCAAAGGGTTGCAGGTTCAATTCCCAGTCCAGGGCAACTGCCTAAGTTGTGGGCCAGGTCCGCAGTAGGAAGCATGTAAGAGGCAACCACACAATGATACTTGTCCCTCTCTTTCTCCTTCCCTTTCCCTCTAAACACAAATAAAATCTTTAAAAAGAGAGAGAGAGATTATAGTACAGGTGCCCACTTAGCAGTGAACAGAGGAACAGCCATAGGGCACTATTTTAATGATGCCAGAGCTAAAATGCATCATTCCCAAGATTAACATATTCATTAAAACATAAAGAATAAGAATACTCAGCAATACAAGCTAAAGCATTTTGCTAGTGGTCAGCAGAAAGGAAATTTTTGCATAAGTGGGAAGATTAGGACATAAGGTCAGGAGATTGAAAGGGGTTTAAATAGTTTATAGACCTAACTGTCTGAACTGTGGAACTCAGATTGGATTCAATTTCTTTTTGCCTACTGTGTTCCACAAAGATGTTTTTTACATGGTCCCTGGCAGATTTTGACACCACTTACATAGTCTTTCCTGTCCTCCTAGTAGATTTCCCAGTTTTACAGCAAAAATTAAGTCTCTTTAATTTGCTCATCTATCAGAAATTTATTGAGTGCTCCCCATACACCAGGTATTTGGGATACCCTGATAATCAAGGTCCAGCTTCAATGCCCAATAATGTCATAATTTACAAGGGGAATACAGCCAGAATGGCAAGTAATTTCAGTCCAGAGTGAATTATGCAATGAAGGAGATAGAGAAATAAATATGTAATTATAGTAGACTATGGGAACATAGAAGATAGTTAACACATATTTGGGAATGTCAATAAAATCAAAGATTTAAACCTGGACTTAAGGACCTTAGCACACTTTTCTATAATGATTAACAGGTTCAATGTGTACCATCAACTTCATTAAACATTAAAATCAGTTAAATATCTAATATGGTAGAACCAAGTGATAAAGTGAAGAAAGTATTGACCCACCAAGACTGCAAGCTGGCTCACTATTTACTAGATGAAGGGCCTTCAGCAAGTTTCTTAGACTTGAGTTGCCATGCATTAGGAATAATAACACAAACCCATCTGAGATCTTTGAGATTTGGAAAAAAACAGATGTGTGTGATGCACCTGCTGGGAGCACCAAAAATGTGTTCAATGAAACAGTAGCTGAAACATTGCTTCCACTGCTGTAGGTGCTATACTTACAAAACAACTAACTAACTTATTTAATAAACTATTACTTATTATTAAGACATAAGTAATTATGGTTCTTCAAGTTCCAGCCACCAAGCTCTGCCTCTGTTCCTACATTTCTTGGTAAATGATTGAAGGACACTGTTCATCAAAACAGTATAAGACAGTTCTTCCTAAAGATCTTTCTGTTGCAGTGAACAGTAGCCACCAGCCACATGAGGCTGTTGGATGCTTGAAATGTGGCTACATGACTGAAAAATTTAAATTTTAATTTTATTGGATTTTAACTAAATATGAATTTAGATAACCATGTTATGGTCAGAACAGTTGTGCCCCTCTCACATTTATGTGTTGAAATCTTAATTCCTAAAGATGATGATAGCAGTAGGTGAGGATTTTGGAAGAAGCAGAAGCCATAAGGGTGGAGCCCTCTTGAGTGAGATTAGTGCATTCCTTATAAAAGGTTCCAGAGAGATTCCTAACCCCCTTTTTCTATGTAAGGCTACAATAAGAAGTCTTCAACCCAAAAGGGGTCCCACTCTGACCATGCTACACCCTGGTCTCAGGCTTCCAACTTCTGGAATGGTAATAAATGTCTGTTGTTTATTAGCCATTCAGTCTGTGATATTTTGGTATGGCAGCATTAACAGACTAAGACAAATCATGTGTAGCTATTGACTACAGAATTGGACATTGAAGTTCTAAGGTAATTGTTGGACATAAAGATAACTGTATACCACTGTAGACCTAGTTAACCAGGAAGAATGATTGGATATGTATATTAATTATACAAGTGATTCTTACGCATGCAGCTATTGAAAACCACTACTCTAATGCTCCAGCTCTATGGTTTTAATTCAATAGCCATGGGTTTGTAGAAGGAGCCTGAGGTTTTTAATTAAATTATATATATTTTCTTGGAGGGTATCCCTATGTTAGGCACTGTAGGCAGAACAGAACCTAGAAATAAGGTCTGCTTTCTATCTTAAAGGAATCTTTGGTATTTTGTAGCCTAGTTAAGAGTTATGCAACAATTATAAAAACTATTTTATAACTGAAAAATAAAAAATTAATTTGTATAGAGGAGATTGCATGTGGAGGGTCACTGCTGTGGAGTAATCCGGGACTACCATGAGGAGGCAAGCATGAAAATAGAAACTAAAAGGGCAAAAAGTAAGTGTTATCAGAATGCAGATTTAGAAATAACTCAAAATATACTAACAGACCTTATGTTCTTACCTAAATTGGGATATTAAACCCTTGTCTGAGGTATCATGGGCAAATATGTTTTCCCATACAGTTGGTTCTCTTTTTATTTTAATACTGTTTTCTTTAGCCATGCAGAAGCTTTTGATTTTGATGAGAGCCCATTTGTTTATTCTTTCCTTTATGTCCCTTGCTCTAGGGGACATGTCAGTAAAAATGTTTCTGCGTGCAATATCTGAGATTTTCCTGCCTATGTTCTCCTCTAGGACTTTAATGGTGTCACAGTTTATATTTAAGTCTTTTATACACCTGGAATTTATTTTGGTGTATGGTGTAAGTTGGTGTTCAAGTTTCATTTTTTTGCATGTAGCTGTCCAGTTCTCCCAAAATCATTTGTTGAAGAGGCTATTTTTACTCCATATTATGTTGCTGCCCCCTTTGTTATCTACAAAATATATAAAGAACTTACACAACTCCACTCAAAAAAGACAAGAAACCCAATTAAAA
>CM052544.1:55326391-55342740 GCA_028533065.1 Trachops cirrhosus | reverse complement strand
GGACACATGGACAAAACTAGGGGGGTTGGAAAGGGGAGGGAGGAGGGGAGGAATGGGTGGGTGGGCTGGAATGGGAATAAAGGATAGAAACTGTACTGAATAAACTAAAATAAAAAAATTGAAAAAATAAAAAATATATAAAAAATAAAAGTGAAAAAAAAATAATAAAATGGGATATTAATTACAGTAAATATTTATTGAGCATTTACTTTATGCTGAGACACTTTACATATACTATCTTAATTTTCCTAGTGACCCTAAAAGTAGATATTGCCATCAACCTCCATTTCACATCTGGAAAAACTGAGTTAAATAACTTTCTCGAGATCATAGAGCTCCACTAGTAAGTGGTGTTAAAGTCAGCCAAGAAAAGCAATAGATCCAGGGGTCAAAAGAAGCCATTAAATCTAAAGGTGAATTAAAATACTAGTCTAATATAATAAAGTACTAGTCTAATTTCAGAACATATATTTAAGACACAAAAGATAGAATGATGATATTAACAACAAAAATAATGGCTATTATTTATTGAGTACTTACATTGCCAGGTACTCTCAAGGGATTTTCCATTTATTGTCCTCAGAATGCTCTTAACAATCCTCCAAGATAGGCAGTGAACAATGAGGAGATGGAGTAAATTAGCAAGCATGTACCAAAGTAACCATGGATGGTATCATTTCAGATTATGAGAATTCTCTTTGTCTTCAGTTCATAATGTGCTTCCTTATTTAGATCACATGCAGAGAAAAGCCTGAACCACTGAAGAGAAGTATGTAGTACTCCTGTATTAATGCCAACATTATAGCTCAGTTCAAGCTTTTGCAAAATACAAAAATGTATTAATTCTTTAAACATGGAAGCTATGCCTTTCATCTATGGGTCTTATTATTTAGTAAGTTCAGAAATCTCTCGGGGCACCTTTTGATATGTCAACGTCTGCTTGTGGTTTTCCAGTACATGGTATAAAGGGATTCTCTTCCCTAGTGAAAATACAGAAAACATAGAATAGAGAAGAGAAATATTTATAAATATTTCAAGTAAAAAGAATTGTTTCAATAAGTACATAAATATTTGTCTCAGAATATGGTTTATATAATAAGAAAAACAATTTCACCAATGTAGTAATATACCTTGGCACTGATATCTTTATCCATACAATTTTTGGAACATTAGACAAGGTTCTCTAACATATTATGCACTGAATTTCAAATAGAGTATATCATATTTAATCAGAGCTGCATGAAGGAATCATGCTTCAATAGGATCAATAGCAAATGTATTTTAACAATTGTAATTTCTGTATCTGCTGTATCATTCAGAATTATTTGTTTAAGGACAAGGCAAAGTTAAAACTCATTGTAATTTTCTTTTTCACAAAGTAACCAAAGGGTAATTATCCATTCTTCTGTGTTCTATCCACTTCTTAACATGTGCAGTCTTTAAAACATAGGTGCATTAGCAGAAGGTGAAACCAGAGAATATATATATAGGAAAAAAACATGTCTATGCACCATCATAGAACCCAGAGATCACCTACTTGTTTATTGACAAGTAGTTTTAATTTATACATCAACTCCTATTTCTTGATATTAGCTGCTCAGGAAACTAAATTGAAGAAAAATTTGATGTTTGCATGGTGGAGAAACAAGGTACAGGGATTGACTCATAATGTCTGCCATAGTGAAAGCTATGTTTTGTGATGCAAATATTTTATATTACTTGCTACTGATTTTGTTCCACATTTATTTTAGTATTAAGAATGTGAGTACCACCTGGTTATGTAATCTACCCCTGGTTGTATGCGAAGACCATTGCAGAACTGCCCTGAAGATGCTCGTTGGCTAAATCCTAGGTCAAGGGTTTGCCTACGCTGTCAAGTTGCAGTCATTCTATGATCTTTCTTGCTTATTTTTTTCAAAATCAATGGTATGTTGTTAAAATCATACCATACATACCAGAAAAGACTGAGCAATAGATAGACAAGAGTAGTCCTTGAGAAGATTACATAGAAAGAAAAATAAATTGGCATGCCCTTGAAATAAAAATTACTTTTATTCAAGATAATAAAGCTTTATTTCTCCTCTAGCCATTAAGTTTATAGAAATGAAAAGTCTTGAGCACTTGTCTTTTACCACCATGAATTTAGAAGTAGCTTTAAAAAATCTCATTAATGGTATGCTTTCTTTTTTTGGTCCAAAGCTGAACCAATACAAAACAGATTACCTCCTGTCTGTGTCTCTAAAGTGCACATAAATATTTCACAAACAAATTTATCTAAAAATTTGGTCATTCCTCATTTTGAGTCTTGACACAGAACTCACTATAAAGCACTTTAGGATTTTCAGATAACATAATCATTGAGACAAGAGTATATTATATTTCTTTTTTCTTATTCTTTCACTGGCTCAAAATATTCTTTTTGTTTCCAGAATTTTACTATGTCAGACTGGTACACACATAGTTAATGGGGCTTTCACAGAATGATTAGAAAATACTTAATTGAGGTAATTTAATATCAGAATACTGATAGAGTCCACACTCTTGAGCCATAGAAGGAGAAAATAAACTTAGCTTTTATTGATTAAAGTGGGAAATATTATAGTCCTGATGTGAGTAGAGTGGCCTGACAAAACACGCAGAGGAGAGTTGAGGAACACTGAATACTTGTTACTAAAGTCAAAATCAGAAAACTGAAGTTAACGGCCTTCTCTTCTGCTACTTTATCAATTAAAATTTATGAGAGATACCTGTTGTCTCTAGACCAGCAGGCACTGGCACACATTTTCTGGAAAAGGTCAAATAGTAAAGAATTTCTACTCTGTGGACCATATGGCCTTGTTGTAACAATTGAGCTCTGTAGTGTGAAAGCAGCTGCTCACAATACACAAGTGAGTGTGGCTGTGTTGCAGTAAACCTTTATTTACAAAAACATTTGGTGGGCCAGATTTGGTCTACAGGGATGTTGTTGGCTAACTTCTGCTCTAGAGGACTATGATCGCAAGGGGCTTCTCTAACATTCCCAGGCTCTCTGCTGTCACCCTTTATCTAATCCTCCCCCATATTCCTTCCAGTCATGTGGCTTCCTTGCTGTCTACCAACCATTTTTTCCTTAAGACAAGACTGTGAGCTCTTTGAGACCAGAGTTTATATCCTTCTCATTTGTCCCATCAAACTGCACAAAGCTTATAGTAAGGGAATTACTCAGTAATTGCTCATTGAATTAATAAATAATTGAATAAAAGCCAGGGCCTCTGCAGTGTTTGGAATCTTCCTTCAGTGTCTATCTAGGTGAACTTCAAGGATACAGATATTTCCCATTCAAACTACAACATTCTTTCCTTACCTCTATATGCAAACTGCCTTATCTTGATACAAAATACATATTTGAAGTTAAATTTATTTAAATTGCATGAAATCAAAGGTGTTTTGTAAACAAGAAAGAAGGAGTGTGCAAATGGGAGAGAAAAATGTAACTTAATTCAACTGCAAATTCCTGAGGTCCTCTGAAATTTAGTCCATCTCAGCTTAATGATTCCATGATTTAATGGTGTAATTTTTATATGACATGACCCTCTATGCAAGCCAATGACATTATTTTATATTCAGCATTAGAAAGAGTAAACTTTACTCACAAGGAAAATGGATTCTGTAGGAATTCTTTTTTTAAGACTTTATTTATTTATTTTGAGACAGAGGGGAAGGGAGGGAGAGAAACATCAATGTAGGGTTGCCTCTCACATGCCCCCACACTGGGGACCTGACCCACAACCCAGGCATGTGTCTTGACTAGAAATTGAATCCATGACCCTTTGGTCTGCAGGCCTGTGCTCAATATGCTAAGCCACGCCAGCCAAAGAGCTCTGTAGGACTTCTTGATTAATAAGTCCTCATACCTAACTCCAACATGGCATAAATCTGGCCACAATTTATCTAATATCCATGCCATCAAGATTCAGTAAAGATAAATTTAAATCATTTTTCAGCAATATATACAATTTACACAAGTTGAATTTGAAATTAATACCTGAAATAGATACCATTTCACTATACTGTAGGTGTTACATGTTCAGTGTTAGCAAAGTTATGAATCAGTATGGCATGACTTCAATGCCATGCTTAGACCAGGCAAAAGAGGGACAGGCACTCTGGTTCAGTAATGCCACAGAACCACTGAAGCAGGATGAATGCCGGTGTGAGAGATGTGTTGAAATCTGAAACCCATTTCCTATCAATCTTGGCTGTCAGGACCATAAATGTCCAGGTAAGCCATTTGATGGGGACCTTGATATTCACGCTGCTTTTCAGGGTAGATTTCATAAGGAAGTTGGGTGAAGCCTCATCACAGATTTTAATTTCAGTTAATTTTTACTAACAGTATTGATCTCTGGAACTTTTTAAGCTAAGGCTGAGACTGAGAGTGAAGGGACACAAAATGTGACAGCTGCCCAGGTCTTATAGGTGCTCCCTTTAGGCCAAAACACAAGACACATTTTTTATGGTTATAACCCAAAACTTTAAGCCAAAGAGCCTTGTTTTCATTACTAAGGAAACCAAAGTGAGGTCTGGCTATCCACCTAGTATGTAATTAGGACATAAACAATGTTAAAATGAAAATGCAGCCCAAGTTATTTGGAAATAAGCTAAAGATGCTTGCCCAATATAGAAACAACTGAAGAAACCACATATGAGTTTTTATTATCTTGGTTAAATAAATGGAAACATAAAACCAGGGAGATGAGATGATAGGATTTCTTAGTCATTTCTATTGATTAGAAGACAGCTTCAAAGGACTCGAAACTATTTAAGGACAAAAAATATATCTTTTCCTGTTTGTATACTTTGCAAACAAGGTTTATTTTATTTTCCCTCTCTTCTACAGCAGTTGGGAGAAATTTGTTTCCAGTAAAGAAATGCTTATTCATTAATTCTTGATAGAGTGGTAATCATTTTTACTGCAGTTATTTTTAGCATCTCATGACAACAGTTTTCTGATTTAAGATCACATACCTATCAAACTTTTTTACCTGCCACAGAACATTGACTTCAGCATGGATCTCAAAAGGGTATAGTCAGGAACATGCTAAAATAGAGAAAAGCTAATAAGTAAAAAATAAATTTAATAAGTAAATATAAGTAATAGTTTTCCAGGTCCTCTGTGAATATGCTTTAAACACATTTCAGAACCATACTGCTTGCTTCTGAAGTCACTCTGAATACACGGGTTAGGCCAGCACTCCAACATAAAAGTTTGTTAATATTGCATAAAAATAACCTGATAACATTTGCCTCAGGGTTTATAAAGTCAGAAAGCTTAGTAGCTAATAGTGATAGAATTGAAATAACAGAGTTCTAACTCATATCCCTCATTTACTACTTAAAAGTAAGTATGGCACTGAGGGAAATATATGACCTCTCTGTGCCTCAATTTTTCACCTAGAAGGTGGATGTTAATACATACTTCAATAATATCTACCTGAATACTTACCAAATTAATGACATGACATCAGACTTAATTTTTCCCTGACACATAATTCATCTCAATAAACTATGGCTGTTATTACTATAAAAATGAAGATGATAATGTTTAACATTTTGAAGTGTATTAGTTGTGAGTCATCCTAGCTCAAAATGTAGGTCCCTGAACTATTTTTTTTTGCTATAATACAAATAAAACAGGTTAACATTAATAGATTGATTTACTATATGGAAGACATTGTACTAAGCAACTCTTATGTATATTCTCAGTTAGTGGGCACTATAGTCATATTACCCATTTCTATTTCGCAGATGAGGAAACTGAGGCCTAGTAAAGTCACATAAATTTCCTAAAGTCTCACATTTAATAAAATCCAGGAGGGAAGAAACAAACAATGGATCAAATAAAACTCTCAGATTTTATATCTGATGCTTTTGACCATTAAAGCAACCTTGCCTATAAATTCAGATTTCAAGCTTCCCTTTGGTTTTCATCCTTTCTTGCTTCCTAGAGACTCCCATTAAGAGTAAGCTTGAAAGTCAAAGGCTCAGATACAATGACCTCTGGTCTAATACTCTCTCCTTTCTTCAGACCTTATCTCAGAATCCCAGATCCTCGTCCCCAGTTCTGCCTCAGTAAACCAGTTTTTGGTACTTGTACTTTATTTACCCTAGGCTCCTCATCTACTAGCCTGCAATGCCAAAGCTAAGTTTCTTCAAAAGAATTCCAGAATCAGAATCAGTAACTTTGGGCTAATTGTATCCTGCCTTGCCCTGGGTTTTAGACCACCTGATACTTGAAGGGGGGAAAAAGGTGATAATGTAATTATTGCAACCACCTTCCTGCCATCGCTGTTGTATTCCCTATGGCTGCCAGGTACTAAGCTAGAAGGCCTGGATCAATAAGTAATTGTAACTGAAGCTCAATGCAATTAATTATATAACATTAAGCTGTTCACATTTAACACCCTCAAAATTACTTCATGAAATGAATATTGTAGCAAATAAAGAAAACAGTTATGAATAAGGTTTCTGTAAGTACTTTCTTCAGATTTGGATCAAATTTAATCCTCATATATAATGTGCATGCCCAACGTGTTCTATTTACTCATTATTAATAAAATAATTTATTAATTTCCAACTTGTGGCTCAAGACAGAAAAGGTGTGGCTATTTTTCTCACAGATCATGAAGGAGGGTGACTTCTCACGTGGGCAATGCTGTGATAGGTCTTCAGTAAGAAACAGGTAACAGAAGGAGATTATGGACTATGGGGTTATAGCAGGGATATCAAATTCATTTTTACCAGGGGCCACATCAGCCTCATGGTTGCCTTCAAAAGACTGAATGTAATTTCAACTCCAAAACAGTTAAGGAGCAGTTACATTTACACAGTCCTAAAATTATTTTGGCCCTTTGAAGACAACTTCAAGGGTGATGTGGCCCCTGATGAAAATGAGTTCAACACCCCTAGGTTATAAGGATTAACATTTGAGTCCACTCTGCCCTTAAATAACTGGACAAATGATAACCTCACTCAACATCCATTTCCTCCCCTGTAAACTAGGGTTAGTATAAATTCAGGAAAAAGTGAGACAGAGTGTAAAAGTTGATTGACATGTGTCTGGTACTAAGTCAATATTTGATCAGTGCTAGAGTACCACCACTATCTGTTGACCTTTGCATAATTCAGAAGTGGGCAAGCCTTCTACTGAGGCTCTGCCATGGTTATAGCTTCCAGGCATGGTAGTGTGATTTACTTTTAATTACTCAGAATTTGGAGTCTGTTGTACATGGATTCTTGTCTCCTAATGATGTGTTCAGGAACTGCTAATGTAAGTTATTCAAGTCTCAATTTCTACATCTGAAAATGAGAAATGTCACCTAGTTCATAGAGTTGATTTATGATTAAATGCAATAAGACATGGGCCTGATATATGTAACCACTGTATGCAATACATTTTAACATTTGTTTATGACATGATACTTTATTGGAATTATAATTTATATTTTTTACTCTTGGTGTTTTTCCCATCTTCATTTTGCAGTGTTAGCCAAGACTTCCTTTCTTTAGGGCTTCATGTAGGGCATAAATTAGAAGTCAATCTAAATGTCCCAAGTACAGTGGAGAGATAATATTAGAAGTGTGTGTGTGTGTGTGTGTGTGTGTGTGTGTGTGTGCGCGCGCGCGCGCGCATGCGCATGTGTGTGGAAGGCTAGGGGAAGAGGAGTTATTTGAGAATGACAAAAGTTCCAGGACAAAGTGGAAACTAACCACAGGACAAGAAAGAGAAAGGACACTTGTGGGCCTCTAGAGTAGGAAAAAGCCCAGGGTAGTAGCAGCAACAACACAGTGTAGATGGCTAGACGGCTCCCCTAAGAATAGTGAACTGAGGGCAGTATGGTCTCCACCTCAGCTGAATTCCCATGTGGGGATGAAAGCAGAGATGAGCCTCAAGGAAATGTCACAAGTTTGGTTAAGAGAATTGCTAGCTGCAATCACATTAGGCTAAGGAGGCTTCTTTTGGCAACTAAATTCCTTGGATTTTAATATAATCTAGAAGCCAAAGGAAGGCCAGTAATGATTGTAGCAGGCCAAACTCATTTCCTTTTCTTGGGTTACACAGGGAAATTACTTTTACCACCCTTCCTGGTAGTTAAGGTGGGGCCTTGCAGCTAGATCTAGCCAATAGAATATGAGCAGAAGTGACGTACGCAACTTCCAGCCCTCTAAAACTGAATAATGACTAAAATAATAAAATAAAATAAAATAAAATAAAATAAAATAAAATAAAATAAAATAGAATAAAACCTTCTAGTGGTGTGCCACATTCTTTTTTTATGCCCATTAACTGACTGAATGCATAGAATGCTGTTGGGGAGTCTGAGGATGTCTTAGAAATGGACAGAAGTATTCAGGAACCCTTAATCACCACTGGAAATGTCACTTGCTAAATATGCAATCAGACTATGATAGGACTGAGAAATACAATTGTATGATACTAAGTTACTAAGAATTGGATGTTATTTATTAAAATAGCTAATATTAATTACTCTGAGTAGTTAAATGCCTGGCATAAAATTTTTCATCAGTCCTAAAAAGTGGAGAATAGAAAGCAAATATAAAGACTATACTAAAAATAAAGACTATAGTAAGGCTCATACCTAGTTTTATGCACAGCTTTATTATTACAAAAATTAGATTTTCTACCCAGCAATCTAAGCAACATGTGGGCAATAGAAATTTCAAAATACAAGGATTTTATACCAAGGGTTGTTCTGATAACTAAATCAGAAGAGTTGTATGGCAGGATTCTCTCAGTCAAGAATCCTGAGTGGCTATGTCTTAGTCATCTTACCACAAGAGGACACCATGGATTGGTCAGACCAGCATCTGAATCTTACCCAACCATGAAGTCCCCTCTGCAAATATATATGATGCTAACACCTGGAGGTTTAAAATAAGAAAAATAAACTTGTCTTTGTGAGCTCAATTCAAAAGCCCTTCAAAACTATAGAAGATATTTTTCAACTTACATCTAAGAAACACACTCATCTCTACCCTCAATCTTTCAGTTTTTCCAACACAATTCCCATCCTCTCCATCCCCTTATCTTGCCACCTTATCAGCTTCTAATCATGACCTTTCTCCTTTCCCCAACTATCAGCAGGTTCTATATCAGAGATTTGAAGCATCTGGAAAATAAATTCTATTTGAACACTATTAGATGTGAATAGTTTCCTATTGTTCTGTAGAGAGATATACCTGTTGAAGAACTGGATCACATTAGATTTGACAATATTTAAAAATATTTTCTTAGAAAGCTATGCTACATTTAATCATTCAGGAGAAAATGACAGCTGAACTACGAGCAATGAATGTAAGTTCATTTTAACTATTCATGGGGGAGAAGAATATTGAGCTATTTGCTTGCCCAACATTCATTCCTTTTACTTGTATTGTTATGACTCAACTTTCCTTTGGGGAACAAGCTGCACTCTTAGTTCATGTGGGTCATGTCTAGCTGACTGATTATTTTGCTCTCATTACTTCCCAGTTCAGGACTGT
The DNA here is from genome assembly GCA_028533065.1 of Trachops cirrhosus. Classification (NCBI taxonomy): domain Eukaryota; kingdom Metazoa; phylum Chordata; class Mammalia; order Chiroptera; family Phyllostomidae; genus Trachops; species Trachops cirrhosus. The sequence goes on along the minus strand of CM052544.1, from coordinate 55,333,197 downwards.
GGCAGGATCTAAGTTTGGCCAGGCTTGGACATCATGTGAGAAGCCAGAATCCCCTGGCTTCTGCTTGGTTCAGAAAAGTTATGGTCATAATCTGAGCCCAAGTACTTATGAAGAAACTATGTTGAAAGATATACTCTTGCTATTGGAAATTTTAACCTGACAGAATATAAGCCTAAAGGTAAAAGAAGCTTAAGAAGTACCTACTTAAAAATTAAACCCAAGTAGAAGAGAGGAGGGTGAAAACATGAAGAGATATGTATTCATGATGATTGTGTTCAGCCACCTGGATCTAGCAGTTTTGTATGAAAACAACAAATTACCTCTTATGTTTCCTCCAGTTTGAACTGGATTTACTTAAAAGCATCAAGTCTAAAAACATGCAACTGAATGAAATGGATAGCATCAGGGTCAGATATTTTTATAGAAGTGGTGTATGCAGTCATCATTTCCTTTTGGCTGTCCAAAAATTGTCTCTCTCACTGACTTGTACCAATATGACCATATTAGTAGCTACTTCTTAAGGGACTCTCCAAAAGGTCATGAGATTTTTACATGGGTAAAAATTATACGGATTCCAGGGAGAATTGGTAAAATTGTAAAATGTGCAGATTCCTATACCCCACATGGATAGATTCTGATGTAGGAGGTCTTTTGAGCATTCCACAAATGAGCATTCTCAGCAAGCAGCCTAGATGATTTTGATTCAGGTAGCCACACTTGAAGAAATAGTACTGTGAAAAGCAGATCAGAACTCAGAGAATAAAGCCATATATAGATGGATTTAAAATCCTGTTTCCACTGCCTGCAAATGGTTTAATCTTTCTGTGACTCAGCTTTCTAATTTACAAATTAAGATCATAAAACCATCATAGTTGGCTTTGAAAGATGTTTACAAAGGATTTAGCACAGAGCCTATCTTTCAGTGAGACTCCAATAAACAATATTTATAGCTACTTCATTAATATGGATTAGCGTCTCACATAAACTGATTATTACTAATTAGAATCTAGTAGCATATAAGACCTTGTAACAATGAGACATAAGATTATAAGTTTTCAGGGGGAGAGGCAGAAAACTGTACTTGAACAACAATTTTATAAAAAAGACCATAAAAAAGATGATAAGTTTTGGTGTAGAAAAGAGGAAACAGGCTCTACATCTCATCCTGATTAAATGTCCTGGTGTACAAAGAACAGGAAAATACCCCCAAAAAATATCTTGCCAAAAGCCACTTAGGGGTAGGTTTTCTAATATTGTTTAAACTCTCACATGGAGAACTTCTATACATTAAATAACAACAGCCTAAACATAGAAGTGAGTAAGGCAATGGAACTACTATAGCATCAGAAAACATTTGGTGGCTTGTATAACAGGTACAGCTACACAGGGAGGTTGTTAAACAGGGGAGGATGTTAAAGAGGAATAAGTCTCTATGGCACTCTGATATGGAAGACAGACTTTGAAGGAGGGCCAGCCACCCAGGTTTGAAATCACTGAGGCCTCATTTACTAGATGAACCATCATGTTCAGGTTGTGTTGGCAACTCAATGAAATAATTGGTATAAAATGTTTGATAGGAGTTTGACATACAATCAATGCTGTAAAAAAACCCATTGAGTGCGGGCTGCGAACCAAAGCATCGCAGGTTCGATTCCCAGTCAGGGCACATGCCTGGGTTGCAGGCCAGGTCCCCAATGGGGATCACATGAGAGGCAACCACACATTGATGTTTCTCTCTCTCTCCTTCTCCCTCCCCCTCTCTAAAAATAAATAAAATCTTTAAAAAAAATCCATTATTGTTATAACTGTCATTTTACTGGAGGTCTTACCCTGGCAAGATAAGGGTAAGTTTTTGCAGAAAAAAAGTATACAAAGTATTTCATGTTCTTAAAGACATGACAGTGAGGAGAAGAAACAATGAGAAACATCCCAACCATTAATATTAATGAGCAGGTGTGGGGGAAGAACAAGGCTTAAAACAAGACTTTCTGCCCATCTTGTGTTGATCTACCTCATGTCCCAGGTGAGGACTTGGTTGACCTTTGCCAAGGTCATGTTGGAGCAGCAAGAATTCACCAGCACTTGCCATGCCTCTGATGTTAAGGTGCCTCCAACACTGTCTCCCAAATCCATTTTTTAATGCTGAGATTTTGCTGACTTAACAGTGGCAGAAAAATCAATTTTACAATTTTTCCCTTTTCCAAAATGCCTGGGCTTAGGCTGATAAGGGAATGATTTAAACCAATGGCTGAGGTGGGAATTTGAGTATATTCTTAAAGGATAATCACTAGGATCCTTCTTGGAATGCATCTGTTTTTAACTGATATCTCAACCTGAGTGTAGTAATTAAATAGAGAGGTGTATGGGACAATTGGTAGAAACTGAAAATCAGCTTCATTAGTTTCTTTATCATAAGGTAAATGCAGGTGTGTGTTAATAAACTACATGATGGGTAAAATAAAATTAAAGGCAGCTGTGTGTGTTTACAAAACTGTAACAGAAAATTACAGCTATGTGTAACATCCATAATTCATCTATAATTACAATTTTCATATTATTGGAATAAAGAAGTAAGTCATGCAGATGGTTACAATATTTGCCTTTCAGCACTACAGATTTTGCTTCATTTTCTATGCAGCATCTCAAATGAAATACATGACAGTGTTTCAGGTAGAGTTTGGCCTCAAGGTAAAGGACCAAAGTCCTGCCAACAGCCCATTCACATTCCCATATCCAAGGTCTAACTTCTAGATCCTGTCTGTAGAGAAGTGAGCTTACACATAAGCTGTAGAAACACATACTCTGGGTCAATTTTGACATTGCTACCTAAATCTGCCAACCTGAAGTTCATTTCTTAAAGCCCTGTGTCTCAATGCCTTCATCAATTAAATGGGATAACAATAGTGTCTACTGCATGAGGTTGTTCAGTAGAACTGAGTTAATTAAGATTGAGTTGGTACATGTAAAATGTTTAGAGTAATGACGGGCACTAAGTAAGCACTCAGTGATAGTTTATTAATGTCTCCAAGCCACACTTTCCTTAACCAGAACATGGTGATCTAAACATTGTCTGTCACATATGGTCATCAGGATGATAAAATGAGATAAAACGTGTGAAGTGCCTCATTAACTTTCAGGTATACATGAACATTTGATGTTTTAGTCAGTAGCAGGCATAGTAATAGCAGCAGCTGTACCTCAAATAGACAAAATATATTGATATTGATAATTTTTTGAAAACTTCCTGTTGTGTAAAAATCCCAAATCTTTGTCTTATAACTTACTTAAAATTTTTTTCACTTGGGTATTCTGATGCAGATACTATTAGAAACTAGATTTTTACAAAACACTTTGGACTTGAATAAATTTAATTTTTTAAATTTTCATCTGAGGATATATTTCGTATTCGTTTTTAGAGAGAGGAAGAGAAAGAGAGAGAGAGAGAAACATAGATGTGAGAGAGAAACATCGATTGGTTGCTTCCTGTATGCGCCTTGATAGGGGATCGATCCCATAAACTAAGCATGTGCCCTGAACAGGGATAGAAATTGAAACCTTTTTGGTGTTTGGGACAATGTTCCAACAAAGTGAGCCATCCAGCCAGGGTGGATAAATTTAATCTCCACTAAAAAAAAAACCTATGTGAAAGGATGCTCTGTGAGTTGGCAGGAGGCCTGCTATCCACCTCCTCAAAGACGCTGACCAGAGCTCCATATGGAATTCTCTGCACTTGATGAGGAATCATTTGGAGACTACTTTATAAAGCTACCAGAGTTGGGAAGAAAGTTGAACACAGCAGAGAATATGAGGGAGACAGAGCTGAGAAGCTACAGGGATACCAGTCAAGTGATTTTCTGAAATCTTTGTGACATTCCCCAGAACTGACTTTCTCAGCATCCATGTTGTCACAGATGAGAACTAGAGGGTCTGCTTTGGTGTTAAGTATTTTGGTTTCTATCACTGAAGTTTAGGAAGACAGGACAGTGTGAATACACAGTAATACCAATGCAAAATTTCTTAGACAGACTGATCTGAATATGTGTCAAAGTTTCCTGCCCATTAATAAAGGACACAGCAGGTATAAAAGGCTTGTTCAAAATAATATGGAAAGGGAGGTTAAATACACAAGATTTCTACCAGAGCATAGACCACTGTGTTACTTTAAATGGTCATTAAAGGGTTATGTTTTTAAAAGTTGTTGGATAAATTTGTGGCAGAACATGAAGCCATCTTCAGACATGAGCTATTAGTCAGAAACAACAGGTAATCTGTAAGAGAAGCAAATGATAAGCAAATTATCTGTAACTATTAATTAGACATACCAGGCAACAGAGTTGCTCCTTCCTCTTCCACATAGACCACAGTCCTGTATTTTCTTAAGTTTCTGAAGCACATAATTGAAGATACCAAATAATATGCTTAATTCTCAGAAATGGCATTTTTATTTCACAATAAGAATATTTGGTTTATGTCCAGGATAGTTATGAAAAATATTTCTCTTTCAAATATTTCAAGGGTTGCAAGGTAATTCTCAAGTCAGAGCCTATAACAGACAGAGACATAACTTCAATAGCATGGAGGCTGGGAGGTGTTTAATAGTTCTTGTGCTCTTTCACCGCCCAATCTCTCAGCTCCAGTGTTCCAAAGTTCCCAGCCTGATGTAAGATATATAAATGTTTAAACAAGAAATCTATTGTATAAATATAGACCTAACAATTTAGGAGTCGTCATCTTTAACATTTGATCAACAATTTATTGATAAAATCAGACAGACTATTTCAACTCCATGGTTGCCTGCAAGTGTGCTCTGTTAGAATCTCCTCTTCCCACCCAGTGTTCCTCAGCTTACACTACACATTGGAATGCCAAGGGAGAGTTCAAACACTACTGATGCCTAGGTCCCAATCCAAGTTTGTGATGTGACTGATCTAATCTAAAGACACCTGTAGAATGTGTAAGGGAAATTCTATGCTAAAACATGTAAAATATTATTGTTTGTTAGTTTTTTGTATAGTAGCTTTTAATGCCTTGATGCATCATATGGCTCTCCAAAAGAAGGAGCTATGTCTGGCAAATTTATCTCACTCCAGAGTCTTTGGGTGGTAAACATTCCCTGGGACTCTTTTTCTACACTGAGATAATGAATTCTGGGAGAGGAAGAAAGATGTTTTGATGGGGTCTGAATTCATTAAGAGCCATAAGGCACTTCTTAAGGAAAAGACATGTATCTAAAGAAAGATGCAGTGGAGACAACCTTCCCAGTCTAGAGCCTCCATATGTGATGTGGTCCATGCAAAAGGCTCAGCATCATCACAGGTGAACTGTTAGAAGTACAAAATCTCAAGTCCCACATCAGACCTCTTAAACTAGAATCTTCACTTTGACAGGATCCCCAGGGGAGGCACACACATTAAAGTTTAAGAAGTCTGGCTCAAACCCATTATTTTTTTTCAACTTCTTCACAATCTTCATCATTTTGGCTGTGAGGAAACCTTTTCCAACATTTCAACACTCAACAGTAGGTGCTTCTGCGACACACTTTCAACATTCTACTAAAGGCAACAGAAGTCAAGACTCTGGTTGTAAATCTTGAGGGAGTACTGGTCACATAGGAATGAGGACAGTGTCCCCCTAGAGTACTATTTCATAATGGACACAATACTGAATGGAAGATAGAGCCTCTGTATATCAGTTTTGTCAAAGATCTTTAATTAGTTCAAGTTAATCAATAATTATTACTTTTGAGCACTTAATAATGTCTAACTACCTTGATAGCACCTTACAGTCATTATATTATCACAATTAAACTCTAAGATATAATCTCTCACTATATGGGTTTATTAAAAATATGCTCTCGGTCAAAGAGTGTGAAAATAGCAAAGTTGAGACTTAACCCAAAATCTAAGCTCAGAGATTATGCTCTTAACTACAAACACAAAAAACAGATTTAAAAATTCTGTAGGACAAAGACACAGGAAAGAAAGAAAACTACAGGCTAATATCACTGACAGACATAGATGCTAAAATCTTCAACAAAATATTGGCAAACTGCATCCAGCAAAACATTAAAAACCTCATATACCATGATCAAGTAGGATTCATCCAAGGGATGAAAGGGTGGTAAAATATTCACAAATCAATAAATGTAATACATCACATAAACAAAAGCAAAGACAAAAATCACATGATCATATCAATAGATGCAGAAAAAGCATTTGATAAGGTATAGCACGCATTTATGATAAAAAACACACAGCAAAGTGGGAATAGAGCAAGAATTCCTCAACAAATAAAGGCCATATCTGAGAGACTTGAAGCCAGCATCATACTCAAGGGGCAAAAACTAAAAGCTTTCCCACTAAGATAAGGAACAAGACAAAGATGTCTGCTTTCACCACTTCTATTTAACATTGTATTGGAAGTCCTAGCCACAGCAATTAGACAAGAAAAAGAATTAAAAGGAATCCAAATTGGAAAGGAGGAAGTGAAACAGTCATTTTTGCTATAACATGATAGTGTACATGGAAAATCCTATAGATTCCACCAAAAAACTACTTGCCCTAATAAATGAATAGGGGAAACAGCAGAATACAAAGTCCATATTCACAAATGAAAGGCATTTTTGTACACCAACAATGAAATATCAGAAACAGAAATTGGAAAGAGTCCCATTTGATATAGCAACAAGAAAAATAAACTACCTAGGAAAGAACCCGACCAAGGAGGTAAAAGACCTATACTCAGAAAACTACACAACACTGAAGAAAGAAATTAAAGATACCACAAACAAATTGAAGCATGTACCA
>CM052544.1:55308188-55325891 GCA_028533065.1 Trachops cirrhosus | reverse complement strand
AACAAGTGTTGGAGTGGTTGTGGAGAAAAGGGGACCCTAGTGCACTGTTGGTGGGAATATAGACTGGTACAGCCACTGTGGAAAACAGTATGGAATTTCCTCAGGAAAGTAAAAATGGAACTGCCTTTTGACTCAGCACTTCCAGTGCTGAGATTATATCCTAAGAACACTGAAACACCAATCAGTAAAAATCTATGCATCCCAATGTTCATAGCAGCACAATTTACAATAGCCAAGTGCTGGACACAACCTAAGTGCCCATCAGTAAATGAGTGGATCAGAACACTATGGTACCTTTACACAATTGAATACTACACAGCAGATAGAAAGAATGAGCTCCTACCCTTTGCAACAGGTTGTATGTATCTGGAGAGCATTATACTAAGTGAAGTAAGCCAGGCAGTGAAACACAAATATCATATGATCTCACCTATAAGTGCAACCTAATCAACAAAACAAACACGTATGCAAAATATAACCAGGGACACTGAAATTAAGAACACTTTGACAGTAACCAGAGGGGAGTTTGGAGGGGATAAGAGGCCTAAACATGGGAAAGGTTTTCAGGAACAAGTATAAAGGACACATGGAAAAAAACAAGAGTGGGGTGGAATCAGGGAAGAGAGGTTGGGATGGTTTTGGTGGGGGAAGAGTAGTGGGGGGAAAATGCAGACATGAACTGTACATGAACAACAAAATAATAATAATAAACATATTAACTAACTCACCCATGGTTCATTAGCTCATAAGTGATTAAGATTCCAATTCATCTCTGTTTATATCCAAATTCTACAGTCTAAGCAATTGTTCTATCACGTGTTTTATGCTAAACAAAAAGGTTGAAGAAATTCAAACTTGGTGACAAATATTTCATGTTTATTAGTCAGCACAAAAAAGCTGTGCATGGCAACAGAACAATCCCATAATCTCTGACTTAACACAAGCCACAAAATATAATGCAAGACATGCAACTTTCCTAGACTACTCTATTTCACACTTTTACATATATATTTTATGGATACACTTAAGCACATATTCCACAGTTTTACCTTGTGGCTCTACCATGTAGTGTGAATCCGTGCCAATGGACATGAAGCCTGCAGACCTTGCACTGAATCTTCAATGCTTCACTTCCCAAGACCAACATCTGTTCTGCTCTGAGTCCATTGGTCACTACTAGTCATTTGGCTCTGCTCAGAAGCAAGTAGGTTGGACTGTATGTGGAAGTCACATGGATATTTCATAAACAGCAACTGTCTCTACCATGTAACTTTCATCATGATTCCTAACTAAGAAGAGACTTATACACTGGGCATTGCAAACATATTTTGGTAGGTATTTTCAAGTTCTTTGCTCTCACTTTTGGGATGTAAATATATGCTTATTAAATCTACATTGTTTTACTCTAAATCATAGGTGCAAACACAAGGCCCATGGGCCCAATCCAGCCCTCCATGTTTTTTTAATCTGGCCCAGCACCTTGTTTCTACCCAGTGGCAGAATTGAACTCTCACTTAACTGTTAATGATTAATTACAATTACACAGTCCTAAAATTATATCTGGTCCTTTGAAGGCAACCATGGGGCTGATGTGGCCCCCAGTGAAAATGAGTTTGACACTCCTGCTCCAAATGGTAGCTAAGATTAGTCATGTGTTAGGTATCAGTAGGTTGGCTACAAGAAAATACCTTTAATAAAGTTACTATGGAGTAGCAGGAAATGAGCTGGAACATTTATGGTGTCTTTCTGCCAAGACAACACTAGCATTTCTTGCTAAATATCATAGCTCCTATTTTCTCTCAACAGATTTTATGAGAAAATATAAAATTTAATTGCCAGCCAGGTGGCAGATGACCTATTTGGACCTTCCTATACATCCCTCTGCACATGATTTCCTGTTCATGTCCTCACTTTCTGACCACACACAGCAGACCAACGAGACAGCAGATCCAAAGGGTATGTATATCTGGGGCAAAAACTTGTGTGAGCGGTATTTTTCCCCTTCATCCTTGTCTACTTCACTCAAACGCAGATCCCAGATTTTAGAGTAGGAAATTTTCTGTGTCCATAAATTCACTGTTCTTAGTTTCTTTTGTGGTTTGTTTACTCTGGGAACCCATCAAGCTTCTTGGACTTTCTACAGTGCAGTATTGCACAGTCCCATATACTGCTATTGTTATAGGCATGCTGCAATGTGGATTATACTTCCTTGATTTGAAAACAAACTCACTTTGCCTGGATATAATCTGTTGGCATAAATTATTTTAGAAAGCCACAGCATTGAGGGAAAGTCAATACCTAGTAAATGATTACTCCTCCATTTAATCATAAAATGGAAAAATAATAAAAAACACAAGAATTAGGAAAAATCAGAGCATCTATATGAAGCAGTTTGAAGTGACCAAATATTTGATGGTTTTTATTTTCTGTTTAGAGGAGTCTCTTAAATTATTCCATGTGATTAAGAGAGATTTTCCTAGAAAGTACTCCTATTTCTAGAGCTTGAGAAAAGAGTTCAGAAAACAATATTTCCCTAATGGAAAAATCATCCTGGTGCTTTCTTCTCTTTTGAAAATTTACATCCTTGAAAACATTATCTTGAGATTTTCCTCTCAGCCCTATCCTGCAACCCAAGTGGCTGATGACAAGCCTATGAATAGGTGGAAAGAGACTGAAATATCCTTTGAAATTTTAGCAAACTGCTGGCCAAAACTTAGTATCAACTGACTTGCAAATTATTTGATCCAATCCATATCTCATCAATATGTTCACTGATGGAAGAGAGAATCCAATGTACCAGGCAATTTTTAATCATTTATTTTTGACCAATATCCATCCAAGAAGATAAATTAAGAAAAAGATAAAAAAAAATTCCCTGCTTTCTCCAGTATCTGTTGCTCCCTCCCCTTCTCCATTTGGGAACTCAAAACATATATTCTACTTCCTTCCCAACATATAAAGTAATGAAAACATCTTGTGAATGGTTGCCATGGAGAAGCCATGACCGGTAAAGAATAGTCACGACAGAAAGTGGCATTCATCATGTCAGCAGAAATGCTGTAGCAGCCCCAGAGTGATCATAATTTCTGTACCCACTAATTGAAATAGAACACAATTCTGCCACTTTCCAGAAAAGGCTCTGTCATTTGGTGATTGTGCCTGGCTTTCCAGATCTGTGTCTCAACTATCTGGATTTAAATCAAAGCACATTTCAAAAATATGTGTGGTATCATATTCCATAGAATCCTAATGGCAATCTTATTTTATTTTACTTCTTTATTTTATTTTAATTGTTATTCAAGTACAGTTTTCTGTCTTTTACTCCATCCCAGCCCATCCCCCCAGCCCTCCCCACCTCCCTCCCATTTCCACCCCTGCCCTAGTTTTTGTCCATGAGTCCTTTACACTTGTTCCTGTAAACCCTTCTCCTTCCCCCCTGAAATTCCCTCCCCTCTCCCCTCTGGTCACCATCACCCTGTTCTCTAGTTCAGTGTCTTTTGTTATATTTTGCTGGTTTGTTTGTTTTGTTGTTTAGGTTCCTGTTAAAGGTGAGATCATATGGTATTGGTCTTTCACTGTCTGGCTTATTTCACTTAGCTAATGGCAATCTTTTGCTTAAAGCCTTTTTGCTAGTTAAAATGGGGTCCCAATGTACTGATTTTCTTGTAGTAGGATAAAGCTGTAGAATTCCAACCTCCGACCTTTCTCAGTGTGAAGTAAACACAGGTCCATTATCACAAAATGCCTTAGCTGCACTTTCTCTCATTCTTGAAAAGAGGCATCAGCCAAAATCAGAGCAGTATGCACAGGTTCATCTTTCTGAAGTCCAAGCTTTTTCTCTGCTGGTTGAATATTATTCAAAAAATAAGGAAACAAATGTAGGTTTATTTATCAGACCTCAGTATAACTGGCAGATATTAATGAAAATAATTAAATTTATTACACATGAGATATGCATATACACGTAGCAATACATGTGAAATTTGTAATCATACCTGCAGTTGTTTGAATGTAAACTAGAAAAAAAATTTTGATAGATTGAAAGGAATGAGGAAACATTGTGATTCAATAAGACCTGTTTGATTATACTGCTATTCAGCAAGCCCAAATGGTCTAATCCCTAGAGAATGAGCAATCACTCAACTTTGATCATATAACAAATACCACTAACATTTGTAAATATCTAGTATGTTTTACATACAGGCTGAATTCTTTTTATTTATAACTGCATTTGATCCTCAAAGTAATTCTATGAGATGGTGGTTTACAGACAAAAACATAAAGGCTTGTGTTGGGTAATCCTCATGCTCACATCTATTCTTCCATACTATAACCACCCTGGGGGTTTAAACGTGAGTTATGCAGATTCTAACATTTGTACTTCTTCCATGCTGCATGAAAATCAGGAAATGCCCAAATTCAAATGCAGGACCTCAGTCATGCACATGTCCATCACTAAACATTGAGATCATGTTAGAGAAGAAATTATAGGCTCTTTAGGACAGATCTATGTACCCTGAAGATGTATGATGGCAGATATTGTTCCATGGCTACATGAAGTCCATTCTCCCTCCTTTTTACTAACAGGTGACAATGTGCCCAGTTAACACCTTCCTTTGCCAGCCTCTCTTAAAGATATGTAGGGCTAGTGAGATGTAATCAGAAGCTTTTGGGGTGAGGTCTTTGGCAAAGCTTTTTAAAAGGGCCCACTCTGGCTGCTATGTGTACCAGTTGCATGTCACCCACCTTGTTATTCCTGTCTGGAACACCCATCCAGGGGCTGAAATGTGAGCAACAGGTCATAATCAGGAAGCAACTCAGAAGTTAGAAACCACACTCTAAGAATTCTCATATACCTGAAGACAGTGGTTCTTTGAATCCACATCATGTAAAAGAAAATTACTTTCTATCTTAAAGCCACTTTTATTTAATATTATGTTATACAAAGTCAAAACTAGTCCTGAATAAAAATTATATTGTGTTAGAATAAGAGAGAAGAAAGAGTCAGGATTCATGTTTCTATCTTCCCCAAAAGACAAGAATCTCCTGGAGATTAGAAACTCTGCCTTTTGTATATTTTTTGATAAAGTTTCCAACACTCAGATCTTTTCCAGATAAATAGCAGAGAGTCTGTAGTTACGTGTTTATATAACCTAGTAGATATTTTAGTGCCTAGAAGAAGTGCTGACAAAGGTCTGACTTTCTATATATATCATTTTTTAAAAGTTACACCCAATTTAAATACTCTAAGTATTAGAAAATAGATTCTGGACAAATTCTAGTAGGCCACTAACACTGACTGACAGCAAGAACCAACTGTCCTTCAGCCTGACAAATAAAAAAAAAAACAATTAAATTTGTCTCTGTAAATTACAGTGGATATCAAAGGAAGCATGTGCATCTTCAAATTATAGTTGACAAAGAAACAACTTTTTGCACACATACATGTACCAGAGGACCCTGCAGAAAAGTTCATCTTATTAAGAATTTGAACTTTCAGTGCTGGTCTCCTGATTTAATGCCCTCCTTCCTGTACAGAACTCACTGTGTCCTTATGCCCCTTCAGATCATAAGATCTATCTGCTGTTGAAGTCTCTAATTCCCTCCACTCCATGTCTAGTTTGCACATTCACTCTTTCCTGGACATGTGCCATTACAAAGGCTTTCCTCTGCAGACACATCTCTCCATTGGAAGTGGGAAAACAATGAATACAGCCTCATCTGCCTGTTGAAAAGATTCCATGAGTTCATAGATTAACATGCTTAGCATAGTATCTGCTTTATGAGATGTATTCAATAAGAAATTATTGGTTGCTCTGGTTGTATGACTCAATCAGAAGTCAATTCAACAAGGTCAACCATTTTAGCTCACCCTTTACTCCTATCAATCAATCAATCAATCAGGGATTGCCCTTCAAATTATCATCAATGAGCTGGTCATTTCAACTAATTCCTTCCCCTGTTCTGAGGCCCAGCTCCAATCCTACACTTTATGAAGCTAGTCCTACCACTATGACATCAGAAATATCTCCACCTTTTGTAATTTCTTCACTCCTTAACTTTCTGTCCAAATAATTGCATTGTTACTTAGAGCTATCTTTTTCTCATATGAACATCATGTTTCTTCAGCTACTCTCTAAAACTTTAAGATATCAAGGACTTTGTCCTCTGCCCTTTGATTCCACTGTCTGGAACAGGACATAATACCCAATAAGCTTTCATTAAATGAGGACAGTTTGATTATTTATTTTGGACGTTTTACTTTCTTTGAAATTGGAAATAAAGTAGCTTCTGTGAATAGAAAGCAGAAACACATTCCAGAGGAATGTCAGTGTTTACTATTTCTTGTCATGTTTTAGGGCTTTGTGGATGCTATATACTGGTTTAATTTTTTTACATATGCTGCCTCTCAATAGATGGGAGGTTTATAATTACTCCTACTTCACAGATAAAGAAACTAAGGCACAGAAATTAAGTAACATATTCTAGTCCACATATGATAAATGACAGAGCCAGAATTTCCATCCAGGCCCTTGAATTCTAAAAACTGAACCATAATGGTGATGCTATGGTGATTCTTAGGCATGAGCTTGAATGCCAAAATTTTGTGCAGCCCTGCCCCATGCAGCAGAACTCACAAACTACCCAACTCAGCCTGCTTACTAGCTAAGACCTGCATTGACTCTCGGTGTATTTAATAGCTCACAGAAACAGTTATGATGTTTGTTTAATCAACCTCGAAGTAGCACCAGTAAGGACAGCAGCAGACTGAGAAGAGCAGAAGCATGTGGTGGGAATCTAAAAATAAAGATGCAGAAAGGGAGTATTTGAAGGTAATTAACCTGCACTCTTCCTCCAGGAAAACAGAAGTAGGCTACCTGGCCAGTTTAACAGTTCAGATAGCCACGTTAAAGCCAGACTCTCTTTTTGGAAAGTGCCTTTTTGTTCACAGATGGTTATAGATTACACGTTACACATCACCCAGAGTGGAGGAGAATGTGGGATCTCCAAAGAGAAGCAATAACAGAGTCACTGATGAGTCAGTAAGATAGCTACCATTTAGTGATGGTTTCAAAGATCACATCTGTGACCAGTCACATATGATGCAAATAATCACTTTGCAGGGGCATGATTCACCAATTGTTTTATACCTTATGAATTGATTTCCTAAAATATTTATTAATGATCAGTCTGTGCTATCCATTACATTACATCAAAGATAAACAGTGAACAGTCAGAAAAGTTTCTGCCTTCATGGAGCTCACCTTTTTTGGGGGGAGGCAGATAGCAAACAAGTCAACCAATATATGAACAAAGAAATGACTATTTCATGAAAGAAAAAGACAGTGCAATGAGCTAGAAAAGTCCGAGAGGTGGCAAGAAAGGTGTATGGGCAGGTAATATCTGAGCTGAAACATCACAATGGGAAGGACGCATCTCTGCAGAGATCTGGTGTAAAATACCTTTCTGGCAAAGGGCACAACAGGTGCAAAGATCTTGAAGCAGAAAAGTGCTTGATGTGCTTGAGGGAGAGAAATATGTCTGGATGGGGAAACTGAGATTATGGGAGACTGAAGTGGACCAGAGCCAGACAGGAAGAGCTTTGTAGGACAGGCTGCAAGCTTGAGCTTTATCCTAAGAAAAGGGAAGATTTTAGAGTGTTTTCAGAAAGAGTACCATGCTCCTCCATGCATTGTATTTGGAAAAATGGGTATTCAATGAAACAAGAAGAGAAACACAAATAGTTCAGAGGCTGCACTGGAGGCCAGTGTAGTTTGGAAGCAGCAGAAATGGAAATAACTGAAAAGGTTTGGTTGTGTCTTTGAGAAAGAAGTACTGTGCATTTTGACCAAAAGCTTCACTGCCCCCAAATGTAAATAGAAAATTGCTCAAGTGCCTTAAACTTCAGGAATTAAATAATTTAAAGGATAACAAGTTATGTTCAAAATGAGTTTAAGATAGAAATTTTAGGTGGTTTTGCTTCCAGCTTCAACTTCCTAAATGAGTGGTCAGCTCTTTAACCTCAGTGAGGCACAGTGAGTTCTACATCCCAGGGTGATGTCTGCCGTGGCTATCTGGCAGCATTATAATGAGAATTAGTTAAGTAATAATAAATAAAATAAAAGGCTTTAAAGATCTATACCAAAATTTCCTAAACTGAAATATATTTTCTCAGAGAAATATAAAAATAAGTGTTCCATAGTCAAATAAATGTAGAGGCTTCCATATTGCTGGACTTATCAGAGCCTTTAATGAAATAATTTGTATGGTAGCTGCCAATAGCATACTGTATTTCTCAAACTTGTTCCAAGGAGAAGTTGTTTATAATCAGACCACGTGGTTACAACTCCTGTGGCACCCAGTTTGGCAAACACTGCATTACAGAGATGTCAAAGACTATGGAGGCTTTTAAAAATGCAAAATATTACAGCAGGGAAATATATATTGCACATTTATAATTATCAGTGCTTTAGAGAAAAATGACCAAGTTGGAGAGTCAACATCTTTCTTATGCACCAAAAATGTAATTCACAGGTTACAGAATGAGATGAAAAGGTGAGATTTCTTGGGAACGGAGTCAGTCCATACAAGAAATCTGTGAAGTAGCCATTACAATCCCCATATAATAGATGAGAAAACTTGGGTTTGAAGAGGTTAACTAGCATAAATTCATCCAACTGATGCATAACCAACATGTGTACTTCTAACTGTGATACCAAATGACTCTATTTTTAAATGTCAGTAATTAGGCAACTATGGCTTCTGTTCTCATTCTAACCATGAGGAGAAGCAGAGATCAAAGCAAATCTGGGGGGTTAAATCCTGGCTTTACCACTTACCACCTGTGTGATGATAGGCAAAGTTATTAACTTCTCAAAGCCCTGGTTAACTTCTCTACACTGAACAGATGATAACAATGCCCCTCTCCCACCTTAAGGTTTGTCATGAGGATGAAATGAGAATTACAAGTCAAGTACTTAGTCCAGCTCTTGGCACACTGGGAGTCCCTATTAAATGTTTAGTCTTGTTTATTATTTTGTACAACATTTTATATGTTATTTAGGAATTTTGTGGGGGCAGTGAGCTCCTAGAGTTTGTTGGGTACAAAAAGTTGAGTAAAAGTTTCACCACTTTCATATTCTTGATAGTATTATTTATTTTGATGTCAAAGTCCAGAACTAACTGACAAAGGACAAAAGCTGCCCATTGTCACTTAATCCAGGGACTCTACCTTTCCTAGAAATATGCTTTGAGTAAAATGCTTTCCTCTCTCAGAGCACTCAATTTTGAGTAAATTCACTGAGACTGACTAGGCTGAGGAAAATTGGAATCCCAGTGAGAGTCAGACTTTAGCCCCTGATGTCTAGGTTCCGATGGTACTGCTTTAAATACCACAGATTTCCTCCCCACACAGCATGTCTACATTCTATCAGATGAGGAAGAGAACAGGAGGGTGGATCATGAAAACATGGTAGACCATCAGGAGTGATATTTGTTTGTGTGTGTGTGTATGTTGTGGGGGCGTCTGTTCTGACAAAGAAAAATGTTGCTGATTTCAAATTATATCTTATTTTTTGTCTTAGTTAAATCTACAGGAAACAAGTTTTTTACTTTTAAAATACAATATCATCTTGTTCTCAGTCCTCTGTGTGAGTTGCTAGTCTACTTAATGAAATTGTTACTTAGTTAATAATGTCATGGGTAAAGTCCTGCCTCGGTAGCCATTATCTTCAAGATCTGAGTGCAGTTTTCTATTCATTACACTCTTAAGACCTTTAGCAGTGGGATGTAGGGTCTTTCTTAGAATTGAATTTGGATAGTCTTTGATCTTTATGAGTTTAAATTGAAACACAAGATGTTAGATTAGTTTTAAGACTATGAGGAATTAAATGTCTGGCCTCTGGAATCAGCCTGCTTGACTGTGAGTCTTGGCTCCACTATTAACTGTGTGACCTCTTCAAGCCTGTTTCCTTAGCTTTAAAACCTGAAAATAAAAATAAACAACAACAACAATAATAATGCCTACCTTACATGAGTAACTGGTTATGAGAATTAAAGAAGCAGAGTACCTGGATCTTAAACACTCATTGTCATTATTGTCACCACCATCAGCACCACAATGATCTCTACTACTATCACCACTACCAACATCATAACTAAAACCATCACTATCACCACCATCATCACCATTATCTACAGCAGCAGCAGTAGCAACAAAAAGGTCATGGTCCACCCAAACCCATCACCCTAATTTTTTAAGGCACACTTAATATCTATCTCTTATTCTTGAATCCAGACATTTGTCTTTTCTCCCAAGTCCATTCCACTTATGTTCATGTTTTCCAGCTAAAGCAAGTTTAACAACTAAAAGCAAGTTTAAAGCTAATTAAGCAAAAGCCATTGTGGCAGATAGCTGAGGTCTTTTAACACTTTCTTTTGTCTCTTTTAGATAGTTTAATTCAAATGTCCTACGCTTAATTTATTTTTGTCTAATTATCAAAAGTCTTTATATTTTATAGTCACTAAATAAGGCTTGCTCTTTTTAAAAAAATTATCCATAAAAAAACTCTTCCTCTTTAGCAATCAAGTAAGTTAGAGATCTGCTCAGGATCTCCAGAATTGTGATTGGTGAATTTTGCTTACAGTCTAATCCAGTTAAAAGTCAGTCAATGCTTTTATATTAAGACTTCAGTTGCACTCATTTACCATAATTTAACTTCAAGGTGTTTGTGTGTGTGTGTGTGTGTGTGTATTTTTATAACTGACATTTCATTGAGTAATGGGGACTGACTCACTAAAATAGCAGTAAAGAAAATAAGGTTTAGAACCTCCTCTTTCAAAAATATTTCTGCTGATTCCTTCCTACTTTCCTTCCTCCTTTCATTGCTTCCCTCACCATCCCAGACAACTCTGCCATAAGGGTTTCCCCTTGACATAGAAAAATGTGTTATTTCAACACCTTGAAAATCTTCCATCAAGCTCATTTTCTGGTTCACTTTCTTAGATGCTAAGATGTGTTTTGAGTGTAGGACAGTTAAAATGGTAAGAGGAGTAGGGTTGACAAGAAGCCTAGAAATAGTGAGCTGCTGCCTTTAGAATATCATTTAAAATCTTGCCAAAGGTTCCACTTAGTTTAAATATTTCCCAGAGTGCCTCAGGGGAATGCTGTCTCAGAGAAAGAGGAAAATGAGGAGTCCTGCCTGAAATAATACAGAGCTTTCACAGTGCCCTCCATGTTCAGTAAGACCTTTTCACTTGTCTGAAATGGCAGATGGTCTGTTCTTGATGATAGTTTTAGTTAAATGGTTGTATCTATTTCGTTCAGCATGGTCTCATCTCTAGCCAATTAACACAGTGGCTTGGTCTGGAGTTGGTTTAACAATCAACTGAATTAATGATTTATCCACTGGAAATATTTCTATATCCATATAATTGTTCACCCAAAATTTTGGTTGTAGATTTAATAATAAAGACTGATCATTTGTACAAATGCTATGGGCTACCTTTGTTTTGTGAACCAGTCATGCTGTGAGAATGTTTACACTGCTTTTAAATTCTTATTAAAAATGCTCTTAAAAATCTGTTTGATTCCCTAGAAGCTTTGGGAATCACATCCTTCAGCTCTCTTGGGTTTCATCACAATTTCCTTAAATTAACCATTGGACAAGTCAGGTCAAGAGTGAGGGTCTGGAGTCCTTTTAATGTTGAAATTCTTGTATTATTTGTTAATTTTATGACCTATGTTAATCATCACATATAGAGGGTTTAGTTTTCTGTGTGTGTGTGTGTGTGTGTGTGTGTGTGTAGTAAATTAATGTTGCCTTTGGCTTAATTAACTGAAATTTTAACTGTGCTGGTTGTAAGCTTCACCACCCAGTGGTAATAGAGGTTTTATAATTAATAGAGACTAAAAACTGAGAGACACTTCTCTTTTTTTCCCCTTTTGTTTCCGCTGCTCTTAGCAATCAGTGCTATGCTTTCTGCAGTTCTTCCTTGGGCAAGATTTCCTATGGATAGGCTAATATGGGAGATATTTTCAGAGGGCCTGCTCAGTGGGCTATGATGTCTCTGAGACTGTGTATAAAAGTATGTGTATATGTACATTTGTGAGGGAAGCCTCTCTGTAGCACCCTCTAAATTAAAAGAATGGGTTCCTTCCACAAAAGGGACTTGGCAGTGGAGAAAATAATGATAATTGTCAATGCTTTCCATGTTTTGGAAACTTTGCTATAAAATTTACAAGTATTATCTCACTCATTAGGCATTATGATAATGCCCAAATTGCAGATAAGGAAACCAATGCTTTGCAGAACTTACGTTAGTCAGTATTTGAACCCAGGAAGTCTGAATCCAGAGCCCAAGCTTCTAGTCCCTTTGTTGAACAAGGGTTCAGTAAACCTGTTTTGTCATGACCCTGTTATGACATGTTGCTCTCCAAAAGAGCATCTAAGGAGTGACCCTGAGAATGAGCTTTATGGACAGTTGTCAAGGTGCTGAAAGAACACATTTTTCTGTGGCAAGGAGAAACTCTGTGGCAGAGCTCTCTGGGATGGGGAGAGAAGCAATAAAGGGGGAAGAAAAGTAGGAGGGAATAAGCAGAAATATTTTTGAAAGAGAAGGTTCCAAACCTTATTTTCTTTTTTATTTATTTAATTTTTCTTGCTGTTCAAGTATAGTTGTCCCCATTTTTCCCTACCACCCCTCCCTCCCCACCTACCCCTACCTTTCACCCTCAATTCTACCCTTCTTTGGTTTTGTCCATGTGTCCTTTATACATGTTCCTTGATGATCTTTCCCCTTCTTATTTCCTTTACTGCTATTTCAGTGAGTCAGTACCCACTACCCAATGAAATTTCAATGAGTTATGAAAATAAACATACACACACAAGTGCCATGAAGTTAAGTTATACTGAATGAACACAACTGAAGTCTTAATATAAAAATAAATAAATTTCTTATTTATTTGAAATTCAGCTTATGGAATTTTAAGTGACTTGCTTTTTTCTAGGTTATGCATTTTATGATAAACACATAAGTGATGCCAATGACAAACTACTAGGTTTATCTTGATATTGGTTTTCATTAGAACATGGTCCTCAATTCACATTTAACTTGTTTTCTTTCCTCATACAAGAGTAAGTATTCCTGTTATGTGGCTTGCTTAAATGTGAGCTCCATTTAATGTGAGCTTACTTATATGGAGCTATGTTTAGCTTCATATAATCTGTTCATTCTATTATCTTCACCTCATTTATGATTCTTTTCCAATCTATACTTGCCTGGGACATATGTGATTATTTGGTATTTTATCAGAGTTTGCAAAAAAGACAAAACCCCTTCTGGGTCGATGTGTTTATAAATAGTAAGTCTATACATTACAAGGATCACTCCTCCCAGTATTGATGTCCTTGTCATGGAGGAAAGTGAAGACTGGCTGCATACTTGAATGGGAAATCCTCAAAGTCAATAGTAAAGTCGAATTATGAAGAATACCTCAGAACTAAATAATATAAAGAGTTATATCCAAGGCCCAGACAGAATAGGAACAATATAAAATTTCAGCTCTGGAGTTAGATGAAGTAAAGTTTAAATCCCAGATCCATGTCTTATTAGTAAACATCAGCTTCCTTCCTTGCAAAAGAAGATAAAAATATCTACCTCATGAAATATATGTGAACATAAAGAAACATTATAACTAAGGTCTTAGCAGAGTACCTGGTATATACTGTGTACTCTATAAACATTAATTGGTATTATTAATAGATACAAAGAACTTGATATTGATCTTCCTTCTGTACTTCCAAATGATAACTCCCTGAAAAATTCAAACTCATACATAAAGAATCATGTTTACACTTCTGAAGGGGAGGACATTCCTTTTTTAATTCATTATCATTTCTTGTTAGAAATCATAGCATATACTTTATTTAAATTGATCTCTTTGACAAAGGTAAGACATTAAACAAAATAGTAAATGATGTTCATTTATGTTAGTGTTTTTATATTCTTATTTGTAAGAACTGGAAAACACATGATTATTGAATTAGGGACACCACAGAGAACTTAGTATCCCAGCTGGTTCATTTGCACTCCAATTACATACCATTCTTATTCAATTACAGCCTGTACATTCAGTTCAAGAGTGTTCTTCAAAGACCTTATTAGTGAATTTCATATTTCTTGGAACACTGAAAATAACCCTGCATATGTGCAAGATCCACTTGCACAGAATAATGAGTTCTGCTAAGCTTTTTCACAACAGAGCAAAGTATTCTTTTTATCCTCTCTATTATGTAAGAATTATTGAGTCAGAAAATCCTAGTCGACTCATCTGAGTCCCTAGGTCTAGTAATGGAGATTTTGCATATATATGTAAAACATTTGAAAAATTTAAGTCAAATTATGTCCTATAAATGATTTAGAATGGAATGTATTATAAAAAGCATTTTTAAGTCTACAATGAAAGATTATTAACAATGAAACTAAAATATATTATATTTCGTTAGTACTTAGAAAAATGTATATCTTGGCTTGTCATCCCAATACTGCTGACTTGGTAATGGAGATAGCTGATATAAAACAAACTATTGGAAGAGACTATTGATATAATGCAGGATTGGAATCTGCAATTTAGCTCTCAATTCCAGCTACAGATAAAGTTCTTAAATGGTCTTTAATTAATTTTCAGACATTTGTCCATAAAAAAATGGAGCCACACCTTCATATTCTTAAAGGTGACAGGTACTTGGGAAAAGTGTATTAATCCTTTTAGTACTTCATGGTCTTTTTTATGTTCTTCGGAAGACTCAGTTCCCTGAGAATATCTCTTACCATAGCTTCTAGAATAATGATCCCCCAAGACTCACAAAAAACATGCCTTTCATAAAAGAGAAGTTCCATAATAAATATCTGTTGGATAGAAACATGATGATATACAGTGGTGTCTTCAATTGGTCCTTTATCCCAAGATTATGAACCTCACCTTAGGTAAAATGAGGCTGTATCATCTGTGTAATATTCACTATGGTAAAGAGACCTAGAAACAAATGTTAAGTCAATGCAAGCTTACTATGATAAATGATTGGCACAATCTTGCATGGTAAAGGGTCACTTTAATATTTTTCACTCCATCCTCCATGCCTACCAGTGTTGAGGGTGTTACAGTTTTCTTAAGAAGGAAACTGGACTGAAATACTCTAACTGTAGTATTCCTAATTTTTATATGGTTGCAATAAGCCATGCATATCAACTGTATGGGTGACCCCAAATAGTCAAAACAATATTGAAAAAGAACAAAGTTGGAGGCCTTACACTTCCTGACATCAAAACTTATTACAAAGCTACAATAATCAGTGTGATGCTCGCATATAGACAAATGGAATAGAATCGAGAGTCCAGAAATAAACTCTTGCATATATAGTCATATGATTTTTGACAAGGGTGCCAATATCATTCAATGCAAAAAGAACAGTTTTTTTTAATAAATAGTGTTGAAAAAACTGGGTACCCACATGCAAATAAATAAAGTTTGATCTTAATTTTATATAATATACAAAAAGTAACTCAAAATGAGTCAGATAAAGGTATGAACTAAAAATACAAAATGCAGAAGAAAACATAAGGAAAAGGCTTCTTGACATTGGATTTGGCAATGATTTCTTGAATATGATGCTAACAGAATAGAAAACAAAAGTAAAAATAGATAAATTGAACTGCATAAAAATTATAAATTGCTCATCAAAGGACACAATCAACAGAGTGAAAAGGCAACCAATAGAATGGGAAAAAATATTTACCAAACATATAGCTGACAAAGGGTCAAATATCCAGAATATATTTCAAAAACTTAACAACAACAAAATAACTCAATTAAGAAATGGGCAAATAAACTTGAATAGACATTCCCAAAGAAGGTATACTGATGGCTAACAAGCATATGAAAAGATGCTCAGCATTACTAATAATTAGGAAATTGTAAATCAAAACCAAAATGAGCCCTGGCTGGTTTGGTTGGATGTCATCCCACAAACCAAAAGGTCACTGGTTTGATTCCTAATTAAGGCACATGGCTGGGTTGTGGGTTCCATCCCCAGTCAGGGTATGTGTGGAAGACAACTAATCGATGTTTCTCTCTCATATCGATGTTTCTCTCCCTCTCTTTCTCCCTACCTTTGCCTCTTTCTCTCTAAAAAGTAAAAGAAATAAAAGCAAAATACCACAATGAGATACCACTTCCCATGCATTAGTATGGCTAATATTTTTTAAAAGACAGAAAATAAGAAGTATTGCTAAGAGAACTGGAACATTTGTGCACTGTTTGTTTGAAAGCAAAATGGTGTATCTATTATGGAAAATGGTATGGTAGCTCTTTGAAAAATTAAAAAAAAATACCATATGACCCATCAATTCTACTTTCTGATTATATACCCAAAAGAATTAAAAATAGGGTCACAAAGAGGTATTTGTAAACTAATATTTGTAGCAGTATATATCACAAAGGTCAAAAGATGGAAGCAATCCAAGTATCCCTTCATGAATGAAGACATAAACAAAGTATGATTTACACACACAATGGAATGTTATTCAGCTTAAAAGGAAAGAAATTGTGACACATGCTACAACACTTGAAAGAACTTGGAGGACATTACTCTAAGTGAAATAAGCTATTCACAGAAAGACAAATACTATATAATTTCACTGATTTGAGGTACCCAGAGTAATCAGATTCATAGAAGCAGAACGTAGAATGATGATTGCAAAAAGCTCAGAGAGGGAAAAATAATTGTTGATGGTATGGAATTTCAGGTTTTAAAAATGAAAAGGTTCTGGAGATTGGTTGCACAACAATGTGAAAATACTTAGCAATGCTTAATACTTAATAATACTTGAAAAGGGTTAAGATGATAAATTTTAGGTAATGTGAATTTACCATTAAAAAGATGTGTAAGTCACTTAAAAATCAAAGGTGATTTTCACTAGATGAAAGTTTTTTATTCTCACTTGAGGACATTTTCCCCCTTGCTTTCATAGAGAAAGAGAAAGAGAGAGAGAGAAACATCAATGCAAAAGACAAGAGAGCAACATCAATTGGTTGCTTCCCCTACGTGCTTCAACCAGGAATCAGACCCCAACCTAGGGATGTGCCCTGTCTGGGAATCAAACCCACAACCTTCAGTTATGGGATGACACTCTAAACGACTGAGGCACACTGGCCAGGGCTGAAATTTTTCATTAAAAATAATGAAAGCCTCCAAACCTAGCCATTATGTTAAGCTGTGATTCTACTGTATTTTCTTGCTACTTGCTTTTAACTTTCCTATTTATAAAGGAATAGAATTAAAAGGAACTAAAACATCAACTAACCTAGATTTTTCTAGTTAGTGAAGAAACTAAGGAACACTCACTTGGAGAAGTAGCCTACTGCCCAAGTTTATACTGTAGCTAGCTAATGGGATTATAAACTAGAAACCAGTGCATTTTCTTTTTTTTTTTAAACTTAGCTGCCTTTTTTTTTTTAAGATTTTATTTATTTATCTTCAGAGGGGAAGGGAAGGAGAGAGGGAGAGAAATATCAATGTATGGTTGCTTCCTGTGCATTCCCTGCTGGGAACTGGCCTGCAACCCAGGCATGTGCCCTGACTGGGAATCGAACCGTGATCTCTTGGTTCACAGGCCCGCGCTTAATCCACTAAGCTACACCAG
>CM052544.1:55201303-55308088 GCA_028533065.1 Trachops cirrhosus | reverse complement strand
CATTTTCTATTAGAAGATTGTATACTTCATCCTTGGATGCTGATGAGCTATCATTACATCCAACTGGTGATTATACCAAATCATACTTGCTACTCTACTATGCCACAACCCATCCTTACTAATTTGGCTTTCTGTTGAACTCATAATTGATACACTGTAGCCACATTTCTGAGAATGAAAGAGCTGGAACAAATCTCATAGTATGTAAGTGATATGCTCCTGAGAAGTTGTGCTTAAACTGATTCACATATTCCCATCTCACTTTACTTTAGAATAACCAAAACCCCAGATTGGTTCTAACAGAAAATGAAGGACACTTAATAATGAAATAAGTGGAGTAAGTTTCCAAAGAAAGACCACTACATGATAAAACCATTACTTAAGGGTAACATGCAAAAGGAAGTTTATTTGGGCAAAAGAGAGTTGCTTAGAGATACTAATAAATTATTATTTCATTAATGTACAATTCAATCACTATGGAAAACCCACTATATTGTATTGTCGTTATACTTCTAGATCAGAGATCATTTTTGTAAGGACTAAAAGGTAAATATTTCTGGTTTTGCAGGCCAGACAATCTCTGTCTCCAATTACTCAACTCTACCACAAGAGCATGAAAGCAGCTATGGATAATATGTAAATCCACCAGCAATTCCAATTCTAATACAACTTTATTTATAAAAATAGGCAGATGGGCTGATTTTAGTCCATAAGCAATAGCTGCAAACTTCTGTTCTATATATTGGAAGACAATTGTGAACTAAGCCCAGAGAACTTGTTTTCATGAAGCTTATAATCCAGCAGAAAGATAAGAGGGAAGCAGAAATTAAATAATTAAAGAAGATATTCAGTGACATGGAGTTATTTCTTTTTACAAAGATTGTTCCAACATATTTCAAGCTAATAGTTTTCAAACATGGCATTTCAATAGATTTGCAGAAGGATTTGTAAAATATCAGATTACAGGGCTTCATCTGGGATGTTTTTTATTAATATATTTTATTGATTATGCTATTACAATTGTCTCATTTCCCCCCTTCATTCCCCTCCACCCTGCACACCCTCTCCCACCCACAATCCCCCCTTTACTTCAGTCCATGTGTCATAAGTTCTTTAGCTTCTACATTTCCCATGTTATTCTTGCCCTCCCCCTGTCTATTGTCTATCTACCATCTATGCTACTTATTCTCTGTACCTTTGCCCCCTCTCTCCTCCTCCCACTCCCCTGTTGCTAACCCTCCATGTGATCTCCGTCTCTGTGGTTCTGTTCCTGTTCTAGTTGTTTGCTTAGTTTGTTTTTGCTTTTGTTTTAGGTGTGGTTGTTAATAATTATGAGTTTGCTGTCATTTTACTGTACATATTTTCTATCTTTTTTCCTTAGATAAATCCCTTTAACATTTCATATAGTAAGGGCTTGGTGATGATGAAGTCTTTTAACTTGACCTTATCTGAGAAGCACCATATCTGCCCTTCCATTCTAAATGAAAGCTTTGCTGAATAGAGCAACCTTGGATGTAGGTCCTTACCTTTCATGACTTGGAATACTTCTTTCTACCCTCTTCTTGCCTGTAAGGTCTCCTTTGAGAAATCAGCTGACAGTTTGATGGGAACTCCATTGTAGGTTACTGTCACCTTATCTCTTGCTGCTTCTAGGATTCTCTCCTTCATTTTTACCTTGGCTAATGTAATTATGATGTGCCTTGGTGTGTTCCTTTTAGGGTCCAACTTCTTTGGGACTCTCTGAGCTTCCTGGACTTCCTGGAATTCTATTTCCTTTGCCAGATTGGGGAAGTTCTCCTTCATTATTTGTTCAAATAAGTTTTCCACATGTTGTCCTCCCTCTTCTCCTTCTGGTACCCCTATAATTTGGATGTTGGAATGTTTAAAGATGTCCCGGAGGTTCCTAAGCCTCTCCTCATTTTTTTTTTGAATTCTTATTTTCTTCCTTGTTTTCTGGTTGTATGTTTCTTTCTTCCTTCTGGTCCACTCCATTGATGTGAGACCCGTCTTTCATTCCATCACTGTTGGTTCCCTGTGTATTTTTCTTCATTTCACTTATTGTAGCCTTCATTTTTTCATCTAGTTTGTGACCAAAATCAACCAATTCTGTGAGCATCCTGATCACCAGTGCTTTGAACTGTGCATCTGATAGGTTGGCTATCTCTCGGATGCTTAAAAGGATGGGTTCTGGGGCTTCAATTCTTCTTCTGTTTGAGCCATCTCTCTCTCTCTCTCTCTCTCTCTTTTTTCCATCTGGTCACACCTGTTATGTATGAAGGGCAATGCCTTAGGTGTTCACTAGGCTGGGGCACCCCAGTCGCTGGTTCCTGATTCTGTATGTGGGGGTGGGGTCTGAGAAGGAACAGTGGTGCTTGCTCCACTCTCCATTGGACCTCAGTCTCTTCCTCTGCTTCCCAGGAGCAAACTGGGTCCCTCTGGTGCCAATTCCTGTGTGGGTGAGCTTGTGCACCCTGTGGGACTTTCCAACAACCTCTCTTGTGAGGCTGGGCATCTCTCCCTGTGTCTCAACCCCCAGAGGTCTTTTCAATCAGTGCCCCAAAGTTCTAATTTCCCAGCGCTGGGATCCTGGGTTGTGCACAGTGCCTTGCTTCACAATCGCCACCCCTCGGCCAGGGTCTGCCCACCGCCAATTGCGCGCCCAGGGTCTGCCCACTGTGGTCTTGGGTGCCCCAGTTGCCTTGAGCACCCTGGTTGCCTTACAAGTCGGTTCCCAAGGCTCTCTGCTCTCTGCTCCGAGACCCGCACCCAGAGGCCGGACCCTGCCCCTCCTACCGGTCTGGATGAACGTGTCTATTTTAACTCCTTGGGTGTCCAACTTCCATACAGTTCAATTTTCTGTCAGTTCTGGTTGTTATTCTGTTTCTAAATTGTTGTTGTCCCTATCTTGGTTGTGCGAGGGGGCACAGTATATCTACCTATGCTTCCATCTTGGCCGGAAGTCCCATCTGGGACAATTTTTTTTCCTAGAAAAAAACAAGATGTTTTTAATGAATAACTTTTAAAAGCCCCACCAACATGTGATGCCATCTGAGGGCCACTAAGGAAGCCAGATGGCACCTGTAGGACATTATTTTTTATTAAGTGGGCCTAGCATAAGGTCTGAGAGCATTGTTTTTTGAAAAGTTCTCCAGGTTAGATATCTGGTCAAACAACATTTGTTTTTGTAAGTATGTTTGAAAATACTAAGAATTCTTATGTTAATTTTATCAGCAGAGAGAGAGACAGAAATATAGCAAAATTGGATCAATGGCCTACTAATGAATTAGTTTCCTCAACAAACAAAGGCCAGCTCAAACACATTGTAAGTAGCATATTTGATTGAGATAGTTATACCTCTCTTATATAAGAAATCTAAATATATTTATATTATGTGTATGTTATTAATTCCATGTTCCTCTTTAAAAATTTCTGAGACTGACATATTTTTATTAGTAGTTATTTTCATACATCAATATCAGAGGATGGTTCATCCTCAAATTTTGTTTTTATCAGGAAACTTTTTTTTATGAGAATGGGATATGTGTTACACAAGCAATTCTAAATCATCCTTAGATATACTAATCAGGCTTTGAATTAAATAAAAAAATCTTCCTTTCACAAAAAATGAGAAGGGAAGTCACTCATGGGAATAAACTGAGAAGGTATAGCCACCTTTCAATTTACATCCTGCTGTGTTTTCTGATGACAAGTCTGTAAAACTGAGAGACAGGTATATACCTTCTGCATGACTGAAGCCACCCTAGGAGCAAGGAACAAAGCTCTCAAAGAGAAATGTGGGTGCTATTCAAATAACATCAAAACCTTAATATGGCCCATCAGAAGTCATTTATCATTAATTCTGAATCTAATTATTTGGACTATGTGTCAACATTACTCTACTAACATTATATTTTAACACTATTGTGGAGTTCAAGGTTGGCTAAAGCCATCTGGTCAACCAGGTTCTTGTTTCCTAGATGAAGACGTGGTAGTTTCAGCAGAGGGAGCAGTAATAGGCTGGTTGGTTTTTAACAATAGACTGACAGAGGCTATTGAACTTTCATGATGTCTCCTTGTGTCTTTAACATTGTCATTGTAATATATAATATGCTCACAGCAAGTACATAAAATATAACTGTTCTACTCAATAAATTACCATATAGCAAACCTTCATGTAACCTTTACACAGGTCAAGGAATTAAACTTTGCCAGTATTCTAAGTCTCCTGGCTGACCCTCCCAATTGTAACTGCTTCCTTCCTGATAAATGTAACCACTATTCTGATATTTATAGTATCACTTCTGGGCTTTTCTTATGCTTGTATCTCCTGTGAACTATAAATTACATTATAGCTTAGTTTTGACAGTTTTTGACCTTTACATAATTGGAGTAATAATAAAATAAAAGTTTATTTCGGAATTCTTTGCCTAATAACTCAACATGTGTGATTTATCAAGTTGCTGCTTTTAACTATAATTCTTTTTATTCCTCACCCAAGGATATGTCCATTGATTTTTAGAGAGAGGAACAAAGATAAAAAAAGGAGGAGGAGGAAGGAAGAAGACAGAGAAGGAGGAGGAAAGAGAAGCAAGGGAGAGGGAGGAAGAGGAGAAGGGGGTGAGAAGAGAGAAAAGAGAAACATTGATGCAAGAGAGAAACATCAATGGGTTGACTCCCATATGCCACCCAATTGGGGATCAAACCTGCAGTCCTCAGGTGTAGTGAATGACACTCCAACCAACTGAAAAAACCTGGCTAAGACTATAACTTTTTTTCATAATTGTATTCCAAGTTATTTTTTTTATTCTGTGCAAAAAGCCTCAGTAAATATAATGTGAAAAGATCTTTTCTTTTTCATATAGAGGAGATTGCTCATAAGTGTCATAATTGAATATAAAACTAAGTCAAAAAAAACAAGTAACACATAAAAGCATGTGGCACAAGTGGTACATAGAAGATATATCAAATATGGTATATTTGCTGAAACTGAGAACAGAACTCTGGATATCATACGTGTCATTAATCCAGTCTTGGTCTTATGAATTCATCCTTCATATGGCAACCTGATTTCCTTCTCTTTTAACCTTAATTTCAAATCTTTCATTCAGTAAATCCCAATTTTCTTCCCAAGATAACAGCACTTTTTTCAACAAAAAAATCTACATCTAGTAACATATTGAAGGAAATAGTCACATATGGTAAGTAAACAAATAATTGGGAACAAAATGTGAACTGTAATAAGGAAAAATGGAAAATATAAATATCCTTTGAGAGGACATTTAGATAAATACATTTAGCTAATATAGCTAAATACATTACAATGTATTTTAGAACCTAGTTATATGTTGCCTTAAAGAATGCCTATAGGATTTTTCATGGAGAAAGTTAACAATATATTTGTTCATTAAAAGAAATTGTAAAAGTAGATGCATAATATGAATTTTCTAATGTAAACATATAAATCAGTTATGTCTATAGAGTGAAATTGGCATTCAGAGATTATTATTTTTTATTTCCTCATATCTTCCTTGTTTTATTTTATTTTACATATTATATAACAAAAGACCAACAAAACTACTTATAAATTTTAAAAATCATATCTGATTTAATGTTGATCAGTTCATTTACCATACTTTTACATCTTTATCTAATCAGCAATGATATTCTCAAGGTGTCAAAAATTACTAATAAACCTGTAAAGCTTTATGCTGTCTAGATTAATTCTCACATCATGTCTAGTCTGAGATCTTCCAGGAAACTCATCACTCAACAACCAATGCTGTGATATCATAATCCTGAGAGGTAGACAAGGCAACCAGCAACTAGAGCATACATAATGCTTAACTCTACTGCATTAAAAAAAAATCTCAAACTAGACATCTTCTCCACTATCTTACCTTGGCTTTATTACATTGGAAAAACAAGATAGAAAAGTTAACTAATTTGAACATATTTTGTTTTTTTTTTCCTTTGGACTGGAACCTACTGACACATTAGAAAAGTTTATTACAATTCAGTTCAATTGGTATATTGCATTAAAAAAAACTCCCATAAACCTTGTTCAAGTAAGTTTCTACATTTCATGACATAACATAAATACTTTAGAAGATGGAACTAATAAGCTATCATACTCTATCTGATGTATCCATTCCATAGAATTATATGATAATTATCTACTAAGGATAAATTTACTTTTACTCCTGAAAAATCCTTGAAAAACATGATGAAAATTTTAGAACACATTATTATTACCAAAAAATCCCACCAGCCTGCTAATCTTTGTATTTCTTCACCCATACATTTTATCATTAATTTACCAAGGTTAGGCACAAATAGTATATTGGTTTTAATAAGTGTTTAATGGAATTAATGCCCTAATCACTAGGGCAGGACCCTCCAAATATCCCTCTAAAATTGATTTAAAAACACACACACACACACAAGTAGTAAATTAGAATAGTAATCAAATTATGTGCGTGAAGACTTTAGACTTTTAGATTTTCATTTAAAACTAGACTTTGTTGTTTGATGCTATTGTTTGAGTATCAGAAATCATTTGAAATCAAGCCACTCCTAGGAATTTTATCAAAAGGTAGAATCCTGAGCTCTTTAGTCTGACATAAGACATAACATCTCTGAATACACATTTGATAAGTTAATAGCAACTATTATCTGTCTAGTAATTCAGAAGTACTTTTCATACTTAAAGAATTAGGGCAATGTGGACTCTATTGGAAGAAAACACTATGGATTCAGGTCCCAGGTAAAACATAAAATATTTAGCTTAATTCATGTTTGTAGTTTTATTTTTAAATGAGAGAAAGGAGAAATCCCCCATCAAAATATCAGCTTTTCATAATGTTGTAGTAGCTCTCTCATATAAGTTT
The DNA here is from genome assembly GCA_028533065.1 of Trachops cirrhosus. Classification (NCBI taxonomy): domain Eukaryota; kingdom Metazoa; phylum Chordata; class Mammalia; order Chiroptera; family Phyllostomidae; genus Trachops; species Trachops cirrhosus. The sequence goes on along the minus strand of CM052544.1, from coordinate 55,301,201 downwards.
TCAGAAGTTTCTCTACAAGAAATCAAAAAGTACAATATTTTCCCATAGGACATCTAATTTTCCACCCAAAGGGAAGCTTAATGAGGTATAATCTAGATGCAATAAAATACACCTGTTTTAAGTGTATAGTTCTATAAATTTTGTTGGTGTATAATATAGTATTTTTTTATCAACAGCTAAAATTTCCTTGTGAAAGTTATTTTCCTCAGTAGTCAATTCTCTTCCCCTACTCCTAATTTGATAGGTATTCCTATAATTTTACCTTTTCCAGAATTTTATATAAGTGGAATCATATAGAATATCATCTTTTGTGACTAGCTTCTTTCACTTAGTCTAGTGCTTTTGAGATATATCTATGTTAATGCACTTATCAGTACTTCATTCCTTTTTGCTACTGAGTAGTATTCCATTTATAGATGTACTACAATTTATTTATTCTGAACACCAATTGATAGATATTTTGTTTGTTTCCAGTTTGGGGCAAATATGAATAAAGCTACTGTAAACATTAATGTATAAGTATTTGGATGGACACATATTTTCATTTCCCTAGGACTGCAATTATAGGCCATATTCAGTGCCATAATAGTAAACACTAAATAACTATCTCCAAGTCTCTTATTTATGGCATTTGCCAATTCCATAGTGTAGATACTCCCACTCCAGACTGTGTCAAGCACCTCACATATCATCACTAAATAGAGCAGTAAATAAATGTGCACATGTCTTTCATTATGGTTTAATTTGAGTTTTCCTAGTGACTAATAATATTGAATACCTGTCTTAGCTTATTTGTTATTTCTCTTTTTGTTGAAGTATCTTTTCAAATCTTTTCCCTGCTTTATTATCTCATTATTGCATTTTGGGAATTTTTTAATGTATTCTGGGCACAAATCCTGTAAGGGATTTGATTGTAAATGTTTTCTTCCAATCAGTGACTTGTCTTTTCATTTTCTGACCAATGTCTTTTAAAAAGCATAAGATTTTAAAAATTTTCTTGTTCAGTTACAGTTGTCCTGTGTTTTTCCTCCTTGCTCTCCCAAACCCAGTCAACCACTCTACCCAGTAAATACCGCCCATTGTCCTTGCCCATGAGTCCTCAATTTGTGTTCCTTTGTTTGCTATTTCCCCTACTTTCCCCTTCTCCCTCCTCTGGTCACTGTCAGTTTATTCTTTATTTCCAACTCTCTGATTCAATTTTGCTCATTTCTTTGTTTTGTTGATTAGGTTCCACTTAAAGGTGAGATCATATGATGTTTATCTTTCACTGCCTGGTTTATTTCACTTAGTATAATTCTCTCCAGTGTCATCTATGCCATCACAAAGGGTAGGAGCTCCTTTCTTTCTGCTGTGTACTATTCCATTGTGTAAATGTGCCATAGTTTTTTAATCCACTCATTGACTGATGGGCCCTTAGGCTCTTTCCAGCACTTGGCTATTGTGAATTGTGCTGCTATGAACATTGTGGCGCATAGGTTCTTTTGGATTGGTGTTTCAGGGTTTTTAGTATATACTCCCAGTGGAATTGCTGGGTAAAAAGGCAGTTCCTTTTTAAGCTTTCTGAAGAAATTCCATATTGTTTTCCATAGCAGTTGCAACAGTCTGCATTCCCACCAACAGTGTACTAGGGTTCCCTTTCCTCCACATCTTCTCCAACACTTGTTGTTTGTTGTTTTGTTTATGACAGCCATTCTCACCAGTGTGAAGCAGCATCTCATTGTAGTTTTAAATTGCAGCTCTTTGGGTGGCTAGTGATGCTGTCTTTGGGCTCTCTTTGGGCCTCCTTGGAGAAGTGTCTGTTCAGGTCTTTATTCCATTTTTAATTGGATTGCTTTTCTTCCTGATGTGGAGTCATGTGAATTCATTAAATATTTTGGAGATCAAACACTTGTCCAAGATATCATTGGCAAACATGTTTTCCTGTACTCTTAGTTCTGTTTTCATTTTAATGCTGTTTTCTTCAGCTGTGCAGAAGCTTTTTGTTTTGATGAGATCCCATTTCTTTATACTTTCCTTTATGTCCCTTGCTGTAGGGGATGTATTGATGAAAATATTACTGTGTAATATCTGAGATTTTCTTGTCAACATTCTCCTCTAGGATGTTTATGGTCTCAGACTTATATTTAAGTCTTTTATACACCTTGAATTTATTTTTCTGTATCATGTAATTTGGTGCTTGAGTTTCATTTCTTTGCATGTAGCTGTCCAGCTCTCCTAACACCATTTGTTGAAGAGGCTATTTTAACTCCATTTTATGCTTCTGCCATGTTTGTCAAATATTAATTTACTGTAGAGACTTGGGTTTATTTCTGGGGTCTCTAATCTGTTCCCTTGGTCTATGCATCTGTTCTTATGCAAGTACCAGACCTTTTTGATTATTGTAGCCTTGTAATACACTTTGGTATCAGGCATTATGATCCCTCCTATTTTGTTCTTCTTTCTCAAAATTGCTGCAGTTATTGGGGGTCATTTGTGATTCCATATAAATTTTTGAAATGTTTGTTCTATGTCATGGGTACTTTAATAGTGATTGCATAAAATCTATAACTTGCTTTGGGTAGTATGAAAATTTTAATGATGGCAATTCTTCCAATCTATGAATATGATTCCTGCTTCCATTCACTTGTGTCTTCCTTAATTTCTTTTTACAGTGTTGTGTAGTTTTCTAAATACAGGTCTTTTACCTCCTTGGTTAGGTTTATTCCTAGATACTTTTTTTCTTGTTGCTATATCAAATGGCATTTTTTTTCCTGATTTCTGTTTCTAATATTTCATTGTTGGTATACAAAAATGCCTTTGATTTCTAAATACTGACTTTGTATCCCACTCTTTTTCCAAATTCACTTATTAGGTAAAGAAGTCTTTTGGTAGATTTTATAGAATTTTCTATGTACACTATCATGCCATCTGCAAACAATTACAGTTTTGCTTCCTCTTTTCCAATTTAGATGCCTTTTATTTCTTTTTCTTGTCTGATTGCTGTGGCTAGGACTTCCAATACTATGTTGAATAGAAATGGTGATAGTGGACAACCTTATCTTGTTCCTGATCTTAGTGGGAAAGCTTTTTGTTTTTGCCCCTTGAGTGTGATGTTGGCTGTAGATCTCTCATATATGGCTTTTATTATATTGACGAATGCTCCCCCTATTCCCAGTTTGCTAAGTGTTTTTATCATAAATGGGTGCTGTATCTTATCAAATGCTTTTTCTTCATCTATTTATACGATCATATGATTTTTGTCTTTCCTTTTGTTTATGTGATGCATTACATTTATCGATTTGTGAATATTGTACCATCCTTGCATCCCTGGGATGAATCCGACTTGGTCATGGTGCATGATCTTTTTAATGTATTGCTGGAGGTGGTTTGTCAATATTTTGTTGATGATTTTAGCGTCTATATTCATCAGTGTTATTGGCGAAGTTTTCTTTCTTTGTTGTGTCTTTATCTGATTTTGGGATTAGGGTGATACTGGTTTCATAAAAAGAGCTTGGGAGTCTTCCATCTTCTTGAATTTTTTGGAACAGTCTGTGAAGAATAGGGGTTAGTTCTTCCTTTAATGTTTTGTAAAATTCTCCTGTGAAATCTTTCAACCCATGGCTTTCACGTGCTGGGAGTTTTTTGTTTACTGGTTAGATTTCATCAACCAGTAATGTTATTGGTCTGTTCAGTCTTTCTGTTTCCTCTTCATTCAATTTTGGAAAATTATATTTTTCTAGAAATTTTTCCATTTCACCTAGGTTTTCAAATTTTTGGCACATACTTCATAGTAATTTCTTACAATCCTTTGTATTTCCTTGGATGAATTGTAATCTCTCCTCTTTCATTTGTGATTGTGTTATTTGGGTCCTCTCACTTTTTCTTGATGAATCTGCTTAAAGACTTGTCCATTTTGTTTATCTTTCAGAGAACCAGCTCCTGGATTGATTGATCCTAAGAATTGTTCCTTTAGTCTCTATTTCATTCAATTCTGCTTTGATCTTGGTTATTTCCTTCCTTCTACTTGCTCTGAGCTGTCTTTGTTGTTGTTCCTTCAGTTTTTGAAGATGTAAGGTTAGGTTTTTTATTTGAAATGTTTTAATCTTTTTTTAGGTAGGCCTGTGTTGCTGTGAACTTCCCTCTTAGGACTGCCCTCAGTGTAAGATTTTTTTTTATAAAGTCCAATTTATTGTTACTCTCTTTTATTGTTTGTACTCTTTTATCCTATTGAAGAAACTCTGCCTAATCTTAGTTACTAACATTTGTTTATATAATTTCTTCTAAAACTCAGATGTACAGTATAATGGACACCAGCCACATGTGACTATTTAAATTTAAGTTCAAATTAATTAAAATTAAATAAAGTTAAAATTTCTGGTCCTAATTTGCATTCACCACATTTTAAGTACTAAGTAACCTCACCAACTAGCACCTGCCATGGAGGTAGAACAGCTATTGAGCATGTCATCAATGCTCAGTGTTTCAATTTTTTAAAAAAGCTTTTATTCATTTATTTTTAAAGAGAGGGAAATGAGGGAGAAAGACAGGGAAAGAAACATCAGTGTTAGAGTGAAATACCCATTGGTGCTTCTCGTACAAACCCCCATCGGGACCAGGCATATGACTGACCTGGTATTGAACTGGTGACCTTTTGCTTTGCAGCATGGGGCCCAACAAAATGAGCTATACTGGTCAGGGTCTATGTTCCACCATCCTTTGTCTCCTGGACCAAAATATGTTTCTGAAATGCTGTGTATAAACTAGGGGATTATTCAGTGACTACCAGGGAGATGAGGCCTGGTTTACACAAGGAGGCAGCTCAAGTGCAAGGGACATTGTGCCTCCTACAAAAACTATTGAGCCCTCCAATCAAGGTAGGAAAACATCACTTTGCCCACTTACCGGCAAATGGACCTTCATTAGTAGGAAATGGGTGCAAGTAGGTGTCTTTTTTATATTTTAAATGTTTACTTAGTAGAATAAATATATTTCACACATGAATTTCATACTTATCTGTTCTTATTTTAATTCTGCTCTAGAGAAAAAAGTACATACTCAATTCTGAGTTTTACCACAAAAACCCGCATGCTTCTTTTTTTTTTTGAAAGGTCTTGCTTTACCATTATAATGCATTTTAGAGATGTATTTTTCTTTTTTAATTCCTTTTATTGTTGTTCAAGTACAGTTGTCTCTATTTCTCCTCACCACTCCCTTCCACCCAGCCATCCCCATTTCCCACCCTTGAGCCTACCCACCTTTGGTTTTGTCAATGTGTCCTTTATAGATGTTTCTGAAAATTCTTTCCCCTTTTCCCCCCATTATTCCCTCCCACCACCCTCTGGTTACTGTCATTTTATTCTTAATTTCAAAGTCTCTGGTTATACTTTGTTTGCTTATTTGTAGCCTTCCATTTCCCCTTAATGAGTAAATTTGACATATGTATTTTTGCTTAAAGACCTACCATAGCATTAGGGAAACCTCACCTTGTTTGTGAATTTTTTCTCAACCCAGGTAGCAATAAATTAAAATATGCTTCATTTCAAACTAATATAATATTGTAGGTCAACTCTAATTCAAAATAAAAAATGATTTAACAACATGTTTTTTTTTTAAAAATCTGACTGAACCATTTAGATTTCAAAAATTCTTTTTACAGAAGTATGTTTTTGTTTATTTGGAAAGTCCAGAGTTAGGGAACTATAAGTTATTATCAATCAACATTTCACTTTTGACAAATTGTTTAGAGCTGTAGTCTCAAACTATTCTATAAAAGTCCAGAGAGCAAATATTTTAGTTTTTGCTTGCCATGTTATCTCTATCACAACTGTGCTATTGTAGCACAAAAGCAGTATGGACACAAATGAGCTTCACTGTTTTTCAATAAAACTTTAGTAGAAAACCAGGCTGTGGGCCAGATTTGACTGTAAGCCACAGTTTGCCTACCCTGATTTAAGGTTTCAGTTCTTCACTCCCATCCCCTTAAAGAACAGAAAACTCATTTCACTGCAATGTTATAAAAATAAATAAAATGTAAAGGTAATTAATTTCTTTTAAAAGTGACTTCATATATCCTAGGAATGTGATATTTTTAACCACAATATAAAAGTAATCAATTTTTTCCTGTTAATATATTTTATATTTTTTATAAATTTTTCTCATTTTAAATTCTATATTTTACTATTATACATTTTTAAAACAATAAATACCTAATTGAAAAATGCAATGATTAGTGAAGTCCTTGATGCAAATTTGTTACTTTAGTAGTTGGCTAAAGCAAAACAAAACAAAAAAGCAAACAAAAAAAACAAACAAGAAACTATGTGGTTTTTGCTAATCTCCTAACCCTCTTAATTACCAGGTTAGGAGACTAGTATAGTAGGGATTACTGAGTTCAGAATGCAACCATTATAATAATAAGAGCAAAAAAATAATTATTACACAGATGGTCTAACATTAGACTTCAAATTCCAATAGTGCTCTAGAATCACATAATGATAAATCTAAATTTAGTTTGACAAAAGACACGCAAATAAATTAGGAATCCTAAACCAGTGGGAAGAAACAGTCAAAGAGCTGGGTTCACATCTTGACCCTGCTACTTACTAATTTTGGAATTTGGGGATATCACTTATATTGTGTGTCTTAGTTTCTCTCATCTTTGTAATAGGGTTATTAAAGGACCTACTTCATAAGTTCTGTGAGGATTGAATGATATGATCCATGTAAAATGCTTAGAATAGAGCCTAGCACATAGCAAATCCTCAATGAATATTAGCTACTGTTGTTGTTTTTGTTATTATTATTACTATTGAGCTGAAGCTTGTAGCTTAGAAATTCAAGGAATTCCAACACTGTCCCAGACATTTACCAATTCATCACCAATGAAACTTACCAGTCCTCTGAGCCTTGCTAGGTTACTGGCTAATTGGATAAATGTGTACAAATATCTTAATTGCCACTGATGAAAAATAAATATGTATTAGTACCTTCCAAGAATTATTAACATTTCAATAAATATTCAATGTCTAACTCTAAAACTCAAGTAATGAATCATTAAGACTAGAATCACTGTGGCATACAGTTAATAAGCATATTTGAGAAAAAAGAAACATTGAAACACACCACACAGACTTCCTCCTCAAAGTGCCAAGCTGCCCTTCCTGATGTTATTTCCCTTGTACCACCTCTGAAAGAGTGGACATCGTGATCTAACCAGCCTGCCCCAACATGCACAAGACCTCAGCAAGAGCACTAGGGGACCTCCCCTGCCATTGCCACTACTTAGGCCTGACTCCAATTTGCACTGGGCAGAACTGAACGCATAGTGTTGGACACTTGGAGGCCTTCATCCCCACCTCATAACTACCTATGCTTGGTTCCGCATGTACAGACACCCCTAGTATCTTTCCATAACCTTGAAGGGATTAACTCAGGGGACAAGTTCAGAGCTACTTGTGCTGAGAATAGTAGGGTCTCATGTACTCAGGAGGAGGGCATAGGCTCTGGATAGACACACCCTTGGCCGGAAGATTCCCATGGGGAGGGCACAGCAGGAAAGCAGGCAGAGCAGGACATCAAAGCCCAAGGTCTAGATTAAGGTTAGTTCGCCTGGGTCTGAGGGTTGTATTGACTAAAAATGACAGACGGAAAATGTAAGAAATAGAGAGGCTATGTGAGTTTCTTCCTAGCAAGTCATCAATGTAGATTACTAACTGAGATTACTTGCAAGTCCAAGCATCTTTCTCCTGTCTTCCTAGAAATTTATTAATAAACTTCAGATAATCATAATATATAACAGCAAGCTGACTGATCTTTTAGTATATAAGTATGGGTCCAAGACTCCACCCAAGCCAAAGTTTTATGTGCATGTATAGCAATTCTATACAGAAAAAAAACAATGAGAGCCAGTTTTCTATCCATACTATTAGTTAACTGACATTAAGGCATCTACCCAGTTCCTCTATTAATTAGGGTATTACAAAAATCCAGCTAAACACATAATTGAATGGTTGGACAGAGCTACAGGATATTGCAAAATTGTAATATCACAGTTGCCTGAGAGGGAGATAATTAAATGGTAGTAAAATAGCAGTTTTTTAAATCCTAAACACATAATATTTAAAGAATTAGAGACTGATTTTAGAACTTTTATTATGGAAGAGTGTACAGCCTTCTTGACTTTAAGAGATCCTCTCAGCCTCACAGCTCAAGCCAACCTCAATGTGTATATGTAAAATGAATTAGTACACAGAAAAAAAAGTGGCATTTCCACTGAATCTAAAGCCACAGTAACTACCATAGTTGAAATGTCAGTCACTAGTCTACAATTCTTGTAAAAAGTAAAGCAAAGTCTGTGATGCATTTTTGTCCTTGACAAGGCACTTTATTTTAAAATCATCTGAATCTACCTCCTCTCTAAAAATAAAAATCTAGGTCCACCAGTAAGAACTCCTCATATAAGTTTCTCCACCTCAGAGTCATCCGCTTTGAGACCTGAGCTCACACATGTCTGGAGCTGTCCAAAGTGAAGGAAACATCTGCTCGAAGGTAGGAATGTCACCAGAGTTTGAAATGGCTCCACTCTGGTATTCCCAAACTCCCCTAAGAGAAACCACTCAGCAGAACTCGGCTGTTCTCAGTCTGAGTCTTCTCAGCAGACCTGGGCAGTGCTGCTTTCTTGGTTCTGCTTGTGAGCCGCTTCTTGCTGTCACCTGTTTTCTTTCCCATAATCAGTGTCTAAACCTCCAGTACCTGGAGTGACTGGACAGGAAATTATATACATGGTACTGGCGAAGTGTGAAGATATGAGCGGACATTGCTTTATGCTTATGGTTTTACCATACCCTCACTCAGGCTACAGTGATCTGAATTATTTCCTATAGCATTTTCTAAACTGGGAGTCTCTTAAGGAAAGGGATAGAATCTCACTCATCCTTGATTTTAGAGCAGAGTAGCTGAAACACAAAAACACAAAAGAGGCTTAGGTAATATGCTTTATTAATTAATTAAAAGGGAATATTCCTTTATTGATTAAGAATTTGATTTAGTGTAAATAGATTGTTGGAATAATGAATGCTGACCAATGAAGGAATGCTTACAATTGAATTGAACTAAATGCAGCCTAAACATCCACAGCAGACCTATTGACAAGTAGTGTCAAACACTGAATTTGGGATTGATAATAGGAATGCAAATAATCCATCGGGTTCCTGACAGCCTCATACTATCAAAACCTCTTCTCTATAGAGGAGGTTTGCCCATCACTCTTGGCACGTCCTTCTCCCATAGCACCTACTCTCCTCCCTTGTACTAATTTGTATACCTGTCTGTCTCTGCCACCTCTTAAGCCCATACTCCTCCAAGGCAGAACCATATCGTTTGACTGGCATGATGCATTGCATGTAACTAGTGATCAATACATGTTTGGTGAGTCATGAATCAATAAGGAGACCATAGGCATATATAGTTTTCTTAAGAACTCACTGAGATAAAGAAGTAAATGTCTTTATGAATTTATTTTTATGTTTTGCATTTTATAGCTTTGGGAACTGAAGCTTAGGGAATTTCAATGGTCCCTCCCAGGTCACAAGCAAGGAAGAAGTACAGCATAATAAAAAATTATTCTCTTCTTAAAACATTAATCATTTGGATATATGTAATAGAATAGATTATTCTCTATTATATAATGGGATAGATGTATGTTTAAGAGATAGTCATGCTTTAAAGTGTTTTGAGTTGGGATATTGTGAGGTGTTTCTTTCTATTTGATACATTCAATTATTGACTTCTTCATGGTTCTGTTAAGACAAGGAATCCACTGCAAAGTTTCATTTAAAAGAAATAACATAATTTTGTGCAGTGAGAGATCAACCAGTCCTTTGTAGTGAGTGCCAATTACAGGTATTGACTTATTAGCTTGCACTCATCACTAAGAGCATCCCATAAATCATGTATCATTTTACATATGAGAAGCTTGAGAAGGATAACCTGTCAATGCCTTCATGCTTACAAGGTCACATTTATCAGACAGTGCAAACATGCTCTGGACCACAATTCCATAGGGTTTTCTTCCAGAAAGCCTGTCAACAATGGCAGACAGAGCTTATATATTGATGCTCTAAAACCATTCCCTGGGGAAATCAGTCCAGCTCTATATATTTCCCATGACTCTTGGGAAATTCCTGTATCATAGGCCTTACTATATTTTACTGTGAATATACTCACACAACAAGTATTTACTGAGCAATTATTAAGTGTCAGGCACTGGATACAGCAGTAACAGTAAGGGTTATTATTGTGGAAGAACATTGTGTGTAAGACTCTGCATTAATGAAGCTGAGGTTCTATAATTATCATCATGTGAAACCCAAGCCTGGGTTAGGCTTTCTGTTGTGATCACTACTGTGCTTGCATATCAAACCATTATTTCTCTTAGGATGTGCTTATGGTGAACACAAGGGCAAGAAAAGCACCTATGACAATGAAAGACATAATTTTTTGGCTTTAATAAAAATGATCTCAGAGCATCTGCATTAAATCCATCAGCTCACAGAAGCACAGAGTAGGTAGTAAGGCACATTTAGTGAAACACGTATTGACCTAGGTCCCCAGACATCATTTTTCCTGTTGAGTATGCTTGGTAGTAGACACCTGTTGGGTGGTAATTAGCTATTTTCAAAACCCTGTATTCTGTCTGATTGCTCTCCACCATTATCTCTGAGAAAAACTTTTCCAAACTCTCACTTCTAAGGTATATAAAACTGTTTTGTGATTACAATTCTCTGAAGGGGTAGGGTATGTAAATATGTTTGTATATTACCTAAACATGTTCCATGATGATTATAGTGTATTTTTGTTAGACACCAATCTCCTATTAGAGTTTAAACTAAAATTTAAGATTAAAGGCTTTATTGTTCCAAATTCCAGCTGTGCCATTTATAGGCTGTGAGACCTTAAGGAAATTACTTAGCCTCTCTTAGCCATAGTTTCCACAGCTGAAAAAATGTAGCTAATACTCCTACATCACAGAGTTTCTAGAAGCAAAAATATATATAAGATGATTTATCCAAAACATTTTAGTACACTGAGACACAGGAAATTCTCTAGAGTGTGCTCTACCTATTTTGGCAAATTATTTAGCCTCTTTGAGTCTAGTTTCCACCTATGAGAAATGGGGACACTAAGAGTGCCTAATTCATAGGCCATTTTGCCAGGATTACGTTAATTAATCCATGGGAGCTGTTTAACAGTATCTGACATTAGTGAATGCTCAATAAATATTACCTCTTAGTAGTGTTGTTATACTGTTACTATCATAGTCATCATCACCATCATTGTCATCTAATAATCTGCTAGAGGGTAGGGGCCATGGCACAGATATTTCTCAACCTAGATCTTTGGGAGCTAAATATAGCTTATTATTTATTTGTAGATGGTTATCACAGAAATTTGGGGGTAAAATCACCACAGAGTAAAGGCATGCCACCAGGGAAGGAAGGCCCTGATATTAAATAATCAGACATTATACCCATAACATGAAAAGCCACTAAGTGCCAGGACTAATGTGAAAAGCTTTTCAAGTCTGAGTGCACACAGGCTTGAATAGCAGCACTAGGCAAAGGAATCTCACTGCAAAACCATCTCTGAATAGTACTCTTTGAATTAATAAAAACTTTTAAAATGGCAGTACCACTTAAACTCAGGAACATTTCCATTTGGACTAATATCAAGATTCAGGAATCTCATCTCACAGAAAGTCAGAAATTAGAGAATCTGTAAGCAGTAGAACATAAACCTAAGATCTATATCCAGTATGTGCAGAACAGGAGTGTCCAGGGAGCCCTAAACACACATTGGAAAACAGCCAATTAGATCCCTCCTGCTTGAAGACAAGGGACCAGAATGCTTCCTGCTTGAAGCCAAGACACCGAAGGGCCTCTGAGAGGGTCACTGCCCATTTCCTATGATGGGTGGCCTTGTACATGCTGCTGTAGGAGTAATTATTTGGGATTACCAAGAGTTATTCTACAAAACAACTCCTTGTTAACCAGAGAAAAATGACCTGAGAGCACTAAAGCAACTTCCAATTATGGTTGAAAATGAGAACCTATGTTTACTTTCTTTTTTTCTCCTTTCTCTTCTCTGATATTTCAAATTACCCTACAGGCTAATATCTGGGAAGTAAAACAGAAGGAAGCTAACATTCACTGAGTACCTGTGATGTACCAGGCACACCACTGTAAGATTGGTAACTCTATCCCCATTTTACCGATGAGAATACTGAGGTTCACTGGGTTAAGTAACTTGCCCAATATCACATATCTAGTAACTGGCAGATGCAGGATTTGACTTAATTTCTCTTTTTTTCTCCTTCCATGAGAATCAGCACATATTTGTTTATTCTACATTGTAACATCAGTACCTTACACTTTCTAAAGCATTTTTCAATGAATATTATTAAGACAGATTACATTCTCACTTATAACAAGATGTGGCTTTTGTTTTATTGTGAAATAGTCAAAAGGGAGTCTTTTTCTTTTATTAATTCATTATTCATTCTTTTGAAAAATTATTATAAAACTCTACTATGATCCAGGCACTGGAGATATATTAGTGAATAAGACAGAGATCCCTACCCTTGTAGATCTTAAATTCTATAGGAGGAAGGGAGAAAATTCTTAAAAACTAAAAACTTATTTAGGATAGGAAAGAAACATTTATTGAATCAGAGGAAATAAATAATTTAAACATCCAGAAACCCATCAAAGTTGGAAATCAGATGGGATAGAATAAGAATTGTGATAGACATAATAATTTTGAAAATATTAAATTGATATACTTTTCATTCATCTTAAAATCACAATACCTTGGGGGTACCCCTACCCCAATGGATTTCAGACATTCAGAGAAAGGGCAGGTATCATCTACATTGAAAAAAATCTAGGCTTCATGTTGACTATCAGATTAGACTTATTGTGAGTCCATAACAAGATAACATTGTATTTTTGACAGCTGGGCCTTCTCAGAAGGGGGGAAAAATTCTCCATGTTCCCTTTCCATATCAAAACACAAATCTGGTGCCTGTACCCATGAGGTTTCTATATATGCCATGGGTAGAGAAAACTCAGGATAGAATATAACATAAGCTCCTATCTAAGGGAGGAATAGAGAATTCTTCCAGGGAAATAAGAACTAGTGTTCTTTTCTCATGATGCCTATTCATTGTTGGAGACCAGTCAGCAAGTGGAATAATAAAAACACAAGTTCTGTAGATATGGGATGCTACGAGAAGCTTTCCTTCTGTGACTTGGGAGAATTCTACTAGTAGTGTGTGCCCTTCTGATATGCAGCAGCTTCTACAAAAAAATAAATGATCACCTGGCACAATTAGTCAGAGAGTGACTCCATCATACTGACCCACACTCCAAGACCCCACCATAGTGCATCATGGATGGCTCGTGACATGGGAAATATCTGCCAGTATCTATTGGACACCAGAAATGAAAGGTGAGATTTAAGATCCAGGAAGCACCTTGGATCTGCTAGGGTAGTTTTTACTGTTTCTCTCCTAGTTGAAATGATGGCAATGAACATCAGTTTAACATTATCATAGCTAAGAGACAAAAGGATCTCCCAAGCAGCAGAAGACAAATGAGACCAAGTTATAGGACAATAAAGGGGTAGTGAAATGGAGATAGCCTAAAGCCATTGTGCAGAATGAACAATCTCACCAGCTGTGGACTTGAGAGGCATAAAGAAAGATATTCAGTCACCAGGATGGACAAAATGATCTCAATGGAGCCCAATAAGAACCTTGGTGACTGTCAGCTTTCCTTCCTCCATTACTATAAATATGCAAAAATGATTTTGCAACATCTTGGATTTTGAGGAAGGACAGGGGAAGCTTTTGAGAGGAAATAAAATGACATGAAAGTGAATGTCAATCATCAATTTATAAACATTTATCCATAAGAGATTGAGCTAATCTGAGAGCAAGTACTTAAAACTAGCAGTTGACTTCCAGTCAAGATGGAGGCATAGGTAGACATGCTTTGCCTCCTCATAAAATCATAGAAAGAATTACAATCAGATCTCAAAACCAAATAACACCTAGAACTAGCAGAAAATCAATCTGTAAGGAAGTCTGATAACCAAGGATTTAAAGAAGCCACATGCATCTAGATGGGTAGGAGGGGCAGAGTTGCAGAGCTGAGGTGGAGAGGACACAGTGCAATGCAGAGAAGCGGCAGTGGTGGGAGATTGGATGGTCCCACATTCATATGTGGTGGATAAAAATCAGGAGGGATATGTGGGAGTGAGTGATCTTAGCCCCACACTAGACCACACAGCCCCAGGGTTCCAGCACCAGAAAGATAAACCCCCATTACCTCTGGCTGTAAAAATCAGTGGAGGTTAGGGCAGTAGAAAAACTGCCAGATTTTCACTGGAATATCTGAAAATTAAAAGGTCCACCCAGGGTTAGAATGTATCCAGCCCCACAGCAGCAGCTGGAAGGGTGCCAGTTGCACAAGGGAGGTAGGTGAAGTGCCTGGAAGCAGGGTGAATATTCTTCAGGCCTCCAGAAGCCAGGCAGAGGCACTGACCCCTCTCTGAGCACTCCACACACAGACACGGCCACAAAGTGGTAAAGGAGGTTGCTCCACTCTAGCAATTACCTAAGGCTCTGCCCCATACAATTTAGAAATGCCTTTTTTTATGTAGGCCATTCTATAAAGACAGGGAGTAAAAGCAGCTCTACCTAATACACAGAAATAAACACAGGGAGGCTGCCAAATTGAGGAGGCAAAGAAATATGAGCCAAATGAAAGACAGAATGAAACCCCAGAAAAATAACTAAATGGAAAGAGCAAACCTATCAGATACAGAGTTCACAACACTGATGATCAGGAAGGTCAGAGAACTTAGTGAGTACAACCATAAAATAAAGGAAGAAATGAAGGGTACAAAAAGTGAAATAAAGAAAAATATAAAGGGAAACAACAGTGAGGGGAAGGAAACTGGGATTAAAATCAACAATTTGGAAGTAAAGGAAGAAATAAACATTCAACCAGAATAAAAATAAGATACAAGAACTCAAAAAAAAAAAAAAAGAAGGAGAGGTTTAGGAATCTATCGGACAACTTTAAACATGCCAACATGCAAATCAGGGGAATGCCTGAAGAAGAGAGGATGAGAAAGAATTGAAAACTTACCCCAAAAAATAATGAAAGAAAACTTCCCTAATCTGGTGAAGGAAACATACAAGTCCAGGAAGCACAGAGAGTCCCAAACAAGTTGGAACTAAAGAGGACCACACCAAGACACATAATAATTAAAATGTGAAAGATTAAAGATAAAGAGAGAACCTTAAAAACAGCAAGAGAAAAGCAGAGATTTACCTACAGAGGAGTTGACATAAGACTATCAGCTGATTTCTCAAAAGAAACCTTACATGATACTAAGCAAAATAAGCCAGGCAGTGAAAGACAAGTACCATATGATCTCACCTTTAATAGGAACCTAATCAACAAAACAAACAAACAAGCAAAATATAACCAAAGACACTGAAATAGAAAATAGGCTGTCAGTGACCAGAGGGGAGAGGGGAGGGAATTTCAGGGGAAAAGGAGAAGGGTTTATAGGAACAAGTATAAAAGAAACATGGACAAAAACAAGGGCAGGGTAGAAATGGGAGAGAGGTTGGGAGAGCTGGGTGGGTGGGCTGGGATAGGAGTAAAAGGCAGAAAACTGTTCTTGAACAACAATTAAAATTTTAAAAAAAGAAACCCTGCAGTCAAGAAGGGGTTGGCAAGAAGTATTCAAAGTAATGAAAACCAAGGAGCTACAGCCAAGATTACTCTAACCAGTAAAGCTATCATTTAGAATGGAAGGGCAGATAAAGTGCTTCTTAGACAAGGCAAAACTAAAGGAATTCATCATCACCAAGCCATTATTACATGAAATGCTAAAGAGATTTATTTAAGAAAAAAAGATCAGAACTATGAACGTTAAACTTACAACAAACTCACAATCATCAACAACTGAATCTAAAAAAACAAAAACAAACTAAGCAAACAACCAGAACAGGAAAAATCATACATATGGAGTTAATTTGGAGGGCTATCAGGTGGGGGGTAAATTGAAGAATGGGGGAAAGGTGCAGGGATTAAGAAGCATAACTAGTAGGTACAAAGTAGTGGGATGATAAGAATAGTGTAGAAAATGGAGAAGCCAAAGAACTTATATGCATGAGCCATGGACATGAACTAAGAGGGGATATTTCTGGAGGGAATGGGGATACCTGACATAGAGAGGGGCAAAGGGGGAAAATTGGGACATCTGTAATAGCCTAATCAATAAAACATACTGAAAAAATAAATAAAACTAGCAGTAAATGAAATACCTAAAATTAAGCTATTGCCAGGTAACCTTGTTCAGCTAGAGAGAATAGAGTTGAGTTGCAGTGCACACATCTTGATCCCTGGTTTGAAGGGCTACTGACTCAACTATTATGATTTATCCTGCCTTAATCTGCATGCACACGGAGCTCTCTGGGGAGTGCAATTGTTATTCTGGTAGGTGGCCGTGTATTAAGAGTTTCTATTTGACTTCTGACAGTTGCTTTTTTGAAGGAAAAAGTGTTCTTTTGCCTGTTGATGTACCTATAAAATCTCTTAGGGAAATTGTTTAATATACCCCATGAAAGATTTACCTGACATAGAGGGAAGAATTTACTGGCAGAACCTCACTCGACTTCCTTCTTTTCCTGACCATTTCTCACAAGAGATTTCTCATCAGTCTAAAAACACTTCTTTGAATGAGTTTAGATGTCTCTTCATGTAGGTCCTTATTCTACCTAGATGCATACAACCTCTTCCCAAGTCATTCAATGATGTACATCTGCTCAGATGAAGATCTTTGAGCATATCCTGGGCCTCTAGACCTTTCTGACTTTCTCTCTGGAACAAGTTACTGTTAACTAAACTATTTTTCTCTTCATGTATATTTATATTTTGGTAGGTTTTATTCCATATCTTACCTCAGAAATTCAATCAGTGATGAAATCTTTAGCCATCAGAAAAAAGGTTCTGTCTTTCATTCATTCATCAATGTTTTTAATCAAAGAGGAGCAATAGCACACTTTTAGTTGAATAGTGTTGGGTTTATTGACTCTCAGATTGGGACATCTTTTACCATGGAGAATGCCAGAGATTAGAGGGGTGTCGTTGGAAGGGGTTTATTATAGGATTTGGGATTAGGTGTTTGGGAGACAGTTCCAAGAAATGGAACTTTGCTGTGCACTAGAAACTGTCAGGAAGCTGGGAACATTCTATGATTGGGTATCTTAATAATCTTTACTTTGAAGATGAGAACACAGTGCAAAGCTAAAACTGATTACAAAAGACTCAGCAGTCACTTATATTAACTATGATAGAAAAACATTTGGTCATCTTTGTGATCTGAACAATGTCCATGCTTTTGTCTCTATCCAAAAAGGATTTCAGAGCCATTGCTCTAATCAATTACCATCACACAAAGGCCTTGCCTAATGTTGATGTTCTGTGAAATTCTTCATATCTAACATGAGAAACCAAGCCCCACTGTGTGTATTAGGACAGCTCTGGCCTCTCAGCACTGCTTTTCTCTTTCTCAATTTGTTCATTCATTCAGTAATTTGTAGTAGTTTATCAACATTAACAATTATTTAATCCATTGTTTTTTACTTGATATTTCAGTGTTACTTACATTAAAAAATAATCTCTATAAAGATAGATAGTGTGTTTATCTGGCTCATTTTATTCCAAGGGACTGCTCAATCCAAGGAACAAGCGCCCAGTAGACTGAGAAATCTTGGAAGGTTTCAAATCAAACACTAATAATTATTTTAAATCTTCTGGCTCAGAGCTTTAAAGAAGTGAGAGTGGATAGAAAGTTTGGAATTTTCCAGATTCCAAAAAGCAAGTTTTCAATGAAAAGTGTTAACATATACCATATGTTCTCAGAGCTAGCCATTAGGGCATTTTTCTTTACTGGACTGTTTCAGATAACCTGCCAAGCTATTTAAAATGCCCAATTATCAATGTCCCATTATCCCTAGAGAGTACCCGTGGGTATCTTGGGTGATCACAAGGAATGTTTCAGGGAACATTAACTCTATATTGTCATTTAAGAGGGGGCATTAGTCAACCAAGATTATCCAGCTGATTCAAATAACTAGAGAACCAAAATGTACTCTTCATCAAAAAAGCTATTCTGGAATAGATTGTTCTTTTCAGACTTGATTTTTAGACACTTCAGTAGCTGGCTAATTGATACTTAACTCAGATTAGATGGTTTTGAATAACAGTTCCCCTATGGGTTGTATCACATGTATTTTGTTTTTTTGTTTTTTTTTTTTTGATAGAAATCTTTCTAAAATGATTGCATTTGGGCTCAAGAAGCAAATATATTACTGACATTGATTTCCAGTAACATTTCCACTAATGTCCTGGGTTTCCATGACCTGTGTTAGTAGATTAATTGATTCTCTCATCCAGTCTCTTGTGCCAGTTATTTGCCAGATGCCATAGAAATGGTAGTGATTAGCAGATGTAATTTTTGCCTTGTCAGGTTGTTGTCACAAAGAAAAGCTGACATCGATCAAGGAATTAATAGTGAGCCAAACATTACAAAGTAAAGGTACACAGGATGACTAGAGCACCTACAGAAGGCCTATCTAGACCAATGGGATCACAGCTGAAAGGGAACAGCACAGGGTACAAAACAGAGAAAATAAATGTCTTTGCATATCTTTAAAGTTATGGTTTAAACCTTAAATTTGTCATTTCAATGAAGCAAATCTTAGCACAATATTAAGATTCAAAATATAAAGTAAAAGTGAATTATAAATATCCTGGCTATGATATCAACTATGGTTTGCAAGATGTTATCATTGGGGGAAATGGGTAAAAAGTACACATGATCTCTTTGTATGTGAATCTAAAGAATCTCAAAGTATTTAATTTAAAAAAAAATGAAACATATATCATGCAGGAATTTGTTCGTCTATTGCATTGGAAAGACTCTTCAATTACCAACCAATTACAACTCAGCCATCCCAACTCCAAAACACTGAAATTCTCAGCTGGTGGGACATCTGACTCATATGAATTGCTCTTCACAGCTTTTGTGATTAAAATAATGAGGGGATTCTAAATGACTACATGGATTCAGACTGCTAATCTCAACTGCAAAATCTTGGTAATTATGATAAAATATTCACTTAGTGTTTAAGGGGAGCTACCATGAGACCAGTCATCCAATTTCAGTTTTAGAGATCATACATATAATAGTGTCTGTGAGTCATGAACACAGTCTTTTTTAAACTAGAAATTGTAATTCAAGCCGGGTTGTTTATATTTCTCTCTTTAATATTTTACCCCTTATTCCAACAAGGCCTAACCCAGACATTGAGGGACCATGTAAATACAGTTGACTGAATTAATTTAAAAAATCTCTCTGAATATGTTAGAGACCACACCAGGCTTTTCTAGTTAATATTTCCATTTAGGCAAATGAGGGTTAAGACTGCACTTCAACCACAATGTTTGTGGAACAGTGAACCAGAATAACATGGACCCTGGGATCCATGGCTTGGTTTCCCTAGGAAGTGAAATTAATAAGCCATATTTATTCAATATCTACTCTAAATAAATTTTAAGATCTGCTTTTTTTCTTATCCTCTCCATTACCTACACTGAGGCCAGATGAATACATGTCTTTTCCATCTGATTCAAGATGGGTCAAATCTCAGAATTGCCTTCAAAGTGTTCAGGTTGATTAATTAGTTAATCAACAATCCATCCATCTGTCCATCCATCATCTTAATGAGAAGGAGGAGCTAATGTTTATTATCTTCTTACTATAAATATTAGGCAGTGTGCTGAAATTTTTATAAAATTCATATTATTTAATTTAATCTTTACATAAAAGCATTACATCCATTTTATAGTTGATTAAATTGAAGCACAGAAATATTGTCTTGATTAAGACAATAAGTTACCTTCATTAAGGTCACTCATCCAATGTTGATAATTGCCAAATTTAAATTGCCAGCCCTAACCTTTCTTGAATTTTAGACCAATATATCCAATTCTACACTTGAATACCTCAAGCTGCATGTTCAATAGGCACCTCAAATATAGCATATACAAAAACAAAATGTTGACCAACATTTCCCTCCACAGCCATGAACATCTGTGCTCCCTCAGGATCTCAGAGTCTGACAACCAGCATTTGTCTAGTTGTTCAGGCTTTGCCTGTAGATTCGCCCTAAATGTCTCTTTCCTTGTCAACCTACATGCTAGCTATCAGCATATCCAATCAGCTCCACCTTCCAAACAGAGATGTAATCTGACTATTTTACCCCACCTCCAGTGATATTATTATAATCCCTCACCTTGTCAACTGTAATTGCTTTTCAACTGGTTTCTTCACTTCCACATTTTACTGTTTAGTCTATTCGAAGACATAATAATATTAACCTTCAAAAATTGTATATATCAAATTACTCATTTGTAGGGAACCACCCTGCCTGGTTTCAGAAGCTGTAGCCCCCACCAAGGCTAAGGCTGAGGGAGTGACCTTGGATGGTAAGCTACCAAGGAGATAAAAGCTTATCTCCCTGGCAGGAGCACTGCTTCTGCTCCTCTTTCCATAACTGGCCCCCAATGCTCAGTCAGTTAGCCAATGATGGGTAAGATTTCCCAAGGGGGGAACAACCTAAGACAGACATGATCACATGGGAGGCCCCCAAGGAAGGACTTTGGGGCTACAGCAAAAGGGGGCAAAGGACCCTTGCCCCTCAGCTTTGACATAGCCTGAGTCCTTATTCTGTCTGGGAGAAGTCTCCTAATCTCTTGGCTGCCTCACTTCCCTTGCTCTACCTAAGCCTGAAACAATGAGAGGGTGGTGCATCCCTGTGCTGGAAAGGGCAGGTTACCCAAGCAATCAGGCCTAAGAAAGAATATGTAAAATCCTGTGAAACCTGCTTTGTTTAGAATGTTCTCAATTAAATGATAAGGGTCCAAGAAAGAAGTGTTTGCTCCTCAAAGCTTTACAGCTCTTTAGTTATCTGACCCTGACACAAAATAGGCCCTCAGAGTTCTTTGTTATCTGTTGTTTGATCCTTACTTCCTGACAATGATTAATGAGCTTTATCTGTAATCTTGTGCAAATGAACCCAATTAGAGTCCATTTAGGAACAGGCTCCTGGCCCTTCTCCTGTGAGAGATTGGCCACCTTTCCTCCCCAAGCAGATCATGTCTTGGTAGACTTATTCTCATCTGTGGCAGCTGAGGAGGGGTTCTGTGGGCGGAGTTCCCCCCACACACATTGGCTCAAAGCTCGCATTGTATTTATTATTTTGTTAGCCACATCTCTTAGCTTAGCTCTGACATATTGAATCAATATTCAGAATAGGGTCCAAGACAATTTAGGTGGCAACTTCCAGTAGAAACAATGAAAATCCTACAAGTTCAGAATTTCTAGAATGATTGAAACTGAGAAATTACCTAGTAAAGACCAGGAAACTGAGGCTCAGGAATATCTGATAACTTCCAAATATCAAGTACCTAATAAATAATTGAATTCAATTATATATTGAGGATTCCTGGTTCCTGGCCAGTGCTTCCTACTGGAGATTTCCCTGTTTTCATCTACTGGTGGCTATGAGTGGAAACTTCTGTATGTGTCAAAACCACAAATAATCAAGTAATAAATCAAAGTCAATGCAAAGGTAAATTCTCTCCATTTTCTGATATTACCAGTTCACTCTGACTGTGAAGAGAGTCAGATAATATAATTGCTACATAATTTTTCAGTTAAGTTACTATAGGCTATGGATGCTCTGTAAGTATATATCATCATTTCCAAGTCTGTATTAGAGTATTATTTATATAAAATCTTTTCATGACCTTAGGAAATAATAACCAAAAGTATTAACATTCTAACTGATGATAAAGATAGTCTCAACCAAATCAAATGTTGTTATTCTAAATTAAATTTAAATGATCTAGCTTTATGTATTTAACATGGAAGCATAGGAAAGCACTATGAGCTGTGTCTAACAGTGCTGCAACTATGAGCTGGCACACAATGTGAGCTCAATATATACTTATTGAATAAAAGAATGTTCTGTAACAGAAATGTTTATAACACATCAAAATTAAAAATGACATAAATGCCCAATAATAAGAATTTGAATATATAATTTAAGGAAAACTTATACAATGAAATTAAGTTTCCTTGAAGTAGAAGTATATTTTCTGACATGGTAAACATTCAACATATGTTGCTTCATTACAAAAAGAAGTTATAAAAAGTTTTTGTTTAATATAACACTATGTTTTAAGTACAGAATAAATGAAAAGACAAAAGGGAAGAAGGGAGGAGAGAGACAGATATAAAAGGAAATAAGTAAAGGAAGAAAAATTTAAAAAAGAAATAGGAAAGGTTATATTCTAAAATATTTTCCTAGTGATAATAATGAATAATATGTTACTTATTTTTATGTATTTGTATTAAATAGATTATCTACATATCAATTATTGTATTAAATATTGTCTTAGGGACTTTTAGTCAAGGTGGCAGAATAAATAAACTCTATGCTAACCTCCTCCCACAACCACATCAAAATTTACAACCAAATTACAAGGCAATCATCACTGAATAACCACCTGGAGAGAATTTCTGTGCAAAGGATCTAAAGAAGAAGCCACTTGGAAACTGGTAGGAGAGGCAAAGATATATAATGAACATATACCACACCCACAGTGTGACAAGAAACAGAAGAATATCTCATCTGCAGAGGTACCCCTGATGAGCAAGGAATTTCAGCCTCACAAAGGTCTCCTTAACACAGGGCATCAGTGCCAGGAAAAGGAGTCCCTATAACATGTTACTGTGAAAACCAGCAAAGAATGTGACCAAGAAAGTTGAAGGTGATGATGAACTACTTTAGTTTTTTTTCTTATCTATGAAGCTCTTTATTTGCCCTCCAATTCTAAATGATATATTTGCTGGGTAGAACATTATTACAGAAAATGTTAATGGGATTTACTCAAGAAAAAGAATATCAAAACTATGAACAATAAAATGGCAATAAATATGTATCTATCAACAAAGTAATCTAAAAAACAAACTAAGCAAACAAGAAGAACAGAGACAAAATTATAGATATGGAGAGCATTTTGATGGTTGCCAGATGGGAAGGGAATAGGGGGGATGGGTAAAGAGGTGAGGGGATTAAGAAGTTTAAATAGGTAGTTACAGAACAGCCATGGGAATGTAAAGCACAGTGTAGGAAATGGGGTAGCCAAAGAACTTATATGCATGACCCATGAACATAAACAATGGTTTGGGTATTGCCTGTGGGAGTAGGGGGTGCAAGGTGGTGGAGGAAATAGAGGGAAAAATTGGGACAACTGTAATAGCATAATCAATAAAATATAATTTAAAAAAAGAAACAAAATGCTGCTAGTGATTGAGGCACTACTCTCAAAGGGTCCAACCACAGACTTAGTCACTCACAAACTCACCTGCTCTAAACTCCTGTACCAAGGCCGGAGCTTGATCAGAAGGTGAGGGCTGGAGGGACATAAATCAGGACAGGAATGGTAATGCTGGCAAGCATTATTGTTTCCTTGTTGAACTTACCATCCACCCAGCCAGTCTGGCATAAGCAGGCACCAACTAGGAGCTCTTGGCTAACCTGGATAATAGCATTTACATTGCCCTGCTGATTCCCTGAGACCCTGTCCCACCCAACTCACTTCTCTGTCCCAAACTCTTCCAGTAGTTTCTCCACACAAGTAGCCTGCTTCAGTTAATGCTGTGGATTTCCCCAAAACTTTCAAAAGCCCACAAATCCAAATAGGCAGCAGTCACCCTTGGGGTGCTGTATAGTTCTTGCTAATCAGACCAAAGCCTAGCACATGTAATGACAGGTATCAACTTGCATTGCAACTCCTATCAGGTAGACCTAAGCCTGTTCTCAGAGGTGGCCTGTCTTGGCTGGGGATGTAGCTTAAACTAAGTGGCCATAAGTCCAGCACAAGTAAAAGCTGGCCTTAGCTGCCATCATGGTGTCCACAAAAGGGTCCCAAGTCAAGCATAAGTGGTAGCTGGCCTTGGATCAAATGTAGGTTCTCCCATGTACCTCCAAGCCTAGCACAAGCTGAAACCAATAGCAGAACACTATGTAGCTCCTACCAAAAGGCCTCCAGGATGAAACAAGTAGCAGCTGACTTTGGCCTGCATGGGAGCCCCTCCCAAGAGGCTTGAAACCTAACAAACCTGATAGCCAGCTTAAGGCTATATCAGAACATCACCCAACCAGTCCTACAAATGATACACCTAAAAAGCAAACTGCTTTGACTCATCTGGTATCAAAACCCCATTAAAGCGACTCCTGCTCTTCAGGGTCAGTCCTTGTACAACAGTTGGTCTGCAATAGTCATACCCATCCCTCATAGCTAATCAGCCTGAGGGTCAACCCCACCCACTACTATGCCAACATCAATTGAAGGCCAACTACAATAGGGGGGCACATACAACCCACATAGAGGATACTCTTGTAGCATTTGGCTCAAGTGACCAGAAAGGCTGTACCACAGGGCCCCATAAGACCACTCTGTCAAGACTGGGAGATGAAGGAGATCCACCTAACACATAGCAACAAACATAGGGAGTCAGCCAAAAGAAGAAGACAGAAAGCATGTCCCAAATGAAAGAAAAGGACAAAACTTCAAAACTAAGAACAAAATGAATTGGGGGCAAGCAATCTACTAGATACTGAGTTCAAAGCAGTGGTTATAAGTATGTTCAATCAAACTAGGGGAAGAGTATATGAACTTAGTGAGAACTTCAACAAAGAAAAAATGCAAAAAAAGAAGAAAATGAAAAAACAAGATAGAAAACACAAAATAGAATAATTTGAAATGAAGACTAAAAAACTTCCATTAAAAAAATTCATTACAGGGATTCAGTAACAGTTCAGAAAAATCAGAGGGTCAAATCAGTGATCTTCAAGACAAAGTAGTGGAAAAAAAACACAATAAGAACAGCAAAAAAGGGAAATGCAATAAAAGAAAATAAGGAGAGTTAAAGGGACCTCTTTGGCAATATCAAGTATACTAATAGTCCCAACATAGGAGTACCACTTGCAAAAGAGAGAGAGCAAGAAATTGAAAACCTGTTTGAAGAAATAATAACTAAAAGCAAACTGGGGATAGAGAAGACATATCTCAAAATAACAAAAGACATATATGACAAAGCCAGAGCTAACACCATACTCAAAAGTAAAAAGCTGAAACCTTTTTAAGACCAGTTACAAGACAGGTATGATCATTTTCATCACTTCTATTCAACATAGTACTGGAAGCTCTAAACACAGCAGTCAAGTAACATATAAAAAAGTAAGAGGCACCCAAATTGGAAATGAAAAAGTAAAACTATCCTTATTTGCAGATGACATGATTCTATTAATGAAGATAAAGATTCAACTAAATACCTGCTAGAGCTAATGAATTCAATAAGGTATCAGGACATAAAGTTAATATTCAGAAATTGGTTGCATTTATACACTAATTACAAACTATCATAGAAACTAAGAGAACAATCCCATTTAAAATCACATAAAATAAAAGAATAAAATACGTAGTAATACATTTAGCCAAGGAGGTAAAATACTTGTACTTAGAAAACTATAAGACATTAAAGAAAGAAATTGAAGAAGACAAGAATAAACAGAAGCATATATCATCTTCATTGATAGAAATAATTAACATCATTAAAATGTCCATGCTACCCAAAGCAATCTATAAATGCAATGAAATTCCTATCAAAATATCAATGGTGTTTTTCACAGATTTAGAACAAATAATCCTAATATTTATATGGAGCCACATAAGGCCCTTAAGAGCCAAAGCAATATTGAGAAAAAAAGAACAAACTTGAAGGTATCATGCTACTTGATATCAAACTATACTACAAGGATATGGTAATCAAAACAAAATAGTACTAGCTAACAAACAAACAAAAAACAACCAGACACATAGATCAATGATGGAATATAAAAGAGAGCCCTGAAATAAACCAATGCCTAGATACTCAACTAATCTGTGACAAAGGAAGCAAGAATACACAATGGAATAAAGACAGTCTATTCAATCAATAGATTGGTAAAACTAGACAGACACAAGCAAAACAACAAAACTAGACCACTCTTTTAAACTATACACAATAAAACTCAAAATGGATTAAAAACTTAAATGAAAGACCTGAAGCAAACATATTCATAAATTCTCTGGTATGGAACATTTTTTAAAGATTTTATTTATTTTATTTTTAGAGAGAGAAGAAGGGAAAGAGAAAGAGAGGGAGAGAAACATCAGTGTGTAGGTGCCTCTCACACACTCCCTACTGGGGACCCAGCCTGCAACTCAGGCATGTACCCTGACTGGGAATTGAACTGGTGACCCATTGGTTCACAGGCCAGCACTCAATACACTGAGCCATACAAGCCAGGGTTCAAATCCTAATTCTTAAGATAGCCTGATCTCCTAGAGGGTGGCTACTCTAAGTGGCCCTGTGGCCCAGCAGCAGTGGGCTCACTTGTACAGGTTCAGAAGCTGAGGCCTCACCCCAGACCTGCTGAACTGAAATCTATATTTTGACAAGATCTTCTGTGGTTAGTGTGTACATTGCAGTATGAGAAGCACTGCATTTGATCACATGAACTACCACTCTATAACCCACTAATTTGTTCCTTTACTTACTATCACCTTAGCCTACTTATGTTCATAAAATCTTAGTTGAGGAAGAAACCATTGGCAAAAAGCAATAGTTGCAAATCTCAATAATTGAAATATAAGTACAGGATTAGTCTTACATAAGTAAAAGTTGTCATAATATTAACTGGAATTCTATAGACAAGTATTTCCACAGGTCCATAGTATAATTGTAAAAGGTGATATTGATGATCCTGAGGCTTTAGAAGATTGCAAATGTGACATGGAACATTTTTTTATCTGTCTCCCTAGGCAAAAGAAACAAGAGGAAAAAATCAACAAATGGGACTACATTGAATTAAAAAGTTTTGCACAGTGAAAACAACATAATGAATGGAAAAAATATTTGATAATGATACATCATATAAGGAACTAATATCCCAAATATTTAAGAAACTGATATAATTTAACACATGCACAGCAGAAATTCAATTAAAAATGGGCAGAGGGCATGAATACACACTTCCTTCTCCAAAGAAGACATACAGGTGGCCAGTAGACATGTAAAAATATGCTCAACATACTAATCATCAGGAAAATGCAAATTAAAACCACAATGAGATATCACCTCACACCTGTCAGCATGGTTTCACCAATAAATTAACAAACCAGTGTTGGTGAAGATGTGGAGAAAAGGGGATCCTAGTGCACTGTTGGTGGGAATGTAAACTGGTGCAGCAACTGTAGAAAACTTTACGGACATTCTTCCAAAAGTTAAAAATAGAGAAACCATATGATCCAGCCATTCCACTTCTAGGTATTTATCTTAAGATATCCAAGACAGTAATTCAAAAAGATATATGCATCCCTATGTCCATTGCAGCATTATTGAAAATAGCCAAGATATGGAAGCATCCTAAGTGTCCATCTGTAAACAAATGGATAAAGAATAGGTGGTACATGTATGCAATGGAATATTACTCAGCCATAAAAAGGAATGATATCTGAACATTTGCAACTACATGAATGAACATAGATATTGTTATGCTAAGTAAAATAAGTCAAACAGAGAAAGGCAAATACCATATGATTTCAAGTATATGTGGAATCTATAAAACAAAAAACAAACAAACAAATGAAACAGAAACAAACTCATTAGGGAACAAACATGTTTGCCAGATGAGAGGGGTTTGGGCAGATGGGCGAAAAATGGGAAAGAAAGTAACAAGTACAAATTGCCAGTTATAAAAGTAGTCGTGTGAATGAAAAGTACAGAGAATATAGTAAATAATATTGTAATAACTGTGTATCAGATGGGTACTAGATTTCTCAGGGTGATTACTCTATAAGTAATATAAATGTCTAATCATGATGTCATACTCCTGAAATTAATGCAATTGTATTTCAACTGTAATTTAAACATAAATGAAAAATTATTGTTTTTAAAAAGTTTAGCAGAGATAGACAAGTTTAATTGGCAACCTAATGCCATTTAAATGAAATGCAGAATGAGAGTAATTATTGTCTTTCATTATCACAAATAACAAAAAATAATCCCTCTACACCAAATCACCATCTATTTCCCATAATTTTTAACTATTGTCTCTAAAAGATTTCTACTGACATATCTGGGAATAAGAACTTTATGTATTTTAAAAAATAGATTCAATTCCTTTCTAAATGCAATTCCCGTACAACAGTAGGTATTCAATGGTAACTAAACAGGGTTATTTGAACAATGCATAAATATTTTATAGTGTGCAAAAAGCCACAAATACCAAATACTAAAATGTCTGAAAACATGCAAGATTTCCAGTTCCAAGAATGCAATTATTATCTTGGGATTTGTGGAGTGTCTTGTTGAAGACCTTTTCCATTTTGATAAAATGATGATCTTGCAAGGGGAAGAATGCTCTAATGTCTCATGTTAACCTCAGTGGTCCTGATCAACAGATTTTTTTTGTAAATCACTTAAGGGAACACTAACTAAAGCCTTTAGTTGCCTGATAATATCAAAGAATTCCTCTTCACCAGTCCATTGTCTGGGAAAATGTGTTTATATCACAATAAGCTATGTGGCCACAAGTCTAACAACTTCAAAATAATTATTATTAGCAACAAGCTTCCATCAGTCTTAAGCATGGATGTGAGAGAGAAACATTGATCAGTTGCCTTTTGGATGTGCCCTCACAGTGGGGACTGAATCCACAACCCAGGAATGTGCCCTGACTGGGAATTGAACCTTGACCTTTAGGTTTGCAAGAGAACACCCAACCAACTGAGCCAACCAGCCAGGACATTTTTTTTTTTAAAAATCTTATTCTGTAATGAGAATGTAGGGAAGGGATGATATACTAATACTTACTTTTAATTTATACTAATCTTCCACTGTTTCTCCATCCCTTCTCATCTCTCTATAATCAATAAAAAGAAAAAATTAAATTTAAAAAATTAAACCAACAATTCAGATATGAATTTTGAAATCAGAAGGGGAAATTATAGTGAAACTGCTTTTTTATGCAGTTGGCTTATCTTATGACTTTAGAATAAGTAAACATATGAAGCAAGAATGCTGTTTTAACACACAACAATCAGACATACCTATAACAATCAGGAAAAAGAGACCTAGAAGTTGAAATGAAGAGGCACAGGGAAGGATCAGAAGTTCTTCCAGTCTTGATGGCTCTTAATCTCCAATTTTATCAATTTAGTCCTACATTTATTAGATGCCTCCAAGACAGCAAAAACTGTATCAGTCTCTGAGGACACAACATGAAGACAATTCATTTACTGTTTAATAAGACAGGCATACATAAACAAGTTATTATAACGCACTATACAAAGGAAATCGCCATCATCATCATCCACAGCATAAAGTAACTTTTGAATTTCTTTTCTTCACTTAAATTTTATCTTTCAGTCCTCAAAAAAAAAACAAACAAAATAGTTTAGGGACTATCCATGGTGCCTATTTACAATGTGGAAGCAAGACTTTGAGAAATTAATAACTTATACTATGTCACAAAGCTACACAATGTCATGCTTTAGAGTTGGAATCCGTGTCTATCAGACTTCAAAATTCAAGCCTATAATGACTATATCAATGTACTTCCCATATTTGAGGTTCATGCAAATTGCTTCAGGAATAAAAATAAGGAATAAGTTAACTAGGTAATAGGAATAATGCAAAGACAACTTATTGCTTATAGATTTTTGTGGAGTTTTGGTCTCTTTTATCATATTCTGACCCCCAAAAATAACTAGACCAAGAGTCAAACACTTAGGCTCCAGTCCTAGTTTTTCCATTCTTCCTTCAGCAAGAGTGCTTTAAATGACAGTAGATGATTAATAAAATATATAGATATAGATATAGATATCACAATACTGCAATGATTCTCATTTAATTCTGTTGATCAAGGTTTTTCTTATGTGAATGAGAGGATTTTTTCTATGAAAGATAAGAGTTCTTGGTCCATCAGCAGTAATGTTGATATCAGCTTTACTTTCCATCCACTTCAGACACTTGAAAATTAACTTAGATGATATCTTAATTGCTGCTTCCTCACAATGTGTAATAAAACAGCATTTACTTTTAACAACCACCTTGTTAAAGTCCTTGGGACTAAAAATGGTTCTACTGAAGCAATCTTTTATTTGTAGAGTTGAATGTAACACCCTAGTTAGGTTTTTAATATTCATATCACAAACTACAAGTTGGTTTCTAATCAGATGATGGAATAAGAACAGTGAGGAAGAAAACTCACTGAGGATGGCTAATACTCTACTAGCCCAGGAGTGAGAGTCAGAGTCACAGGGGTCCTAGACTTCATTAGGAAGTCAAAAGGCAGCTAATTTTACCCTTACTGTCAATTAAGGGAAGGCAGTAACTATGCAGTCCACATAAAGTAGGATTCAACTGTGGCCAGTCCCAATGCAATAGTGTATGTAGAAGAAGCAATCAGATTTACACTTTTATATGAGAGACCAATACAGGATGTAGCCAGGGGGGGTCCCCAAATAGGGATTTGTAAGGGGGTCCAGAACTCATGGTGTCCAGAAAATATTAAAAAAATATGTATATAGGATGTCCTCAACCCCCACAAGTGTGCACTGGGGGATGGGACACATGGAGCAAGGCCACTGAGAGCTGTTTTGCATAGCAACAGTTTTGCAACTAACCTCAGGCATGGTCACTTGACAACTCTATAACTTTTAACTTGTTTCATGGATATGTTAAATAGGTGTGGCCTTGCTTTGAGCCAGGGAGATGGGAGTGACTTCAAACCATGACATAAATGGGAGGCAACTACTCCTGGTTACAGTGCCTGCATAAGAGCTTGGAGATGATTGGCTCCATGCCATGGGGCCATGCCTGCCCAGACTTATTATGGCAGCCCAGAAAAGCTGGAAAAATATGGGAATGCTGCAGGTGTAGCTGATTGTGGGACAAGTCAGAAATGGGGGCTACAGAGGAAGATTGGCACTGAGATTTAAACCCAGACATGGCAGTCATGCGAGGTTGGGACCATGTGGCTTTGGGGTGCTTCCTTTTGCAACGTGGCTTAGGAAGAAGGGGCGACCTTGCTGGGAAGAAAAGGGGAAAAAGGACTCTTGCTGGTGGACCATGAGAAGGTGCCATGTGGTTTTAGATTAACTGGAGATCCGGTGGTGACACAGCTGATGGTGCTTGGAACTGAGGGAGGCCAGCTAGCAGAGCTTGGATTGCTGGGAACTGAGGGGCTACCTGAGCCATGGACTTCTATTTCTTTTCCTGAAATATAGTACGCTGGACTGGGCAGAGGGGGAAGGAAGGACTGTGTGCATTTGTAGGTATTGTAAGGGACTCTGGGATCTCAGTGAAGACATTAAGTCATTACTCTTAAGTTTGTATAACTTTTGAATAAATAATTCCTTTCCTTTTCACCAATCTCTGGCATTGAGAGCTATAATTCCCTGGAGGCAGGCAAGGCAAACCTAGTACAGGTGGACCCTGGGAGAAGGGGTGATCCATTCGATAATAGTATTTTGTCCCCACCCACAGGTCCATTCTGTAACAAGGTGACCCCCAAAGAGTGGAATTTATTTATAAAAATTGTGTATTTATTCTTACATGTTTAAACTTCAGTCACCTTCTACGTACTCTCTATTTGATAAAACACACCTATCAAGATGATATTCCCACAGCTGAAAACAGTTTTTTGACTGTGTCAATTTTGATGCCATTTAGTACTTCTGCTGGTTTTTGTTTCACCTCTTACACATTGCAAAACATTTCCCTTTGAGAACTTTTTTCCTCCGGGGAAACAAACAAAAAACTCCCTTCAGGCAAGATCGGGTAAATAGGCAGGGTGGGGCACAAGGGTCATGTGTTTTGGGGGTCAAAAATGTCTGAACGCTCAGTACAGTGTAGGCAGGTGCACTAGTAAATCACCCAACATGATATGGGCAAACACATTGAAAGAGGCTTCAGCAAAACTTCACTTAACCTGAATGCAGCCTCTCAAATAATACCAGATGGTACACTGATACAGATGGGTTCTTAGAATGCTCACCTAGTGGGAAAAGCCTGTACCTGCCCTCATGAAGATAATTCTAGTTTTGGGGGGTCCCTCCTCATATATTTTTCTAATATCAGTATTCTTGACCCTTGATTTACCTTCTGTGATTCTACTTTGTCAAAAAGTATATTGTTCCTTTTTAGAAGAATTTCACTGGAGTTCTTTGTATATTTTAACAGTATTTTTTGTTGAAAATTGCAAGAATATGATAACATCACTCTGAATGTCTTATGTTTGTAGTGTTCTGTTTAGTTTACAAGAGCTTTCATGTGTATTAGGTTATGTGGTCCAAGCTTCAAACCTAACCAGTGACTCAGAATTGAGACCCATAATGTCCAACTACCTATAAACATCTCTGTGTGGACATCCCATGGGTGCCACAAACTCCACAGTACTAAACTGAACTCAATGAATCTGTAAACACTCCCTTATGCTTTATCTCATTTAGTGGTATTGTCATTCACCCAATTCTCAAAACCGAAACCTAACTTTTGCCCCTTTCTTCTTCTTAACCTGTCTTCATAAGATTAAAACATGCTAATTTTATCTTCAGTCATTTCTTCGATATCCTCTCAACAACCTTTCACTAAGGTCCATGTTCCATCTACCTGTCACTCCGATCCCTGCAGGTCATCTTATCTAGTCACCTTGCCTGTCATCCTGTTTATCTCAAACCCAGAGATCCACCAGAGTGACATCAAAAACAATGAGGGGGGAAGGGCCATTAAGGAACATGTATAAAGGACACAAGAACAAAGCCAAAGTGGGGGGCAAGGATTGAGGGTAGGAAGTGGGGATGGGTGGGGTGGGGGAGTCATGAAGGGAAAATGGAGACAGCTGTACTTGAAAAACAATATTTTTTTAATTTAAAAAAATGCTCTTGGACATTCCTGTGAAAGTTCTCCATCACTTCAAAATCCACAATATAAACCCAAGGCTTTTAGGACTTGACCCCTGTTTGTTTCTCTAGCCTCACATCCCAAACTATCTGCTCCTACAACATACAGCTGTTTGTCATCTCTGCTTTTATGCATGTCTGCTCTGTTGGCATGCCTCCTGCTATTACCACACCTGGCAATTTACTTGGTGGACTCTTCATCCTTTAAGCTTTTGCTCATGGATACACCTTTGAATAATAAAAATATAAAGAGAAGAAATACTTTAATAGTACTTACAATGGGCCAAGCAGTGTTCTAAGCAAATTACAAATATTAACCCATTTAATTATTCTAATGACCATATAAGTCAAGTGCTATTTATATCCCCATTTTACATGTAGGGAACCTGAGACACAGAATGGTAAGTGACTTACTCAAAGTCACACAATTAGCAAGTTGCAGAGCTGAAATGGGAACTGAGGGTGCCTGGCTCCAGAGTTCTGTTCTTAACCACTATACCACACCTCCCCCAATAAGCCCCCTCTAATTTGCCAGTATCACACCCACCCCCAGTACACTGGGAAGACATAGTTAGTGGCAGATCAAAGCTCTTATTTCCATCCCAGCAATTTAGCAATCATGATACATATACACTATTATTTTTCAAAGGGCAGTCCTAGCCTGACTTTTATCAAAATAACCCAGCATGTGTATTAAAAACTGTAGAGCTCAAGATATTCCCTTTCTTAAAACTATCCAAAAATTCATAGTCCTGCACTTCACTTCAGACCTGATTTGAAATCTCTAAGGGCAAATCCTGGGAATGTGCATTACAGACAACATACATAGTACATTTTTATGATCAACAACATGGGCAATTACACAAGCATGTAAAGCACTTAGCCCATGATTTCTCACATAGTAAATACTCAAAATGTTAGCTATTATTATTATGGTGTTCTATACTAGTTTTTGAGCAAAGAATAAGGTGAAAAAAGGCAGACAGGAGGTCACACTACTTAAACCATAACACATACATTTTTTCTTGATCAGACAAAGAATAATTTTGGAGGAAATAAGAAGTTTGTGGTTTCCAGTTCCATATATTTGGGGGTTTGTTTTAGGTAAACCACAGAGAAAGAGAAGACACAAATAGGTTTTTATTTTAGCAGTTCTATTACTATGAGTAGTGGTGCCTAGTTAAATAACATGACCTGAAGGACAGGAATTGGAGAGACTAAAGATTTAAAAGCTTAGAGTCATTAGCATTGTCATACTATGATGTCTCAGGCCTCAGAATAGCAGAAATAGCTAATAAAAACAAGAGAAATCTCTCTGAGCTGGAAAGGTGTCTGATTCTAGAAGAGATGATCTACAATAATGTTACCCCTTAAAATCCTTGATGGAAAGAATATCTTGAGCATAGTATTTCACAACCTCAACATCTTGCTTCATGTTGTGTTTTTTACTTTATATGCATCACTTATTGAAGCCAGTTACTTAACTTCTATGTTATCTGGTAGTTGATTTGTAGCTATTAAGTCAGAGTGTTTGCTCAGCATGATTAGTTCTTAATCTCCATCACCAGTTCCCTGAACCAGGTGATCTATGATGAGTTCTTTTTCATGGGTATTGAAGACATTTCTGCCACTTAAAGGAATTGCAAGAATGGCAAATATCAAAGGAAACAAAAATAAATATGATGGTAGTCATCACGCCTATATTTACACTTTTGTTTAAATATTTCATAATTCTTTGATTAGAATTATATTCCTGATTACACTGCAATTGTTTATGCATCTGTCTGCCAGTTATTTGGCAGCAGGGACAAGGTCTCAACTTTGTGTTGTAATATCTAACAAAGAACAGGCACTCAATAAATGTTGAATAAGGGAAGGGAAGAAGGAAGGAAAGAAGGAAGGAAGGAAGGAAGGGGGAAGCCTATTGTTGTATGGTCATAATGCTTAGCAATTTACAGTTAACATTGATGCAAATCTCAAACTTGCAATAACAAAATAACAAAAACAATTTTGTAAAATCATTCTATCCACAAATAATGGAAATGCCTACCATATGCCAGCCAATGTGTGAAACCTCAGTGCTTCTAATACCTATCAATCACACACTTTAGTTTCCAAATTCAGCTGCACAAGAATGAGACAAAAAAATGTCTCAGAGAATCCTCTTTAACAGATATTTAAGAACTTAAGTTGGCCATAAATTCAATATGTAAACTGGAAATAAAGGTAAGTTGGTAATTTGGCCATAAATTTTAAAATGCAATGTAAAAAATTAGCAAACCCT
Organism: Trachops cirrhosus; assembly: GCA_028533065.1. NCBI lineage: Eukaryota > Metazoa > Chordata > Mammalia > Chiroptera > Phyllostomidae > Trachops > Trachops cirrhosus. Next base: position 55,265,714 of record CM052544.1, on the reverse strand, counting down.
TAGGTTGCATTGATAGAAACACAAAATCTCAAATGAAAGATATTAGTGTTTTGCAAATGATAGTCCATAGCTAAAGAAGTGGATCTGATTTTGTGTCCAGAAGACAGTGACAACTGTTAATTCATTCATTTGATGAATATTTTTAGATCGTTCAACAGATGCAAGACACTTTGCTAAATGCCATCAATAAAAAGTACAGAATAACTTCATCCCTTATCCTCATTATTTATTATATTACATACTCTAGAAATTTCTATAAATGAAATTGTAAAGTATGGACTCATTTTTGTCTGGCATAATTATTTTGGGATTCAGATTCATATGTGGTATTACATGTATCAAGAGTTCATCACTTTTTACTGCTGAATAGCATCCCTTTGTATGACTATTAAACAGTTTATTTCTTCATCCACTTGTTGAAGGACATTTGAGTTGTTTCCAGTTAGACTGACCCATAAACAGAGAGAGAGATAAAGAGAGAGATATATAGGTGATACACAGATGCATATATATGTGTGTGTGTGTATAACTATATATGTACATATGTATGTATATATCTGTCTATACTTACCAATACCCATATATGAGAGTATCTATATCCATCTGCACACAAAAAGATTTATACACACACATATATATTATTAACAGAGTAAAAGGAACACATATATGTCTCCACTTACAATTTGTACTTCCCAGCACTTTACCTGGCTCTTTGTGAGGTCTAAGTAGAAGGGGGTTGATATTTGTGATACTGTGATACAATAAAAAATATATATTTGATCTTCAGCACTGGTTCCTGGCACAAGAGCTCCTAAAACCCTTGGAATATCCAGAGTGATGTGTATCTTTTTATATGCTATTGAGATAACTGATGGCTTGGGGCCCTAAATACATTCAGGTCAGGGAAGGGGGATGGACATGAGAAAGACCAAGGCATGATTAAAGGGTTGAAACTTTCAGCCCCAATCCCCTGTTCCAAGGAGTGTAGAGGATCTGAAGGTTGAATTCAATCACCAATAACCAATGATTTAATCAACCATTCCTACATAATAAACTTCCATAAAAATCCCTAAACAATGGGGTTCAAGGGTCTTTCAGGGTGGTGGATGCATCCATGTATCAGGAGAGTGGGACACCCAACTTCCATGGAGATGTAAGTAAGCTCCTGTGTGGGACTCTTCTGGATTTCACCTTAATACCTCTTTCTCTGACTTCTCATTTGTGTCCCTTATCATATCCTTTATAATAAACTGCTACTTGTAAGTAAAACTTTCCCTGAGTTTTGTGAACAATTCTAGCAAATTGTGGGGCCCAAGTATGGGGTTGTGGGAAACCATGATTTATACAGTCAGTCAGAAGTATAGAAGGCCTGGGACTTGTGACTGGTACATGAAATAGATGGCAGTTTTGTGGGACTGGGCCCACAACTTGTAGGGTCTGTAGTAAGTCCAGGTAGTTAGTGTCAGAATTGAATTGAAATGTGGGACACCCAGGTGGTTCCTGGAAATTTTGCATTTGGGTTGGTGTGTGGAAAAACATCCCACATAGCTGGGGTAAGAAGTGTGGCTGAAAACACTCTCAAAAGTAGTAGTTTGGGAGACAGTGAGTAGGATTCAAACACTAGGCAGGAAAGGTTGCCCAATTTCCTCAATAGTATGTTTGAGAGCAAAATACTAGGAGCTCTCTCAATCGCTCATTAGTTGTGCTTGTGTTGCGCTTGTGTTGTGCTTGCGAAACACCCACTATGTTGCCAATCATAGCCAATTGCTCTTATTCTAGTTTAGAAAATCTTCCAGAAATCAAAGATCACACATTCAGATTTATATTATCATGTAAGAAACTACTTTGCAATCATCCTAGGAAAGTCTAAATAAAACAAAAATTTTACAATATGCCAGGAAAGCAAATCAAAACTGAAAACCGCCACCCAATGACAAAGTTAGAATGGACATGGCTTGCTGTCCCTGGTGGAGATGGAAGCATGCTGGCCTCCTTAATTTGAGGACTGTTATAATTTGGATAAAGGACAACACAAACTAATTGAGTATATTACCAGCAGGAAGTCATTTGCAGAGTACAAAAGCCATAGCATTTTACAAGTTTTTGTTCTTGATGGGTCTGGATTTACTCATAACCCCACAGGTCTGGGAAACAACACTGTGCGTGTATAATGTACTCTCACCTTGACAAGTGATAATTAGCTAAGATGGACATATCAAATAATTAAAAAAAAATGCAGGTATTCTTCAGAAAGAGTCAGGGGGCATAATTCAATAAGGAAGAAAGACATTTCTATAGCTTGCATCTCTCATTAAATTTACAATGCGAAACAGTTTTTTCATATAAATTATGTAATGGCATAAGGCACAATATGATGCTTCTTAGGCAGAAAATGGAAAATAAAAGACACAAGGTATTTTTCAAGGAGTTAAGAAGCTTTCTTGGACAATTTATGCTGCAATAAAATATTAATGAGTGCTCATTTGTCATGTGTTAATTAGCAGAATAAGCTGTAGGAAGTCTGGATTGCCATGCAAATGTTAATTAGGTCATAATTTATGTTAAGCATTTCTAAGTTTAGGAGCACTGCATCTCATTTAGCAGCAGTTGAACTTTAGAAATAATTTGCGTGTGCAACTGCTCCTTTTCAATTTTAATATGATAGTCACTTTATTTTAATAAATACAAGAAACTGCATTTAAATAATAGCAAATTCAAAGCTAATTTGGTCACAGTCAGTACATTTCCCTGGGAGATGGAAACTCTGTCCTTTAATCACCACTCAGGTAAAAAAATGCTTCAGAAGATGCTTTTTCTAAAAGAACTAAGAGAGTTCTCCCTGCCCCCAGCAAACTGTCCAGAATGGACACCCTGTTTCTTTTTGGAGAAAATGTGTTCAGGGATGACTTTTCTGTGACCCAGTTTGACCATGATTTAGGTCCCTCTTCAACATGTTTTTATCTCTCCAGTTCTCTACAGACACACCCACATAGCAATGTCCCTTATTGTTTTTATATATTAAATTTTATTTTTCATTTTAGTTTTACTACATTTCAGAGTGATGAGTGATCCCAACTACTCCTGAACTCCTACAAGTGATGGAACTTGCACTTGGAAAGGTTGTCCTTGTCTCAGGTAGGAAAGAAAAGCTGCCCTAGCACCTCCAGACTGAGTAAGCACTTTATGTGCTTCTGCACTGGTTCAGAACAGAGCTTCTTAACTTTTCTCATGTCACAGACTGCTTGAAAGGCCTGCTGAAGCCACAGGACCTTTGTTCAAAGTAATGCTTTTAAACCTCAAAATAAAATATGGGATTATAATATGGAACTAATTGCAGTGAAAATTCTTTTTAAAATATATGACATAATAGTATATGTGCTTCTTCTTCTTCTTTTTCTGCTGATGTTTCTTTTTTATTGGTGGCTCTACCAAAAATGTTCTCAGCACAAATTGACTGTATTTTAGTATACTGCTACTCACTCAAATGAAGTTTCAAATATATTTCTATTCTAACAATGAGATACATCCATTTTATTTCTCTTCTTCCCTCCCACCCTCCCTTCCTTCCTTTCTTCCTTCTTTCCTTCTTTTTCCTTCCTTCCTTTCCTTCTTTTTCTTTTAAGTCTTTTCTTTGATTGGGCTATTACAGTTTTCCCAATTTTTCCTCTTTTATCCCCCCTTGCCCCTGACTCCCCAACCCTCCATTATCCCCCACTTCGTTCATGTCTATGGGTTGTACATATAAGTTATATGAGTCCTCTGTTTCCTATACCATTTTTATCTCTCCCCATCTATTTTATGCCTACTAATTATGCTTCCCCAATCTGGTGAAGGAAATAGACTTCTAGAAAGTCAGGAAGCCCAGAGAGTCCCAAAGAAGTTGGACCCAAAGAGGAACACCCCAAGGCATCATTAAGTTACCCAAGATTAAAGATAAGGAGAAAATCCTAAAAGAAGCAAGAGGAAAGTACAGTTACTTACAAAGGGGTTCCCATTAGGCTATCAGCTGAACTTCTCAGAAGAAACCCTACAGGAAAGAAGGGGCTGGAAAGAAGCATTTGAAGTCATGAAAGGCAAGGACCTACGTCCAAGATTACTCTATCCAGAAAAGCTTTCATTTAGAATGGAAGGGCAGATAAAGTGCATCCCAGATAAGGTCAAGGTAAAGGAGTTCATCATCCCCAAGCCATTATTATAAGGAACATTAAAGGGACTTGTCTAAGAAAAATAAGATTAAAAATATGAACAATAAAATGACAACAAACTCACAACTGTCAATAAATGAACCTAAAGGAAAAGAAAAACAATAAAAAAAAACCTAAGCAAACAACCAGAACAGGAACAGAATCAGAGAAATGGACATCACACAGAGGGATTTCAGTGCAGAGGGAGAAGGGAGGAACAGAGGAGAAAATGTATAAGGAAGAAGAAATATATGTGCTTCTTTATTAATGCATTGAAGAATGGGATCCAACAGCAAGCTGCTACATACTATGATTTCGAAGTATCTATAGTAACATGCTTGTTTCAATCATTTCAACAGTACAAAACACCTGAAATTTCTAATGATGACAAAGTCAGAGAGCTAATGGGATATGCTAATGGGAGCTAATGGGAAACTGATAATGTTTCTGTGGGTTAACTTTCATAATTGAAGAAAATGCTACACTTTTGTTAGAGGATAATAAAAATAAAGGTGTAATTATGCTTTTTGCTAAGTTCACATACCTGCTGAATCCCCTTATAGCTCAACTACTGATCTGAAGGACATTATTTTCTAAACCTCTAAAAATATTTTTTATTTTATATGCATTTCTTTTTTTCACATGGTTTTTTTATTGTTCAATTACAGTTGTATCACTTTTCTCCCCACCACTCCCCCCAACACTAGCCATCCCCACTTCTCACCCTTGATCTTAACTCCCTTTGGCTTTGTCCATGTGTCCTTTGTAGATGTTCCTGATACCCCTCCCCTCTTCCCCCCTCCATTACCCCTTCCCACTTCCCCTCTGGTTATTTTTTAATTATTGCTTTCTTAATTTAAAATTTTATGCTAAAATTATTAAATATAACCTTTGAAAAATCTACTTAACCTCAAAAACTATTTTCTTCTTATACTTCATATCAAAGTGAAAGCATATTTTTAACATATTTATAATTATAGTGCAAGCCAAGCTGGTTATAGTTTCAGTGGCTTCCCATTACCAGTAGCCATAATATTTAAAATATGCCCTAGGATGAGATACCTACTATCAACACAAGAAGGGGAAGATTCTCAACAAGTGCTTTCAACTAATTGTTTTCAGGAGCTTTTTGCTAAAATCAAAGTGACATTACCATTGTCCCAGAAAAGGAAGCTTTTCATAACATGCAGCTTTTCTTCCCTTTATTCAGCTTATTAGGGCTGCTTCTTCACTATCTTTTGCTCTTAACCAGGTCTCATTAATATTTCAAATCATTATTCCAGTATTCTCCCCTCTGTTAGTCCTCTTTTCTTACTCCAAACTGAAACATTTCCTCTGCATTCCCAGTGCAGCTGGCAGAAAGCACATGTTCTGGCTTATGGTTCAGCTTTTTCTGTGGAAAAACCCTAGGGAATTATGCACATATAGAAAGACATGAATTACCTATTGATTTTATTTGAAATGGTTTGGTCAAAAACCTGTTTTTTTTTTGTTTGTTTGTTTTATTTTGTTTTGTTGATACTTTGTTATTTCTGTTTATTTATTTGGTGTTAATTTACCCCTGATAGATCATTCTCCACATGTCATATTGTAGTGCTTTGGGGTTTCTATGCTATTTTAAATGATAAAAAGTGTTGCTTCTTTAACCATATTCCTGCATCTCTTGAGGATATTTGTACAGAATCACAACAGTTGACCTGAAGCTTCACATGGCAACTATTGGCTAAAACTGAACAGCAGCAGTATCTCTGAACAAAGAAACATCACCTCCAGTTTGCTACAGTCCTCACCATTCCCTATTATATATCCTGATCCATCTCATAGTCCATTCATGTACTTGCCCACCCCCTCTAAAGCACCTTGGTTTGAGACTACCTAGTCTACACATAAATGATAGTCAACCAAGAGATGTTGACTGTTAGAAATGTCATAGCAAAAGATAAATTGACAGAGTTCAAAATACTGCTTTCTCATGCTTATATGTTTGCTGGACACATTGGAACCCCACCATGAATTTGAGAATGGAGACTATATTCTTGAGGTATCATTTCTATAGTTGCCAGTAAGGGAGAAAACCACATTTTATGAGGAATAAATTTAATATATCCAGAGAACACACAAAGAAAAAGAGAAAAACTCTGCTATGCCAGTGGTTTCACTTCCCCTCCTTCCTGAAGGGTTTTTCTTAGAGAAACATGATCTTATCCTCAAAAATATAGATGTTTCCTAAATGTTCTTAATGCACCTTTTATGACCTACTACAGTTTCACTCCTCACTTATGTATCTGGTCTTGGAACATACTTCTTGCTCAAGCAGCTACACAACATTAATAGTGCTTATGACCTGTGCAAAATGCATCTGTTACTCTAGTCTTAAATTACCACTTTCAAGCTTCAAACAAAACCCTCAGTTTTCAGGGATTTGATAAACAAGTGAACACTTATGCCTGGCACCTTTCTAACTTACCATTCCTACTCATACCTGGGATCCCTGCGCTGATTCCCACTGTGCCTTTCAACCTGTTCTCATAGAGAAACCACCCAAATGTTGAATTTATTCAGTCTCCTTTCTCAGGACTTTTCATGCTTTTCTCATTCTCCTTGAAGTGCACAAACTGAACTGAACACAGAAGTCTTAGGAAGGAAAGTCCTTGTGAACAGAAATGTATCAAGCACCATATTTTTTAAATGTACATATGTCATTTTCATAATCAACATGCAAAATCTAACCCAACCAAAACTTGACAAATGGCCTTAAATTCTGCTAGTGGACATATGCATGTGCACATGGCATTAGTGAGAATGACAGGCTCTCACATGCCTGTCACAGAGCCTTCCCCGGGAAGTTTCACTGTGAAACTTTTTCTCTGCTTACTTTTCTCTCAGCTTAGGCAGATATTTTCTTTCTATAACTGTTAGCTACATCTCCAGACAAACTTAAGAAAAACATCCAGAAAGACAGAAAGAAAGAGAGTGCATGCACAATACAGAGGAATATATAGTCAGTACAAATCTAAACCTTTGTCAGACCGTACTATGGGATCAAGTTCAATCATCCCATCCTAACAAGATAGTTTATGAGAGTGGGACTTGAAGGATCCATGTTTTCATTAATATAGAGACTACCTTCTAAGAGGAGCAATCAAAGGCCAGCTAATTGAATTATCCATGAGCCTGTTTAAAGAAGAAATAGTGCTCAATAAAATTATACAGCCTGTCTCAAGCCCATGCCTCCAACTCTTTTACCTTTCTTCTGAGGCACATGTACCTGATACCCATGACCAAGACTCAGGGCTCAGCTGAGAACTGGCCCAGGAGCACTGTCAGTCAAGGCCAGCTTCTCCACATCCACAGCAACCAGGGGGATGTTATTCATTAGCAAAAAAGAAAGTTCACTATAAAAATACAATATACAGATTTCCCCTGAAGGGCCCACTGTGTCCAGAATATTCCCCCACTAAATATTCCCCTACCCCACCTGCTTCTCTACCTGAAATTCCATCATTCTAGCTTTAGTTCTCATAGTATGGTGTCATGGCCTCAAAAACATCTTTTAATATAAAAATACCCTTCCTGGAGGAATCAATGTGAGGTTGCTTTTATCATCCGTACTCCAGTGTCTGCCAATATGCAGTCCAATGGCCTTGTATGCGAGCCAGGATGAAGGGAGGAGGAGGCAATTTGGGCTGTTATACATATATACACACATACATATGTGCACATACAGGCATTGGTGCAGTTGTGGACTTGTGAGGCAGGAGATCCTGTGGGTTAAAGGACAATATGGAGGCAATACAGATAAATGTTTCTGCCCCTCAGTTTTGGTTGGGCAAGCCCTTACTCTAAGGAACAAGCCCTGCTGAGCATTCAGAGCAAATTCTCACTTTTGTCTCGTGAATGGGACATCAATAGCTGATTCATCTAGGCGCCAGATGAGGAAGCCAAGAACACGGAGCCTGTTGCCTCACAAAAGTAGACTTATTTGTACCCACCAATTTAGGTTCAGGTGCTCTTCTAAATAAAAGCAATTATGCTCACTCCACCATGGCATTTAGGTTAATGATTCACAATGGAGCCAGTAAATTATACAAACATATTTTTACAAAGACCTTATTTCCTCTGAATCTTTAATTAATTTATATTGTACTGGTCCTTGGCTAAATTGTGGAATAGGTCAAGATTATCCATGGGGCCTCTTCTCTCAGGATGCTTCCCTCTATCCCAGGGCCCTTCTGTCATTGCACAAGCAAATATTGTTGAGTGTCCCTTGCTGACCACAGTGATCAAAGTCCTTGTGATGGAACCTTACCTGAGCCTGTAATCTCTACCCAGCACTCTCTCTTCTTGCTCTCAGAACTCACCTATTCTTTGTTTCGCCTTCTCAGAAATCTCTACTTTACTTTTCCAAGTAACTTATCAGTGGTAGGAATATAGGCTCTGGGGCCAGAACCCTATATATGCACTTGAGCTCAAAACCCACTTCTGCTACTTGTTAACTTTGTGATCTTGAGCAAGTTATTTAGCCTCTCTGCCTCAGTTTCTACACCTAAAATCAGACAAATGTTGCCACCTCACGGGGTTGTTGTGGGGAGTAAAATCATTTAAATACATAATGAAATTACAGCAGTGCCTGGCAACTTGGAAACAGTAAGCATTAGCTATTAGTACCAGTTTTATATCATCTAGTTCAATATTCCTCTTATTACATTGCTTTCTTATTCAAGCCATTAGCATGAATGTTCTCCAATATTTTTTTCTGTTCCTATAGGAAATATAAGGTTGCAGGAAAGGAGACACTTGGATATCACTCACATCCTGAAAGTGATAGAACAATTACTTATTACTAATTTAGCATGTGGGACTTTAGATATAAGGGCAAACATCTCCACAATTTGGTCACATCTTCAATAATCACCGGGCAGGTTCTAATCTTGAAACTTCTCAATTAATTCTATTTTATGCCATCAGAGTTCATCTTTCTAGGTAGTCAGTGACTAAACTGAAAAAATAGAGCAGCCCTAGAGAATATTATGTAGATTGAATATATGTTTAATATATACATGTACATATACACATACATATATAATTAAACTGTAAAGTTTCCAAAAGTCCAAACTTAGATATCAATACATACCTGGTTCAACAAACAGAAGCCAATTGTGTTCTGAGATATTACTAAATGTGGGAACTCTGCAAGTGGCATTGTTTAAGCATATTTGTTTTTCCTTTACCTCTGGAATTTAAGAGCATTTTATAATATTCTGAACATGAATTCAGGAGCAAAAACGAGCACTGGGTTAGGAGCAATCTTAAGTGCACCTGTAAATGACTCAGAGTCCTTGTCAATATTCACTATCTCCTCCAAAACTCTATGTATCTACCTAAAAAAATAGGGAAGCAATCTCAAAGAATTGATTTAAGTTTAAATTAAGATATATGAGAACATTTTGTAAACTGTGTGATCATCACAAGCATAAAGACCATTATTGTTATGTTATGACAATAATAGTCAGTTTTTTGTATTTTTTAAATGTTTCTTGGTTTCAGAGAGAAAGGGAGAGAGAGAGAGAGAGAAACACTGATGTGAAAAACAAATATCGGTTTGTTGCCTCCCATACACACCCTGACCTGGGATCAAAACTGCAATGTAGGTATGTGCCCTGACTGGAGATAGAGCCCCCAACCTTTTGGTGTACAATGCAATGAGCCACACTGGCCAAGGTAATAGTCAGTGTATTTGAGCTCTTACTATGTGCCAGGAACACTGTTAAATACCTTAAAATACCTTTTTTTAAAATTTTATTTTAATTGTTGTTCAAATAGAGTTTCCTGCCTTTTACTCCAATCCCAACCCACCAGCCCAGTCCTCCCCATCCCCCTCCCATTTCCACTCCCCCCTAGTTTTTGTCCATGTGTCCTTTATACTTGTCCCTGTAAACCCTTCCCCCTTTCCCCTGAAATTCCCTCCCCTCTTCCTTCTGAACACTGTCAGCCTGTTCTCTATTTCAGTGTCTTTGGTTACATTTTGTTTGTTTGTTTGTTTTGTTGATTAGGTTCCTGTTAAAGGTGAGATCGTATGGTATATAGATTATATTGTTCAATGCTCAGAACAACAAAATAAGAAACCATTGATTCCCATTTGCAGATGAGCTGTAGAATTTGAATTTAGTCACTAGGTTTTTAGCACACATACCATACTTCCACCAGAAACACAAAAATGATTATAATCTGTGATAACCTGTACACTACTTTCTTATCACAGTTGTAGCAAACCACCAGAGACTTAAGTGATTTAGAACAAAGTAAATGTATTACCTTCAGTTCTGGAGGTCAGATGTCTGAAATGGGCTTTATGAGGCTAAAATCAAGGTGTTAGCAGGGCTACAATCCTTCTAAAGGTCCTAGGGGAAAATTCATTCTTTTCCTTCTCCTGCTTCCGGAGGCTGCTCCCACTGCTTGGCTCCTTCCTTCATCTTCAAAGCTAGCAATCACATGACATTGACCACTGCTTTCATTATCACATCTCTTTCTCTGACTCTGCTCGTGTCACCCCTCTCACTTACCAGGGCACTTGTGATTATGTCGACCTACCCAGGTAATCCAGAATAATTTAATCACCTCTGAGATTTCATCATATCTGTGAGGTCCCCTTTGTTATGTCCTGTAACATATTCATAGATTCTGGAGATTAGGATGGGAACATCTTCTGGTGCCATAATTCTGCCTAACATACCCTGCAACGGCCAAGTTACAAAATCACAACTAAAGAATTGTTTCTACTAGATAAAAATGGAATACAAGTAAATTGTTTCTATTCTACCATTTCTTCTTTAACAAAAATCCATGCTTAAATGTGGCAGTAACATGTATGTTGTCTCATCAAGCTAGTAAAATGATTTACAAGGTCAGCAATAGAAGGGAAAATCCATAGCTTTACCTTTCATAGCACTAAGGGGAGGAGTCTGGCTTTGCATGAATAAAGGAGCTTTTTCCAGTGATAGTATTCGGCTTAATGACGTAGCTAACTGTAATGTCTCTCTGGCAAGGATCCATTAGAAACTATTTGACTTATCACAATGGAAAATCTGCAAATTATAGATTTCTACCCCTGACCTTCAATTCAGGTTTGTGGATAATACATCTACTCTGAACCAGGAAGTATCCTGTACCAGCCTGGGGGAATGACTGAGAACAGTGGAATTTCTGGCCAAGGGTGAGAGGAGTCTAAAGTATGACAGAGGAGTGCAATCATGGACTTCAACTGTGACTAAAGTCTAACTGCTAGGACTGTAGCTTTTTTCCATTACACCTCTTATTGAAAGTTGTGCCCAGCCACCCCCTTACTGTGGCAAAGTCATCTTAACGTGGGTTATAAGTGGATACAAGTGCTGCGAGGGGTAAGAGAAAACAAATATATTGTCCTGCTCGTACCTTCCAGATCTTTTAGGGTTTCCAGTCAAATTTCAGTTGTCAATCTCTGCATCCCTGGGCTGAAAGACTTTTATTTCTGGAACCACAGCCAGGGAACCCTGACCATGGTCAACAGGAAGGAGGTGCCTCCAGCAGTAGATTTCCCAAGGACTTTCAGAAATTGAGCTGGTATGGAAAGTGTCCAGTGCCCTTGTTTCTATTGGGAAGTCAACGGTGCATGTGTTTTGCCCTACTTCCAGGTTTCCCATGAGATTAAGATCTGATTGCTCATGATGGTGTCTGGCTAAATAATGTTTTTATTGGCTGTCTTTCCTTTATTGTATTGCATTATGTTTCCTGTACTCTCAAATAAACCTATATCTACCTTGGCATCTACCCATGGGGTAGTAATACAGTGGAAGTAGGGTGACCAACTATCCTGGTTTGCTCAGGATTGAGGGGTTTATTAGAACACGGGACTTTGAATTTTAAAACTAAGAAAGTCCTGGGAAAACCATCTCACATGTGCTTGAAACTGAGGGCTTTTTTAGGTTGTGGAACTTTCCATGCCGCCACCTGAGACTGCACTGGGAAAAGCAGAATGCATTAGACATCCTAACAAATCTTTGAAATTGGTTTCTGCTGCTAGAAAATGGCAAAATGGCAACACAATCACCATTGCTGGTAGCAAGCAGGGTGGCATGATAGCATATCATAATTATACTAAAATTCTCACTGGTGATGAATTGGGAAAGACACAGCTAGAAGAGAACACACAAGCCTATGCAATATCCCTAGCACTTGAGAAGTATAGTGGCAATGACCATGCAAGGGCCATGGAATTGGCTAGTTGTGAAAAGTGCTACCAATGAGCTGTAAAAAGATGACAGGCTCAAGTGAACTAAACACCAAGCCAAGGCACAGAGAAAATCTTTCTCTGCTACCATCTAAGGAAACTCTTATCTTCTGCAGGCTGATCAAAGATCATGCTGAAACTCAGGGCCAGGACTGATGTGCGAGAAAAATGGTAGGGAATGTATATGTCACAGGCTCAACATGCCTGTTCTGTTAGAGTCAGGGCACTTGTGAAGAAACCAGGGGACCCTGAAATATGGATCATCTGGGTAAATGGACTCTGGACACATGGATGCCATTTGGACACATTCCCCCAAACCCTCTGCGGCTGAAGAAGTACCACCATCCCACTGTTAGAAGACAACCTCCTCTCCTTGCTTGGAGACCACGCAAAATCTTGGGAGAAGAACTTACAAAATGGTGCTTTCCTTCCTCAATATCTGCCCCCACTTTCCCATATAAGTCAGGAACTAGGTCAAGTGTCAGTAAAGCTGGACTGGAGAAGTACTAACTCTGCTTCAGGAAGGAAGATTATTCAGCAACAGTTCTAGGCCCTGGCTAATAGGTCCCTGAAGGAGCTGGGTAAAGATGCCTGATAAAGGACCTTGAGGTGCTGCACCTCAGGGTAGGAAAAGGGAGGACATAAAATTCTTGATACAGCAGAGTTAATATATATCAAAGCACATCCCACACAAGGCAAGTCAGAAATACTAAGAAATTAAAACTCCCCCTCCTAGTAATCACATACATGCACACTCACACATACACACATACAGGCTTCAATTAAGGAGTCTTGAAAATTGATGCTAAATAACCCCATTCTCTTGCCCCTTAGACGGGTCATTTCTGAGGAATTTGTTTTGTACATTTCCCAGAATTTCCCTGTGAGATTAAGCTCCAATCATCCACTATGGCAGGTGACTTAGTAATTTGCCTTATATTGACTATCTTCCCTTCCCTCCCTGCCTCACTCTTGGTGGTGTTTTCTTTACCATCTCAATAAAATGTTTGCACCCAAATCTTTGCCTGAAAGTCTGCTTCTCTGAGAACCCAGATCTAAGTATGGAGGCAAATATGCATTACTAGAAGTTTAAGCACATTCTTTAATCTATCATCTCAAAAATCACAAAAAGAAAACATATTTAGTACCAGATTAAAAAATTGAGGATTATAAAACTGTCTCTTCCATTATGCTATAACCCTAGATCTTAAAAAAGTGTCTAATACATAGTAGCTACTTATTAAACATGTGTTCAGTAAAGGAATAAACAAATGAATAAATGAAAAGGTGAACTACCACCAATTATGTAACTAAGGAGTTGACAAAATTTTGCCTGTAAAGGGCAAAATAGTACTATATATATTTTACCCTTTGTAGGTCACATGGCATCTGTCACACCCAGTCAGCTTCTCTTGTAATGTGAAGGTAGTCATGGAAAATATATAAACAAATGAGTAAAGCCATGTTCCAATAAAATTTTATTTACAAAAAATGCAAAAAGCCAGATTTGGCCCAGGGGCCATAATTTACCTAACCATAGAGCTAATCAAAATTAAAACCATGTCAAAACTTCAAATAAGTGGTGTCCAGAAACAGTTCTGATTTACTGATATCAAGGTTCTGATGGCTAAATCAAAATTAACTATATAATTTATCAATAGTGATAGTATCTAAAATACTACCAATATTAACTATATTAATAGTTCTGATGGCTATTTTGATATTTTTTAAATATAAAATTGTTTTTAAAAAAACGATTTTCTTTTTTTAATTTTTAAATATGTTTATTGATTTTAGAGAGAGAGGAAGTGATAAAGAAAAAGAGAAAAATCAATGTGAGAGAGAAACATTGATCAGTTGCCTCCGGTATGCGCCATGACCAGAATCAAACCCGTAACCTAGGCACGTGCCCTAATCGAAATCAAACCCATGACTGTTTGGTGTATGGGACAGGGTTCCAACCAAGTGAACTGTGCTGATTTTCTTATTTTTTAATTTATTATTATTATTATTATTATTATTATTATTATTATTTTATTGTTTGGGTACAGTTGTCTCCATTTCCCCACCACCACTTTCTCCCTCCCCATCCATTCCCACTTCACACCCCCTCAATTCTTACCCCCTTTGGTTTTATCCATGGGTCCTTTATACATGTTCCTTGATGACCATTTCCCTTCTTTCCCTTGTTATCCCCCTTCCTCCTGCCCTTTGGTTACTGTCAGTTTGTTCTTAATTTTAATGTATCTGGTTATGTTTTGCTTGCTTGTTTGTTTTGTTAGGTTCCATTATGAGTGGATCATATGGTATATTTTGTTATTGTTGTTCAATTAGTTGTCCTCATTTTTCTTTCATTACTTTCTCCTGCCCTATCCACCCCTACTTTCCATTTTTAGTTTTCCCCCAACCCTGTTATCTTTGTCCATGTGTCCTTTGTACATGTTCCTTGACTTGACCATTCCCCCTCTTTCTGTCATATTTTTGATGACCCTGCCTTGCTTAAAGCTTAAATTGTTGTTTTGGTAATTCTACAGAACATAAATAACTGAAAAATAAAATTTTACAAAATGAAGAGCAGAAATAATAGATTCCATTACATAAAAGTAAAACAAATGCATACATTAAAATATGGACACCAAATTTTAAAAGGAGAAATTTAAAAAACGGAATAGACTAGTAGTTAAACTTTATTTTGTCTGTATTCCTGCTTGGAAAATTATCAGTGGACTCTACTAGTAGCCTGTACTTATGCCTTAAATTTTGACATTTCTCATCTGTGGAATAGGTCCTTAACACATAATATGTTCAGATTTAAATAAGCAATCTACTATTTAAATAGGCAATTTAAAAAAAATTGCAGTGGGATTCTCTTTGGCCTTCCTATTTAAGAAGGTCTCACCCTCACCCACCCACCCTCTTACAGAGCACACCGCTTTATCTCTATGATTGCACTCATAATTATCTGAAATGTTCTTGTATTTGAAAATTGTCTATGCTGGTGCTAAACAAGTTGTAAAGACATTAAAATGAACCCAAAATGACTGCTGTAGAATACGTATGATGTCTAATGGGTGCTCCAGGGATAAGCTGATTGTATGGTGTGTATGCTTTTGACTATCTTTTGCCATTCTATTTTGCAACTTTGAGGGAAAAAATTAAATTGTTGATGATGCTGGTGAAATAAATATTTTCTTTAGAGAGCAAGACAAATGACTCCTGCTAGTGACAATGCAAATAAATGTTGTCCAATAGAGATTATAAATCTTTTTAAGTCCAATTCTCTTAGAATCAAATGTAAACTATTTTTTGTTTACTCATTAATGAATGAGTTAAATAAAGTCTTTGATATGTTCATTTTGTACTTGTGTGAAATTCATGGTTTTACCTTTCTAAAACATCTTTTAACATTAAACACAAGATTCAAAAGGGAACCAGATATGGGACATGTCCTGTTCAATGTTGTGCCAGGCACATAGAAGTAACTTAATAAACATTTGTTGTCTGAATGAACAAACAATCAAATAAATGAATAAATAAAATAAATTGAGATTACCTAACAGAATAAAAAGCCAGGTACAAGACTAGCTAGAATATGGTTTTCAGAACTGCCTTGTAAAATAGTATAAGTTATTCACAACTCAAGAGCTTCTAGTCAAAGTCCTGTGTCCTGGTTTATGGGGATATATTTTTTCAAAGTAAAGGATACCTTTCTATAATAAACCCAAAGGTTCCACATGGACTAGGGGAGGATGTGAGAACACTGTGAGGATCTTGGAAGACCCAGAGTAGTCATAAAAATCTGGGGAGATTTAGGTGAAAGTTGAGCACAAAACAGACTGTCATTGAGAAGGGATATTTTGATGGAGGAGACCTATATAAGTATTTTTAATAAAAATTATCTAGCAATTTTATCTCTCAAGTTGAGAGAAGACTATAAACAAAAATAAGAGAAAAAGGAGGTGATGGTGATTTCTTGACAGTGAAGAGCTAGTAAGAATCACTCACTGTAGTAAAATTCAGAGCAGAAAGCATTTTGAAATGGAATAAGCCTATTCTAAAAATCATGTTGTCCTAATACTGAGAGTTAAGCAGGTATAAATAATATCCTTGTGCACTTCTCATTGATAGATACCTCAGTAATTTATTGAGAAATTCTTCCTTAAATCACAACAAAGATGCAAGAATTGGTAGGCTGTCTTCTGTCATCTCAAACTGTCAGAG
This sequence comes from Trachops cirrhosus, assembly GCA_028533065.1. Classification (NCBI taxonomy): domain Eukaryota; kingdom Metazoa; phylum Chordata; class Mammalia; order Chiroptera; family Phyllostomidae; genus Trachops; species Trachops cirrhosus. The sequence continues at coordinate 55,249,043 of CM052544.1, read as the reverse complement.
ATTGATAAAAAAATATGGAACATAAAGAGCATCATTTGCATTGTTAAAAAGATTCTTAAACAATTAAAATCATTTTAGAAGAATATAAAATGTATGGTTTGTCAATTAGGAAACATATATTTTTCAAAATAATAGTATTATTAAAAAATAACATTTCTTACCTAAAACTATTTATCTTGTCAAAATATATCCATGCATCTTTTTGAAGACTGTGAACCAGACAAATCATAATGACAATTTTAAAAATCATCTGAAATATTATAACATACACAGTGCCGGATGCTAGAGGCTAAAAGTTCAGAAGTGACATATCCAACCTAAAGCAGCATTTCTCAACCTCAGCACCACTGAAATGTGAGCCAGATAAATCTGTTGTACAGAATTATCCTGTGCACAGTAGGATGTTTAGCAGCATCCTTGACTCTATCCATGAGGTGCCAGTAGCCCTCTCTCCCCTAGTTAGGATAACAAAAGAAATATCTAGACATTGCCAAATGACTCCTGGGGGACAAAATCACCCCTAGTTAATTAAGAACCACTAACCTAAATCCATGCATTTCTAATAAGTTATTCAAATTTAACTAGTACATATTTGTACCAGATCCAAATTTTAGCAAGGATCTCAAGAAATATCTTATCTTTTCCCCAAAAGAATTCCAGTGTCCTTTCTAAAGAAAAAGCAGAGTAGTAGAAATCAAAGTGAATGTAGCAAAAGCATTATGGGTTCTGATTGTGTGCCAGATATTGTGCTAAATCCAATATGTTGATTAACTCATCTAATCCCCACAAAAACCCTATGAGGCAAGTCTTATGCTCATATTAAGCATGAGAAAACAGAGGTTTAGAAAGTGTACCAGCTGAGATCCAAAACCACCTGACTGACAAAGACTCTGCTTTTAATGTGTAGGTTCTATTGTCTTGAGTGATCTAAGTAAACACTGTCTTTATCTCACAGTAGACAGTTATGGAAAAAGATACTTTGGCTCATGGGCCAAGCAATGACCCATAGATCAAATACAGCACCATTACCTGTTTTAGTAAGTAAAGGATTAAGTGTGGGAGGTGGAAGTGGGTGGTGCAGGAGAAAGTGGTGGCAGGAGACAAATGTACTTGAAAGACAATAAAAAAAAAAAGGTTTATGGGAACACAGCCATGCCCATTCATTTACATTTTGCTTAAGGATGCTTTTACTCAAGAAAGGCAAATTGAGTAGTGGGAACTATATATAGGGCTCACAAAGATGAAAAAAGAACTACTATCTGGTGTTTTACATAAAAAGTTTGTTTATGTCCACCACTGTGTTAGAGGCTGAGAAGCTAGGCCCTAAAATGGTAATTACTTGATCCAGAACTTGAATCTGACCCAATTCCATACTTAGGCTCTTATCCACAAAGTACTGTTGTGCCAGGCACTCAAAGCATTCCTATGCAGAAACTCATTTAAACTCTGAAAAGCCTAATAAAGTATCATGATGTACAGACAAGACACTATTGGGCCCTGGTCTGGTGGCTCAGTTTGTTGGAGCATCATCCCATACACCAAGAGGTTGTGGGTTCAAGTCCCATCAGGGCACATACTTAGGTTGCAAGATCCATCCTTTGTTGGAACACATACGGAAGGCAACCAATAGATATTTCTCTCTCACATGCCTCTGTCTCTGCCTCTCTTTCTCTCACTTCATCTCTCTCTAAAGTCAGTAACATTATTCTTGCATGAGGAAAATAAATAGATAGATAAATTAATTAATTAATCAATAATAAATAAATAAATAAATAATGCTGTTGGTGCCCAACCCATATTTCCACAGTATTCCCATCTATACAATGAGGGCTTTTTCTTCCTTTGCCTTGGAAGAATATGGGGCCCAAGGGCAGGGCAAGTAGGAAATACCAGATAAAAAATGATATATAAGGACACTTCAAAGACTTAGTGACAAATTCCTCAGCATCTTGGTATTGGACTGGGATGAATCTTAGGTCTCTTCTACACTCAGTCCCCAGGTTTCCAGTCCTCCACTATGGAAAATGATGGGATAAGTTATCCTGTATTGGCTTTCTCCTCTCTGTGTCTCATTTACTCATTTCACTATGGAAAATTAATCCTGGAAACATTTCCCAAATAAACTACCTGTACTTGAATTCTTACCTCCAAATTTATGTCTAAGTGAACTAAGACCAAGATATATCATTTTTATAGGCAGAAAACTAAGTCCCAGAGAGATTATGTTACTAGCCCAAAGCCACACAGCTGGTATTGGTGGTGTCAGAATTTGAACCAGGTAATCTAGCTTCACAGCCCATACTCTGAAATAAACCACTCGCAAGTAATAACCAATTATGTGGCACCTGAATATTCTTCTTCTCCTTTCACAACTGTGTGAGAAAAATAGATAACCATGAACACTATCTCAGAATTAATTCTGGGAGTGCTGAGATTCATTTCCTGGGAAAACATGCATACAATGCCTTCTCTCTGCTCCTTCCTCTCCCTATCTATGAAGGGCAGTCAGTTTCTGTGCCAACACCCAAGAGAGGAACAGAGGCAAACTTTCTACTTTCTAGTCTTAGAAAGTAACATGCACACACTCCTTTTGTGCTCTGTTACTAGCCCTGACCCAGAATATCCAAGTAAACAACCAGGGTTACCATTTCCCTGGGCCTTTTAATAGATAAGAAACTCTGTCCAGATTCTATTACTGAGATGCAGGGTCCATGTGTGCCCACGAACACAAATCTCATTTCTATTCCTCTTCAGCATGGGAAAACAAACAGAATATCATTTTCTTTTCTCTTACGGATTAAAAAATACATACACTCACATTTGACTGATGTACTACTACCATAATTCCCACATCTGCAGCCCACAATCCTCATGTAATAAGAGGCATTAAAATCATGCTACCTAACACACATGCATCCTGCCTCAAGGTTGAGTAAGATCTGCTCCCCAAGAGAAAATCTCTTCAATAGACCTTGGGACTTGCCCTTACCACAGATACAATAGGAGAAGAATTGGAGTTTTTTTTTTTCTAATAGCCTATGTGTTATAAAAAGTAAATTTCTGATAACATGAGTGGTCATAGAAAGAGAAAATGAGGAATTAAGCCAGCATTGATACATAGAATTGTGTATTGTGGAGTAAGTGATTTGTGCTCCCTAAAATTATGCAGTGACGATTTCACCCAACTGTTCACGGCACCCTTGCCTTAAGTCCCTCTCCAAGGCCCATGTATGTCATGTATATCTGTCTTTTCTAACATATTCTTACAATCATAGCTATTGTACTATTGAGTATTAATGATTTTCTGAGAGAATATTAGAATGCTTCTACTTGGCAGTAACAGAGCTCTCAACTAACAGCAGTTATATTTCATAAAGCTGGAAAAAAGGAAACAAGGTGATTAAAGGGGTTGTTACCTTAGATCTGAGCTTTGGGTTGATTTGTCTGCAATTACCTTGTCTCTGCCTCTTGGTCACAATATTGCTACTGCAGCTCTAAGCATCATCCTTCATAAACACTTGGTCAACTTCATCTATTCACATAATCTGAGAGGCCCTTGCAGGAATTGAGTACCCTCTGTTGTAGTAAAGTAATATAGTCATAAGCTTGGTTTCCTGAATTCGTAGGACTTTCACATTCTAGACTCACTCAATAGTTGGTACCTTCCTGAAGCCTAGTTGTTCCTTGGTTCTGTAAATGTAAGTCTTTCTAATGCATTCTTATCCCCCATTACTTAATATAATGTGGGTTTTTGTTTCTTATAACCAAATTTCTAAAACAACCCAATTGTTGTCTACCAGAAAGAGATGTTTCTCCCACTGTAGTTTGAATCCATTGAAATTACACTGCATTCCAAAAAAAAAAAAAATAGAATCCATTAATTCTACTATTCCAGAGATGAGGGCTTTCAGTCTTCATTAACAGTAACTGGTACCCATGTAAAACAAACTTTCTCTTGTGGTCTACCATGAAAATTTGGTTGGTTTCTGTTATTCCTTTGTGGTAAGCCCCTTCTTGAATTTATTCATTTTTATCATATTTTTATGTGTCTTATTTGAATTGAAAGAAAGCTTCAGAAATGTGTCATACCTGGATTCAGTTACATGTTTGTTTTATTTATTTATTTTTAGAGAGAGGGGAAGGGAGGGCAAAGTACAGGGAGAGAAATATCAATGTGTGGTTGCCGCTCATGTGCCCCATACTGGGGATATGGCCAGCAACCCAGGCATATGACCTAAACTGGGAGTCCACCTTTTGGTTCTGGGCTGGAGCTCCATCCCCTGAGCCACACCAGCCAGGGCCGGTTACATGGTTTTACATCACCATCTGAAGAGGGTCATTTTGAATCTGTACATGAGCTTCCTCTGCTGAAGGGTGTGATAGTACCCATATTGCATCTTAGAGTTGTCTAAAGGGGAGGAAAACTGTTCTAAGTGAAAGCACTGTGTGAAGCTAATGTGTGCAAAACCCACAGATTTATTACCTTCAGGGTGGAGACTACTGAAGAGATAAAGCTCAACTATTTGAATATTAAAACAGTTTTTATAGTTTTCACACTAGAATGACTAATGAGTAAATGTTTTCCCCAATCTTTAAGTACAGTACTTGCATAATATCTCTAACAATTTCTCATGCAAGTGATTCAAATTTTGTTGTATTTTTTCTTTTAAAAATAAATATGCCATATGTGATGCTACTTACCAAAGATAAATTCATATAATAAGGTTTTCCTTTATTATGGTCATGCTACATACAGTGGCAGCATCTGCAGCTCAGATCAGATTCTAGAATTAGTTTGTCTCCATTCAGGTCCCAGCTCTGCTACCTGTTGTCTGTCTAACCAGCTAAATTGTTTAAACTCCCTGAATCCAAGTTTACTTATAAATCAACTGGTATACCTAAAACAAAGTGTGTTATAGGAATTGAACGAGATAATCCATGGACCACATTTAGCATAATGCTTGAACATAGTCAATATTTATTATCATTAAAGATTCTCAACATTGATCTTAACGATAAGACAATTAGACCCTAACTTGGACTATTTTACTAATTTACTTTTAGACTGCTTATTTATAACCAAGCAATTGCTTAAAAAGTTAACTTGTATCATGACAAACTCAGAGACAGTTAAGAAAAACTTCTAATAATGTAAAAACATTAATAAAGTTAAAATTAAGTAAACTTCAGGATTAAGGAAGCTACAGCACTTTCAAGAGTCTACTTAAACATGTCTTTGTTCTGAGTACAAATTATTTTATACTCTGCAATCACAGTCACTTAAATATAACCTCATGTTAGTGAAAACATTACAAAAAATTATCTAGACCATTATTTCAATTTAGCATACAGTACAGAAACTAAATAAAGATATGGATTTGTTTCAAATCCTGAAAACCACTGCCAAAATAATCTTGTTATCCAACACTGCAGTTGTGAAAGTATCTTCAATGGTAATAGGGCTTACAAAAATAATGGCGATAAGAGAAAAATGAAGGAATTACTGTAAACCTATCAGGGAAATATGCTGCAAAGGGGGCAAGTTAATTAAAACATGTCACTAAACTAATTCCCAAAACTTTAGTAATTAATTTATGACAATATCACTAGAATACTACTTCAGATTATGGCAGTTTATGAATGAAACCTTCTTTAAGATACAAGGTATTCTCACCATAAAAATATCCCCCTCTTTTAATTTTGGGACTTCATTTCGCAAATGGAATAAAACTTGGAAGAATAGTAAAATGAATGATTAGAGAGCAGAAGAAGACAAGAGATCATATAGAAGCTGAATACTAAATACAAGATAATAAAATAATAAATATGAAACACCAGTGCCATCATCCCCCTCTCTAGTGTCCATTATACACATAATCAATCTGAGTTGGCTAGTCTCAGAGCTGGAAGCAGTACTTCCAGCCAAGATCAGCTGACTCCTCATTGCATAAGTGGGGCAGCTGAGATCACTTGTAAAGTACCCCTGATAGATCCACAAAAGCCTGATGGGAAAAAATGTTAATACTTCATGTCCTAAGACTATGTGAATATTTGTTAGACAGCAGTAACTGATTAATATAATTATGATGCATGTGATGATGATTATTACTATCTCAAATAACTTCTAGATAATAGGCATTTTGCAATTGTATGTCTAATCCTCACAACATTTCTATAGCAATAGTATTATTATTCCCACAGTAGAGACTGGGAAATGAGACCCAGGAAGTCTTAACTTGTCCAGAATCTAACATCTAGTAAGTGGCTGGTCTATTGTTTGAAACCTGATCTAATACCAAAATTTCATGTTCTTTATTAAACACCCCTCTCTCTCTGTCTGTCTCTCTCTGTCTCTTTGTCTCTTTCTCTCTCCCATATCTAGTTATTAATATCAATATATCAATGTAAGACAATTAATTTTCCTTTAAGAGAATAAAGAGGAATCCCTGAGGCTGGAGTGGAGTGTGCAATGGGAAAGTGGTAGGGCATGAGGTCAGGGAGGTAACCAGAGATTGGTAGTCCAGGGCCTTCCAGGTTACCATAGTAAGTTCAGATCTTACTCTGAACAAAATGTAGCACCACAATATAAGAAATACAGAATCCATTCATCCAAAAATTCATTCAGCAGATATTTAATAAACATTTTGCCAGGCACTAGAATTTCAATGGTGATCAATTGAAGGACAGAAGTCCCTTTCCTCATTGAGTTGACAGCACAGGGAATGAGAGCAAGACAGTATTGTACTTGAAGAACCAAAAATAAAGGTACAAAAACTGGCATAAGTGCTAGAAGAGCAAAGTACACAATTCTTTGAGAGCCTGAAATAGAAAGAAGTTGAATAAATGAATGAATGAACTGATAGAGAGAATTCCCATCCAAATCTAAGGGTATGATATTTTTGTCATAAGTGATTCCAAAGGTAGGTCTTCAAGGAGTAGAATCCTAAAATTGAGGTCTATGAATTTTATCACCTTTATATCTGAGTAGAAAGGGTGTCTGAGATAAAGGGGAAGAGGTTCTAGGTCAGAAAACAGGAATAGGTTCCCTTATGTAACCTTTAGAAACAGCTTACTTCAAAATAAATGTCATCAACAGGAATATAGGCAGTTTCTGATTCTGGCAAGCAGAACCCAAGAGCCTATGTAGAATGACCCAGGAGAAAAGAAATCTAGAAGACAAAAAACATGTTTAAATCCTACAAGCTGCCCTACCCTCTTCTAGGATTCAGGGGTGGAAAAAAAAGCAAAACTCTAGCTTCAATTTCTGATACCAGAGAAAAAAATCTCATGGAAAAATATATAAATAATAAACTTACATTTTTATTTTTTTAATTGTAGATTCAGCTTTTTCTTCAGAAACAAAAGCAAAGTAAAAAAAGCAAACCTAGTTTGAAGAATTCTGATACACATCAAGAGAAACAAGTTTAATTTCTAAAGTACACAATGCATATGTATTTTGACTTGACTAATCTTTTAATCATTCTTAAAAACTACATTAAAATAAGCATATACATATTTTACCAAAAATAAAACTGAGTAAATTTTTTAAGAAAATGAACATTGACTAATCTATCTAGATAGTTCTTCACTTCTGAAGAAAATTTATTTAGCAAGTTAGTCTTTCAATTAATTATTTTTGTTGTGTAAATATTTTTTAAAATTTTTTGTTGTTGTTCAATTACAGTCATCCACACTTTTCCCCCATTGCTCTCCCCTGCCCTGCCCACTCCTCCTCCCACATTCAATCCTCTGCATTTCCCCCGCCCCATTGTCCTTGTTCATGAGTCCTTTATATATATGCTCCTTGGCAGTTGACCCTTCCTCTTCTTACAAACAATTCTTCTCCCACTCCAAATAGAAAAAGGCTCAGGGACTAGGTGGATTTCAAATTAACAGATATGAAAAATTGTTGAGAAGACAGTTTTAACAGTTCCTCTCTCCCTACATGCAAGACCACAGTCACACCACCACTGATGAGGCAAAGGCAGATCTTACTAGACATAAAACACACAAGTTTCCTTCAGTTAACATATAAACTCAGACCAAAACAATGTGAAGGGTGATTTAAATGGAAATGAATGCACACCTGACATTTTGGGGACTTGAACCAGAGTCATCAGCCTTTGCACCTCTCACATGTAATACAAGGGAAAAACAGTACCATTTAAAAAATTATATTGTTGGAATTTAGTGGATGTAGACACACATACAAGTCATGCACAAAGTTCACAATGTTCCATTTAAATATAAATAAATAAATTTCAATGTTTTCACTAATCAAAATGGAAAACAATATCTTCTATACATAATTCACAAGAATAAACTTACTATACAAATGTAAAGGATTACAATGATCTTAAACAATTGTGAATATTACATGCTGCTTATGTTCCAGAGAGGAAGTTGAGGCTCTAAACAGAATGTACTCTAGTCTCAAAGGAGGTGGTTTAAACTAAGGTAAGAGAAGAGTAGTCATAAAACTAGGAATGATGGGGGCTATAGTGAATTCTGGCCAATCATAGGAAAATGAAAGTCTATTGTGGCCAGATCTACCCATTTTTCCAGAAAAGCTAAAAGTCTAGATTTTCTGAATTTCTAAAATATTGGCGAATAATGCAAACATTTTTAGTAAGATGACAACACTATTGTATCCAGTAAAAACAATCTGTAAGATATGCTTGCCATCTCCAGTCAAGGTCCAGTGTTCTCAAATCAGACTACATGAAAGATCAAGAGTAGATTGAAAAATTAGGAACCATGTCTTTCAGTAATCCAACTTCTTGAGTCCTCTATACACCCTTTCACCAGCGTAACTTAAATTGTAATTTCTAGATATTAAACTTCTACATAAGATACATTTTGAATTGACAGGTTCCACTCTTGTGAGAAGTTGGGAACATGTCAGTGTGTTTTTGTCCATTTAGGCCTGGTGCTTTGTGTCTCTCCTGATATCCATGCAGCCCCAGCACCCAGCTAACACTGAACACAGGGAACACACAATAGTGATGTAATGAGCAAAGATGCATGATACACTGTATATGAGCAGCTTCAAGGTCTCAATAAGAATGTTTCTAGATAACTCAAAGGCATATATGTGTTCTCTCACTCGAATCCATGTATAAATTCTGGGAGAGCATATAAACTAAATATTGGTCAAACAAATCAATTTGCTCCATTATTTTTTAACCAGATCATTTTACAAGCAAGAAAGATATGTATTATGTAAAAGAACCTCAACAAAGAGACCATGGGAAATTTGAACAATCACATAAGATTAGGGAAAACATACTGAAATGAAAGTGTTTTTGTTTTGGATTTTAGATTTCTATATAGTGAGGTACATGCCTTTTAATTACCAGCCACAATACTTGCAAATACTATCATGTTATTCTAAAAATAACTAGGCTAGAGGAAACCATAACATTCTTTTCAAACTACAGCTCTAGTGGCTATGAGTAAATCATTAGTTCATTACTGGAAGACCAGAAAAATACATAATCATGAGATTATATTAATTTGTAGTATTTCAATAATCTGATGTATTGGAAGACACAGAGGCATTGTCTTGATGTAATTTTCAAAATAACAGTCCGCTTCCATAAATTTTCATAAATTGAGGACACTGAACATTCATGCTTCCATAAATTTTCATAAATTGAGGACACTGAACATTCATTAGTGATGTATTATGAAAGGAAAAATAAGCTGTTAAAATGTGAAGAAATTTGCTATTTTACTCAAAAAACATTATTTAATAAAAATCGATTGGGCATTAACACTGGAACAAATATAAATTGTAAATGACTACAACAGTGGTTATCAAACTTTAGTACACATCAAAATTCTGGAGGACCATTAGAACAGACTGATGAATCCCACCCCAGAGGTTCTGACTCAGTGTGTGTGGATGAAGGAGGTCTGAGAATTTGCACCTTGAACAAATTCCCAGGTGACACTGACACTTCTGGTATGACTACCATACTTCTTGAGCTACTGGACTAGAGGAAACCATAACATTCTTTTCAAACTATAACTCTAGTGGCTATGAGTAAATCATTAGTTCATTACTGGAAGACCAGAAAAATTACCTCTGTTTAATCAGGAAGGTTAGTTAATTACTAACAAACACATTTTCTTGAACACACAGGTTGCATTCAACTTCACTGTCTTTCAAGCAGTGACTAGGTTTCTTAAGTCTGTTCATTTGAAAGCAACCTGTAGGAACAGTGCACTCCCCAAGAAGAAAGTCACATAATCAAACTGTTTACCAGGAGAGCCAGAGAGCATTTCAAGGCAAAGTGAATGGCTGATTCAGCAGGAGATGAAGCTAAAAAGGAATAGAAACAGTTCTGGGGGGAACTGAACAGTGGAGCAGGTGAGTAAGATGACCTGGCAATAGAGACTTTCAGAGGAAAATAAAACCAGCCAAGACACAGGGTCCAGTTAAAAGTGGTCAAATAATTATTTGTTTCCCCAAAATACTTATTAAAATATGGGTACAAAAACACAAGAAGGCACTTAAGAATGTGGCAGTGGACATTCCATTCCTGCTCACTAATGCTTTATACTGTGAGCACGTGAGTAAGACCTTTCTGTGGATAGGAATGCAGGTGTATGGTCAAATCACCCCTGGCCAGGTCAGAGTAGCCAGGAGCCAGTGCCACTGGGAGCAGCCCAGAGCCTGTGATAAGCTGCAGTTGGTGAGTTCAGACCTGTTTGTTCACCCCTCCAATGGGACTTCTCTGAGGCATGCTCTACAAAGAAGCCTCTCCCCCAAGCAAGATCCCAGTGCAGCTGAGACCCAGTTGTCCCAAGCAACAGCCTAGTTATGGAAGAACATTCACTGGCTCCCTTCCCTTTCCTGTCTTATCTTCCCAGTCCCCTACTGCTATTTCCTGAGATAACTAAATGCCTCTAAGTAAACCATCTACAGTTCAATTATCATTTCAAAATCTGCATCTGGGGAAATTCAGCTGTTCACTGAAATGTTGTTTAAAATAGTAAGAAATAAAAATTAATTGTCCATTGTGGTATATCTACAATGTGAAATCTAACATAATAAAGGGACATAAATGTGTGTAACAATAAGAACAATACTATATCAATTATATAAAACACATACACACAAACAATAGTATATACTTTTATGAGTGTATCTATATTATATAATATATGAGAAAGTGATCTAGAAAAATTCAAATTAAACTGATAATTGACTCTCCCTGCAAGGAGAGGAGGTTGGGCCTTATATGTAGTATTTCCATTTTTTACATAGTGAATGTATTCAAGTATTAGTCTATAACTAATAATTACTAAAATAATGTATGTATAAGTCCTAATATTGATGTGAAAAACATTTATTAAAAGTCTAAGATTTTAACAATAGAAGATTAAACAAACTAATTAAACATACTAATAATGGTATAATTAGAAAAAAAGAAACTGTGTCACTAAAACAAACTAAATAGTGGTCATCCATCAACCAATACCAATGCAGGGCCAGGGTGGAGGTCTGAGGACTAGAGAGGCACATTTCCTGGCCACCTGGAGTTTACAGTTTACTGTAGAAGGATGACACTGAAGCAGAATCACATTGCAAGTTATATATGAGTTAAAATGTAGATATTTGTGTTGGTAGAAAACACAGGCTACTAAACAGTAGGTTCATGCATTATGAAGAGAATGGGAGGTTATATAAGGAGATGGTAATAGTAATGATACCTGGATAGTGAGAATCATTCAAAACAATTGTGATCAAACATCTATAAGGAACAACAGTTGTTTATTTTTTATCTTTAATGTAAACTTTTTTCTATGAATATTGACTTTTGTATAGATTATAACTTTTTATTCTTTTTAATCATTTTATTAATGTTCGAATACAGTTGTCTCCATTTTCCCACCACCACCTTCCCCTGTCACCCCACCCCCACCCCTGCCTCCCATCCTCAACCTACCCACTTTGGCTTTGCCATTGGGTCCTTTATACTTGTTAATTGATAACCCTTTCCCTTCTTTCCCCAGTTATTTCCATCCCCCTCCCCTCTGGCTACTGTCAGTTTGTTCTTAATTTCAATGTCTCAGGTTATATTTTGCTTGCTTGTTTGTTTTGTTAGTTAGGTTCCACTTGTAGGTGAGATCATACGGTATTTGTCTTTCACTGCCTAGATTATTTCACTAGCATAAAGCTCTCCAGTTCCATCCATGCTATCACAAAGGGTAGGAGCTCCTTTCTTTCTGCTGCATAGTATTCCATTGTGTAAATGTACCACAGCTCTTTTTGATCCACTAAGTTCCTGATGAGAACCTAGTCTGCTTTCAGCACTTAGCTATTGTAAATTGTGTTGCTATGAACTTTGGGGTGCATAGGTTCTTTTGAACTAGTGTTTAAAGCTTCTTAGGGTATAATCCCAGCGGTGGAATTGCTGGATCAAAAGGAAATTCCATTTTTAGTTTCTTGAGGAAATTTCACACTATTTTCCACAGTGGCTACAGCAGTCTGAATTCCCACCAATAATATATTAGGGTTCCCTTTTCTCCACAACCTTGTCAGCACTTACTGTTTGTTGATTTGTTTATGATGGCCATTCTGACCAGTGTGAGGTGGTATCTCATTGTGGTTTTAATTTGCACCTCTCTGATGGCTAAGAATGCTAAGAATCCTTTCCTGTGTCTCTAGGCCCTCTGTATGTCCTCCTTGGAGAAGTGTCTATTTCTGTCCTTTGTTCATTTTTTAATTGGATCGTTTGTCTTCCTAGTATGGAGTCATGTGAGTTCTTTGTATATTCTGGAGATCAAACCCTTGTCCAAGATATTATTAACAAATAAATTCTCCCATACATTAGTTCCCTTTCATTTTGCTAATATTTTCTTTAGCAGAGCAGAAGTTTTTTTATTTTGATGAGATCCCATTTGTTTGTTCTTTCCTTTATGTACTTTGGCTCTAGGGAAAATATTGCTGCTCAGAATATCTGAGATTTTCCTGCCTATGTTCTCCTCTAGGAATATATGATGTGTGACTTATATTTAAGTCTTTTATCCACATTGAGTTTAGTTTTGTGGATGGCATAAGTTGGTGAACAAGTTTCATTTTTTTGCTTGCAGCTCTCCAGATCCCCAGATCTTCTACAACAACATTTGTAGAAGAGGCTATTTTTACTCCATTTTATGCTGCTGCTTCCTTTGTTGAATGAGACCAACAGAGACATGAGTTTATTTTTGGGCTCTCTATTCTCTTCCATTGATCTATATGTCTGTTCTTATGCCAGCACCAGACTGTTTTGATTGCTGTGGCCTTCCAATATAGTTTGATATCAGGTATTATGATCCTTCTTACATTGTTCTTTCTCAAAACTGCCAAGGCTATTTGCTGTTGTTTATGGTTCCATATACATTTTTGAAATGTCTGTTCTATATCTGTGAAATATGTCATTGGTATTTTAATAGGGATTGCACTGAATCTATAAATTGCTTTGGTTAGTATGGACATTTTGATGATGTTAATTCTTCCAATCCATGAACATGGTATATGGTTCCATTTATTTGTGTAATCTTTAATTTCTTTCTTCAGTGTTGTGTAGTTTTCTGAGCACAAGTTTTTTACCTCCTTGGTTGGGTTTATTCCTAGGTCCTTTATTTTTCTTGTTGCTTCAGCAAATGGGATTTATTTTCCTGATTTATGTTTATGATATTTCATTGGTTGTGTATAAAAACATCTTGGAATTCTGAATATTGATTTTTGGCCCTCTGTTTTGTAGACTTCAGTTATTAGGTCGAGTAGTTTTTTGGTGGAGTCTATAGAGTTTTATCTAAGCACTATCATGTCATCTGCAAACAATGACAGTTTTGCTTTCTCTTTTCCAATTTGGATGTCTTTTATTTCTTTTTCTTGTCTGACTGCTATTGATAGAACTTCTAATACTATATTGAATAGAAGTGGTGAAAGTGGACAACCTCGTCTTGTTCCTGATCTTAGTGGGAAAGCTCTTAGTTTTTTTAAGTATGGTATTGGCTGTAGGTTTTGCGTATATGTACTTTATTACATTGAGGTATGTTCCCTCTACTCCCACTTTGCTGAGCATTTTTATCACAAATAGGTGCTGTACCTTACCAAGTGCTGTTTCCACATTTATTTATATGAACATGAGGTTTTTGTCTTTCCTTGTGTTTATGTGATGTATTACATTTATTGATTTGAAAATATTTTACCAACTTGGCTTCCCTGGGATGAATCCCACTTTTCCATGCTGTATGATCTTTTTGATGTATTGATGGATGCTGTTTCCCAGTACTTTTTTGAGGACTTTAGCATCTATGTTCTTCAGAGATAATGGCCTGCAGTTTTTTTCTTTATTGTGTCTTTGTCTGGTTTTGGGATTAGGATGATGCTGGCCTCATAAAAAAGAGTTTGGCTGGGTTCCCTCTTCTTGGATTTTTTGGCATACTCTGAGAAGGATAGGGGTTAGTTCTTTCTTAAGTGCTTTGTAAAATTCTCCTGTGAAATTGTCCAGTCCAGAGATTTTGTGTGTCAGGAGTTTTTTTTTTATTACTGCTTCAATTTTGTCTGCTGTTCTTGGTCTGTTCAGAAGCTGTTATTTCTGCTTCTTCTTGAGTTTTGGAGGATTATATTTTTCTAGAAATTTGTCCATTTCACCTAGATTTTCAAATTTCTTGGCATACAGTTCTTCATAGTAATTTCTTACAAGCCTTTGGATTTTTGTGGCATCAATAGTAATCTCTCTTCTTTCATTTCTGATTATGTTTATTTGGGTCCTCTCTCTTTTTTTCTTGTTGAATCTGCTTAATGACTTGTCAATCTTATTTTTTTCAAAGAACTAGCTCCTAGATTTATTCATCCTTTGAATTGTTCTTTTAATCTACATGTCATTTAATTCTGCTCTGATCTTGGTTATTTCCTTCCTTCTACTTGCTCTGGGCTGTCTTTGTTGTTGTTCCTCAAGTTTTTGTAGCTGTATACTTAGGTTGTTTATTTGACATATTTCTATCTTTTGTAGGTAGGACTGTATAGGCATGAACCTCCCTCTCAGGACCGCCTTTGCTATATCCCTTAAGTTTTGGAGTGTTGTGAGTTCATTTTCATGTGTTTCCAGAAACTTTTTGATTTCGTCCTTGATCTCATTCTTAACCCATTCATTGTTTAGTAGCATGATATTTCAATCTCCATGAGTTTGAGTGTTTTTGAGTTTTTTCCTTGAGGTTAGTTTCTAATTTCAGACCCTTGTGGTCTAAGAAGACTCTGGATATGGTTTCAATTTTCTTGAATTTGTTAAGGCTTGCTTTGTGTCCTATCATGTGGTCTGTCTTTGAAAATATTCCATGTGCATTTGAAAATAATGTGTACTTTCCATTTTGGGATCTAGTCCATTTGATCTAGGGCATTGTTCAATGCTGCAATATACTTGTTGACATTTTGTTTGGAAGATCTATCCATTTTTGACAGTGGAGTGTTAAAATCCCCTACTATAATTATGTTGCTGTCTATTTCTTTCTTGAAGTCCTCCAAGATTTTCATTATATATTTGGGTGCTGCTATGTTGAGTGCACATGTTTATAATGTTTATGCCTTCTTCATGGATTCTCCCCTTGAATATTATGAATTGTCCTTCGGGGTCACTTTTAATGGGCTTTGTTTTGAAGTCTATTTTGTCAGATATATAAATATTGCTACCCCAGCTTTTTTTTCCTGTCCATTTTCTAGGAATACTCTTTTCCAACCCTTCACTTTTAATCTGTGTAGGTCTTTTGTCCTGAGGAGGGTCTCTTGTAGGCAGCATATGTGTGGGTCATGATTTCTTATCCATTCAGCTACCCTATGTCTTTTGATTGGAGCATTAAACCATTTATATTTAAGTTTATTACTGTGTCTTTGTTCCTTTCTCTCTCACTGTTTTTCTTCCTCTTCTTAATGCACTCCCTTCAGCATATCTTGCAATGCTGGTTTGGTGGAGGTGTATTCTTTGAGACTTCTTTTGTTTGGGATTCTCCTTATTTTGCCTTCCATTTTAATTGAGAGCCTTGCTGAATAGAGTAATCTTGGCTGCAGGCCTTTGCTTTTCATTGGAATATTTCTTTCCATTCCTTTCTGGCTTGGAGTGTTTCCATTGAGAAGTCAGCTGCTGGCCTTATGAGGGTTCCCTTGCATGTTACTTCCTGTTTCTCCCTTGCTGCCTTTAACATTCTCTCTTTGTCTTGGAATTTTGCCATTTTAATTATGATGTATCTTGGAGTGGGCCTCTTTGGGCTCTTCTTGATTGGGGCTGTCTCTGCTTCCTCGATTTCTGTGGCTTTTTCTGTCATCACAGTATGGAAGTCTTCCATCAGTAATTTTTCAAACAGGTTTTCTACCCCTTGGTGCTCTTCTTCTCCTTCTGGTATTCCTATTATATGGATAATATTGAGTGTCATGTTGTCCTGTATTTCCCTTAACCCCTCTTCATCATTTTTTTTCCTTTCTTGCTTTTTCTAGGAATTTTTTTTCTAGCTTGTCCTCCAGCTCACTGATTCAAGCCTCAGCTTCATCAAGCCTGCTTTTGATTCTCAACTGTGTTCTTCATTTTGTTTTGGCTCTTGTGAATTATTTCTATGTCCTTTTTGTTGTGCTGATGTAGTTTGTAATAAGTTCGTCATAGTTTCTCTGTCATTTGTGGTAATTCACACTGAGCTCATTTAGCTTCCTATAACCATTGTTTTGAACTCACTATCTGATATTTGACTTATCTTTATTTCATTTAGAATTTCTGAGGATTCCTCCTTTTCTTTTAATTGGGGGTTGTTTGTTTGTCTTCCCATTATTTGCTAGATTCTTCTTGTTTGCTTCTGCTTCTTAAATTGATATGTTTTGACTTCTGACTTTGTGGTGTGTTTTCTATGATAGGTGGCCTGTGAGATTTAATGGTGCACTATCCTTGATCACCCAAACTTGATGTTCTTGGGATGCCCTTTATGCCTTTTATTCTGGTTCTATAGATGTAATTGGGTTTTACTGTTGTCAGGTCTTTCTTTGTTGAGTCCTTCCATCCAGCCTGTTGACTGAGGTTCACTCTGCCCACCTTGTCTTATGCTATGTTGTGCAGGTGCTCACAGAATAAAACCACAAAGCCCAGGAAACAAACCCACATCCTCAAAAATCTCCCTCACCCCATGATCCCCCTATCAATAGAAAATGAACCAGTATCAATAAGGGTGTAACAAGATTAACATTATTATAAGAAAGGAGAGCAGATATGAATGAGATGACCTACTTAAATAAAAATGATTTTGAGAGGGTAGAGGGAGGAACACTAATAAGAGTTGGGTTTGGAGCAATGGAAAGAAAGAAGGTTAATTTACCTCATGAATAAAAAAGGGAATTAAGAAGGTGGAATGGAGTATGAGAAGGGAAGCAATAATATTAAGTTTAAACAAAAATTAAAATAATACAAAGTAAGAGAGAGAAAGAAAAAGAAAAAATAGTTAATAATTAATGAAAATATAGGATCCAAATAGAAGAGAAAGATACACCACAGTACTATCAACAACAAACAAGCTAAAATTAATATAGATGGTCTGGGAATAAGAGGGAAAAGAGAAACAAAGAAAAGTCTAAGAGACGTTTAAAGGAAACATCTGGTGACCCTCTGATTTTGAAATAATACAGGGAGAGGTATACTAAGAGTGAGGAACAAAAACCAGGCTGAGAGGAAAAAATTAAAATTTGGGATGTAAGGAAAAAGAAGAAAGAAAGTAAAAAGGACAATAAATAAAAATAAAAGGGAAGGGTGAAGGAAAAAAGAAAACAAAAAAAAAAGAAAAAGCAGTCTAAGACAGCTAAATTAAAATTTGAGATTAAAAAAAGAGTAGGCGAGAAGACTAGTAAAATTTGATATTTGAAGTACAGAATTCATGAAATTCTAGAGATGAAATTGAAAAAACAATACAACAACAACTATCCTACCCACAACCAACTTGCAAAGATTGTTAAAGGTATAGAGAGAACACAGGTAGTTTAAGAGCTGGGCAAAAAGTTGTGAAATGACCCTTGACAAGAAAATTGGTTTTGTGTGTCAGGACAGGGAAGAAATTGTAAGAGTACAGAATGGAAACAAGTTGTAGCTAGAGAGAAAACAAAATTTGAAATGAAAATAATGTGAGGAAACATGAAGGTAAAATGGGCTAAGAGAAGGGAGGGGCAAAATATATGAATTGAAATATGCTACTGTATAAAATCTAGTGACTTAATATGTATAAACTTGCTAGACAAGAAATGAATGTTAAAAAGATATGCAGGAAAGAAAATGTCACAAATCATGCAGAAGACCACAATGGCTTTCATCTTGGTAGCCTCTTGTATTTATCACTGTTTTTTTTTTTTTCTTTCTGGATCTGCCTCTGGTGATGTCAGATGTTGACCCTGTCTGACCTTAGGCAGCCTGTTCAATACTTCCAGTGATCTGCTGTCCCTGGCTGTTTCCTTCAAGTGTTAGTTAATCTTGTCACTGTGCATTCAGCAGTCAGGCTTAAGAACCATAAGGCCAGGGCAGATACCCTCCTGGGGTCAGGGGTGTTGTTTCCCCTCAGTCTACTGTGGCTAGGAGGGGAGTGGTCTACTTGAGCCTGATGGCTGCTGCCCTCTGGGGCCTGACTCAGCTCCAGGATCCCAGCATCTACTCTCTCAGTTCTCCCCCCAAACCTTCATTCCTTAGTCTTTCCTCAGATGTCACCAGCCCACTTAACCCCTGCCTTTGCCAGAGCCCATGGTAAGTGGCTGCAAATGAAAATTTGTGTGTTGGCTCTTTAAACAGCTCTTTCATCTTTGGCCATCTGTCTCTGTAGTCCTGCCATTTTTTGCTGCTGGTTGTTATCTGTGTACTTTTTGGGCTCCGGTGCTCTAGTCTGGGAATCTTAGTTTAGAATTTAGTCCCCTTTTTTCTTAGGGGGATCCAACCAGCTGCTTAATTATCCCTCCAGTGCTGCTTGCTGCCTTTGGGCACTCAGCCAGTACTCTGGAGTCTCTACTGCACTCCTTATCAGACAGTTTGTGCTGAAACTGGTTCTTCTGTCTGTCCACACTTATAAGGCTTCTCTCTGGCTATATTCAGATTATAACTTTCTTGGAAAGATGGACTCTGCACTGAACTACCAGTAGCTGAGAAGATTTGACCAATCACCATCTTACCCCACATCAGATTTTAGCTTATCCACCCTCAATTTCAGCATTGTTTGGAACCACTTGGATGTTAGACCAATAATGCCACCATCCAGGCAACATTCACTCATGTACTTGACATTTACTGAGTTTCTGCTGAAGTCCATGTTCTATGCCATGTACTGTTGATTCAGTTATAAGCAGAGAGAGAGATGTGTCTTCTCATTGTATAGACATTACAGTCCAGGAAAGATGACTGATTAAGCAAAGCATTTAATAAATTATTACACTGACCTCAGTAGAGAACTTTGCAGTGATTATACTGAAATTATACCTTTCCAACAACATTCACTAAAGATTCCTATGACACAAAACCTTAATTTTCAAAAGCTTTTAATTATTTGCCTCAATTTCCTAAATCCCTTCTTTCCCATCACTTTCCCAAAGTGACAAATTTTAAAAAATCTAAGGAAAACTTTATACACTCAGTGACCTATTGTTCTTGAATGTAATCCTTACAGTCTTTAAAATTATGATAAAATAAGGTAAAGTATTCTACAAGACAAAACAAGAATACAACAAGCTAAATATATTGTAGGCGAAGTTCAGCATTGCTCTGGAATATCCTAATGCTTCTTCTGTGGTCTGTTAATGGTACAATCAATTGAGAATCATGTATAATATAATAGTTCAAATGACCTCAGACTTTTATGCATTTATACAGAAAGTTCTTTGTGGTTTCTTTTTCATTCTTTTCCTTATTTCTCTGTCACAGAGACAAGGGAGAGAGAGACCACACAATTTTTTTAGGATTGCATAAAATGAAATACAGTGAAAATGTTTTCTTCTTCTGTTGTCCTGTCTGCCCATCAGGTGCTTAATAGGATTTGCTTAAATTGAGCCTCCAGAGCAATAAAATATATCTTGCTAGAGATTTTCACTCTCCAGATTGCCTCTGAAGTGATCTTCCTAAAATGTAATTATCACTGTGTCTCTTCCTAGCCTACAACCATTTAAAAGGACCCCTTCTACCTACTGCAGGAAAAGATTAAAATATGGACAGGCTGATTTTTTTAACTGAAACTGAAAATAGTTACTGGATCCCATGGATGCACTGTATAGTCTTCCAAAAATGAATCCCCTAAGTTAATGAATAGAAGAGTGTCACTGGAAAAGATTGAAGGTACAGTTTACACATAAAAGTTAATACCCAGACACTTTTCAAAAGTAGCCACAAGAGGGTAGCTTTCTATCCAACCTGAAACTAGACTGTGTGCCCAGGTAGAGTAGTATGGGGACCTGTGGCTGGTGTTTACTCATCACAATTTCCAAGATAAACGCACACACTCCTCAGCATGATGTACACAGCCCTGCAGATCTGGCTCTCACCTCCTTTGTGTCATCTGCATTCACAGTTGCTTTCTAGCAAGCATAGCTTGTGTTTTTCCAAATACACTGTGTTAGTCCATGCTCCCATGCTTCTCTGCTTGTTCTTACCTCCATTGGAGTGCCCCTCTCCCACTTTTCATTGCCTGAAAAGAATGTGCTCAGTCTTTAAGACTTGGTGAACTTGCCACCACTTCTGTTAATTCTATCCTGAACTTTCCCAGGAAAAATACATTTGAATCCCTGTCTCTTCACAGTTCTGTGCACTTGTTGTAGTTATGCTGTAATGACCATTGCTTATCTGTCTGCCTCCACCCAACTGTGGACTTTAGAGGGCAGGATTCAATTTTCCTGCATAAGGTCCTGTCCCATGACAGGACACGTAAGGGTGCTTGATAAGTGTTCAATAAGTGAATGGCTGTACAAATGGAATAAAAAATAATTCTAATGTGATAGGAAAATATTCAAAATCCTTTTGATGTCAAAATTACCATAGACTACATTCTTCTTATTTAAATAAATTATTTTATTTTTGAAATTCTGAGAAACATAGTAGCAAAAAACTAAGAGGGATTGTCCTAGAAATCAAAATCTTTGGGGGAATCCATAAAGTAAACTTCATGCTCTAATATTTACTGGGGGAAAAGGATTGAGATTTGGTAACAGAGGATATAGATCAGCAGGAGAAAAAAAAATATAAGGGGTTTGCCTTCACCAATATTTGTGCAACTAGTTTGACCTCACAGGGATTTACAAGACCTTTCTTATTTGAAGGTCACCTACATACAAATAGTGACACACCCAGGAATTGGTAGACTCATAGTTTTACCCAACTCAAAATGTAAAACATCAAAATAAAGATAGGTGACAGGATTCATGACTTTAGACATATAATCATTTAGAAATGGTGCCAGAGCATCCTTTTGATTTATATTCTATTCACCATTTTCAAATTTCTTACTGCAAAATTCATTCTTTTTGATGAACTCTTCCATAAGTTTCAACAAATTCATATAGTCATATACTAATATCCCTATCACAATATAGAGCATTTTTGTCAACCCCTCTCCCAAATTTCTTCAAGCTGCCCCTTTGTAATCAACCCCTACTCCCAACCATAACCATGAACACCATTAATCAGTTTTCTGTCCCTATAATTTTGACTTTTCCAAGATGTTCTATAAATAGAGTCATATAGGATGTCACCTTTTGTGTCTGGCATCTTACACTTAGATTAATGCAGTTGAGACTTACTCATGTTGTTGCGCATTTCAGTTGATTGTTCTGTTTTATTGCTCCTCCATTGTGTAGATGTACCATAGGTTTGTTTACATACTCTCACACGCTAAAGGACATCTGAATTATTTTCCTTAGTCAAAGATTGTGGAGAGAACCTCTATAAATAATCACATACGGTTTTTGTGTGACTGTAAGTTTCATTGCTTTTGAGCAACTGCCTAGAAGCAGGATTGCTGGGTCATATAGAAAGAATATGTTTAATTTGTCAAGGAACATGTGTAAAGAACCCATGGACAAAGACAATGGAGGGGAGGATTGAATGTGGGAGGTGGGGCTGGGTAGGGTAGGGGAGAGTAATGAGGGGGAATGGGGTCAACGGTAATTGAACAACAACAAACAAACTGCTGCCCTGGCTGGTGTGGCTCTGTGGATTGAGCACTGGCCTGTGAACCAAAGGGTCACTGGTTCGATTCCCAGACAGTGCACATACCTGGCTTGCTGGCCAGATCCTCAGTTGGGGGGCGCTCCAGAGGCAACCACACATTGATGTTTCTCTCACTTTCTCTCTCCCTTCCCCTCTCAAAAAATAAATAAATCTTTTAAAAACTGCTAAACTGTTTTCTGAGGAAATCATACCATTTTTCACCCCCACTTAGTTGTTACACATCTTTACAAGTTATTGGTATTGCCAGGTTTTTTTCCTTTTTTTGTTTTGCTTTTTGCCATTTAGTCAGAGGATCTCTGAGATGGTATTCTTAGAAATGGGAGGTAAAATTTTAAAAAGGCAAACAAAAATGTGATAAAATAAGTCACTAAGTAATACTATACTAATATGGAGAGTGTTCTTTTTACCAAATATACTAAATAAATTATCAATATAAGGAAAAATGCAAGAAGAAATATATAGAGAGTATGAGTTGAAGAAGACAGAGGATGAGGATACGACTGTTGGTGAAATGGAAGCCTTGTGCTAAGTGGGAAATGCCTCAAGATTGCCTGTAAAAAATGGCAGTCATTGGGCTGAAAAGACAACAGGCTGGACTGCAGTGCAAATCTCTGGGAAGTAGGTCTGATTTTAGATGATAAATCATAGTGATGCTATTTTCTAAAAATTTGTCCAGAGAATTACAATTGAAGACAAAACGTAGGGAAAAAAGTGAGCAAGAGTCATGGAGGAATAGAGGGAATGTTAAAGATTACTGTATCAGCAGCCTGATCTCTCAATTTTGGAGGGGTAGCTTGAAGGCAAAATCTTCAGGTGGAAATAAAGAGAATTTGTGATTAAACCCTCAGATGCTTCTAACCTGGGCCGTATTATCAGGATGGATATGTAAATGATAATAAGTAAATAATACATATGCTTTGGAATGTAGGTTTTTTTTTATTTTCCCTTTCTAAGATAGTATTAGGTATTTTTTTTTCCAACTACTACTTTCTTCTACCTCACCCACCCCAGACCCTCCCTCCTACCTGCCTTTGGCTTTTTGTCCATGGGTTCTTTATACATGTTCTTTGATGACCCTTTCCTTTCTTTCCTACATTATTTCCATCCCCCCAGTATTAGGTGTTTTTCAGTCCACTGCTCAGGCAAACATTAATCTCAGCATTCCCTTCCTCACCAATCTACAGTGTTCTCAGTTTCCCCCTCCTCCAAACTGTCACATGAACAGGGACAGGGCCTTGGGCGTAATATTTTGGAACAGAAAGTGTTCTCACTCACCAAGCAAGGACGTGAAAATGATCCTCTTAAGTAAAATGAGTTTAATAATAGTAATATCTTTTTGGTTTGTGGGATTAAATACATTTACACAAGGAGATTAGAGTAGTGCCTGGAACATGATTAGTGTTGCATGTTAGGTATTATTACTTTTAAGTTGGTTATTATTATTATATTTAACATTTGTCATATATCAAGTGAAGGAAGTATGCTAGAGGATCTAAATTTGCTTTATGGGAAAATCACATGGTTATATTTTTGCTATAAACCCAAGGTAGTATTTGCTTGGCTCAATTTATAAATAAGGTCATGGACACTAGAGGTAGATAGGTAGATAACACATGGGTTAGCAAGTAGGCAGTGCTTTACCTAAAAAGGCACTGCTGTCTCTTGTTTCTAGGACAAAGGTGAGGGGTCACTTCCCAATGACTATCCTGGCTCATGACTGTATTGCTTTGCTACTCTTTAGATTGATTATGTTTTCATTTGTTTTACAGTGACACCATCACCTACCTATCATATTATTAAAAGGACTGATTTAAAAATTACACCGAAATGAAAAGTGCTATCAGAAAACTAAAGATGTCTATTTGTTTATGTAACCAATTCAAAGGAGAATATATACTATAATTTCAGTGTTTATACACTGATAAAAATGTCCTCTAATAAAGATTTTTTAAACAGTGATACATTCCTTTATACTTTTTTTAAATTTTTAAGTTTTGTATTAATGTTCAAGTACCATTGTCTTCCTTCCTCCCCATTCTCCCCAGCCTCACCAATCCCCATCTCCCACCCTCAGTCCTACCCCCCTTTAGCTTTGTCCATGTATTCTTTATACATGTTCCTTGACAACCCTTCCCCTTCTTTCCCCTGTTATCTCTCTGTTTCTCCCCTCTTGTTACTGTCAGTTTGTTCTTTATTTCAGTGTCTCTAGTTATATTTGCTTGCTTGTTTGTTTTGTTAATTAGGTTCCACTTATAGGTGAGATAATATGGTATTTGTTTTTCTATTGACAAGAATAAATACTGCCTATTTTAAAATTTTTCTTAAGTATTAATTTTTCCATTCTACCCATTGCCTTAGTGGAGAAGTATCCAGGATCAATTTAATCCAGCAAATCATAAGCTAATATTTGTCACATCATATTGATTTATATGCACACAAAAGTACTATGTTGTCATGAGGGATATTAAAATTGGTTAGAGAAGATTCTTCTTTAAATGATAAATGCCTAACATATAATGCAAAGTCCATTTCAATATCAGAAGCTAAATACCTGCATTGTGAATGGATTTAAAAACATACATGTAAAGGTATAAAACTAAAAATAAGCCCTTGGTCAATCAATGTCTCTGAGAGAAAGATATAAAGATGAATGACTTGGAGACAGATTGTTCTAAATATGTCAGTTGTTGAAAATAAAAGTGGAGTCCTGGACTGTGAGAACAGAGAAAGTGAAGTTGGAACAGCTGAGCAAGTTGGCAGAAAAGGAAGTGAGTATGAAAGCTCAGACACAGAAAAATGTATGAGTCCCCACTTTTGTACAAACAGCAACTCTGACTATGCAAAATTTAAAAAGATATTTTCAATGTTTGTTGAAAACCGAAGGAATTTAATCACATTTTCATTATTGTAAAAGTGCATCCTGGCAAGGCATTATTTTGCTAAATGGCCATTGAGTATATATAATTTTCATCAAATATATTTTTTCATTATATATGTATTATATATGTATAATGAAAAATGTATGTATACTTCCCTCCAACTTAATTTTGGGAAAAATGAAAGGATATTCCACACAGGGAGGGCTAGGAATGGAATGAAGAATTGGAAGTGGAGAAGAAAAGTAAGGGTGAAGATGTGAAAAAGAAACGGTAACAGAGCAAGTAATTAATTTATAAATGTTAACATCCCTCAAGTTTTTAGGTAGGTGGGTGCTAAAGAGGATACTTTTGCTTTACTGGGTAAAATAGTATGAGCTCAAGAGGAACAGATTTCTGTACTTAAGAAATGGATTGGGCTGGAAACAGAAGGATCTGGAAGGGGAAAGGCAGAGGCAGAGAGGGGAGGGAAACAGAGCCAGAGCCTAGGAAAAGAATGGTTTAAGGTTTGTAAAAACATGGACAAGGACACAGGCAGCTGCAGAGAGGATTTGTCTGAAAAGGAGGATTTGAGCAGTCCCACTCCATATTATAAGGTGTAATTCCTTTTGTATCTCCTCTGTGAGGCTGTCAACAAAGGCTTATATTTTCTTCTAAAACTTCTACTGTTGACTTATGTTCCTTTTGGATGTGTTAGTGGGATGGAATAGGCTTCTGGATGGAGCTAGATGTCCACAATTTACACTGAGCAAAGGACAATGGAGGGAGAAGATGAGGAATAAGGGATAGAAACTAATAGGCCATCATTTCATAATTTTAGTGTGTCTTACATATTTCCTCTGTGTTTTACTGCTCTTGCCCATCTATAGAAATCTGCCTACATTCTAGAGCACTATACATATACAAAAGTTTTTTGAGAGTTTCAACTAATGAGCCTCAGATACAGACCACTTAAACCCTTGTTTTTTTCTGTAAATGAGTCTGACCAAATCCAAAAATAATCTGAAAAGACATGATGGCACCTGTATGAGGCTTAAGATTAAAAAGATAAAGAAATCTCAAATAAAAGAAAAAATAGCAAGAGTCAATTTTTAATGTGTCCAATAATAAATAATTAAATAAACCCTTCAGCTTAGTGAAGGAAAAATCTATAAGAAGATTCAAATAGATATAATTTAGAGATTAAGTATGAAAATGGTGTCTCCTCAATAATGGCTTGGTTTATCACAATGGGATAATGTTCAAGCTGTATTTGGATTAAAAGTGAAAATAGAGACTACAGGAAGTGTAATAGAAGATACAATCATTGAAACACACCCTCTGACAAAAAATGTGTAGCTCTGCATTATTTGTACTGATGTTTACACAATGAAGCTGAAATACATTCTTTTAAATAAAACTTTTAAACATGATAATTGTATTTATTCAACACCTTTTTAAAATTACTGGCTCCTCTGTGCTAAGCTTTGGGATTTATTACAAGTCCTTCAAATACAAACAACCTGGCAAGTGGGAATAATTATTCTCATCTTTCATCAGGGCCCTCTCCTCTGCCACCTACTCCATGAATGAAGTCTTCCCAATGTTCAGTTAGAATCATTGTCCTTTCCTCTTCTTCATACCTCCATTCAACACTTACCTGTCCTTGCCTTGTATTATTATTAATTCTTCACACACTGACCACTACATCACAAGGCTTTGGTGATAAGGTCTACTTCTATTCTCTCACAGCACTTAACAGGGTTATCACAGCACCACATAAATGTTGGAGGGATTACATCAGAAACCCTGTAAGACATCAGATTAGTTACCAGACATTCTAAACTAAAATTACTTCAACATCAGCCTCTCAATATAGATAATTCCGGTCCCTAGTGCATAAAGAATATTTATCCTTTTTCAATAGTGATTGTAATAAAACATTCCCAACTGAGACATGCAAATTTTTACTCTTAAAAACATTTTCCCCTACTATCTGGAATCAATTCTGGATAGGGACTTCTGAGTTGAGATGGAAACAACTCTAAAGTCTGAAATGGATACATGTCAACCAAATAGAAAAACATGTTTTTCTAGCCTGACCATCTCGAAAGCCACGATATTTTTTGTTGGTGCAATTTCTGGTATTGAATCTAAGCTCTCATAATGCAATATATGAGTTGGCTTGTGGTATTTTTATAACCACTAAAAAAGGGACATCCTTTCTCTTCCTAAGAAGGGTATGAATCAGCCTAGGATTACTATTAGGAGAAAACAATCAGCATCTTATCTGGGAAACCTCTCAGGCAAAATGTACTGTACAAAAGATAGACGACCTAAAGCACCATTAAGTTTTGTGCTGATCAAAGAAAAAAGCATAAATTTATTTTATCTTTATAAGTTGTTTTACTGATTTGGCATTACTGTTTGCCATTATTAATAATGCTATTCATTTATTTCCAGTTATATTTAACTTCTTGACATTTTAAGTATAATCTCTTATTTCTTCATCTTATAGAATATCAACTTAACTTTCTGAAAAGTTAACTAGAGGAACTTAGAAAGGCATTCATATTGTGCTTGATGAAAGGTGAAAACAAAGTCCCAATGAGGTTCTAAGCACAGAATCTCTTTTGATTAAATTGGCTTATTGGCAAACATTTTCAGATGCAGTTTCCCATTGGTTTCCTTATCTATCATCCCATACTAACTTTTAATAACTGAAGCATAGGCAAAATAAGAAAACCAATGTGAGAGCCAGGTCTTGACACACTATAGGTGCTCAAAAAATAATCATAAATGACAAAACTTAATGCTACTTAAACCACTGTCAGCATTATATGAGTTCACATGCTTTTGTGTATTCTAATCAATACTTAATAATTAAAGCAAGCTCTAGCACTGCATCATATAATCCAGTAACCACTAGGCACATATAGCTACTAAGTATGAAAATGTGACTAATGAGAGCAGGGAAATAAACTTTAAATTTTAAAACTAATATTTCAACAGTCTCTTCAAAAAATGGTGTTGTGAAAACTGGACTGATACCTGAAAAAAATGAAACTAGACCACCAACTTACACCATACACAAAAATAAACTCAAAATGGATAAAAGGCTTAAATATGTCACTAAACCATAAAAATTCTAGAAAAAAAATAAGGAGTAAAATCTCAGATATTCAACATAGAAATATCGTTGCTGATGTTATATCATAAGACACTAGAAACAAAGCAGAAAATAACAAATGAGACTAAATCAACTTAAAAAAACTTCTGTACAGCTAAAGAAACCATCGGCAAGATGAATAGGGAACCCAATTTATAGTAAAACATTTTTGCCAATGATACGTTGGACAAGGGTTTAATGTCTAAAATACACAAAGAACTAATACAACTGTGTGAGGAAGACAAACAACCCAAATAAGAAATGAGCAAAAGACCTGAATAGACACTTCTCCAAAAGGACACACAGAGGGCCCATACAGATACAGAAAAATGCTCAACATCACTAATGATCAGGGAAATGAAAATTAAAACTTCAGTAGATGTCACATTATACCTGTCAGAATGGCTACCATCAATAAATCAGCAAACAACAAGTTTTGGTGAGGATGTGGAAAAAAGGGAACCCTAGTTCACCGTTGGTGGTTATGTAGTCTTGGGCAACCACAATGGAAAACAATATGAGATATCCCTAATAAATTAAAAGAGAAACTCCCTTTTGACCCAGTGATTCCACTTCTGGGAATATACTTCAAGGATTCCGAAACACCAATGCAAAAATGTATATGCACCCCTATGTTTATAGCAGCACAATCTACAATAGCCAAGATTTGGAAACAGCCTAAATGCCCATCAGTAAATGAGTGAAAAAAATAGTTGTGGTACATTTACACAGTGGAATATTATTCAGTGGTAAAAAAAGAAGAAACTCTTACACTTTGCAACAGCATGGATGAACCTGGAGAAAATTATGCTAAGTAAATCAAGCCAGTCAGTGAAAGAAAATACTACATGATCTCACTTGTATGTGGAATCTAATTAATACAATAAACTAATGAACAAAAGAGTAATAGAAGTTTAGATACATAAAACAGACCAACAGCTGCTGGAAAACAGGTGGGGAGATGGGATGAAAAATGATAAAGGGATCCAAATAACATTTATGAACAACCCATGGACATGAGAACAATAAGGGGAGGGGAGAGGGCGGGGCTGGGTGGAAGTAGAGAAAGGGAGAATAAGCAGGAAGAATTGTAATAGCATAAACAATAAAAATAAAACTTGAGGTTGTCAAGGATCATGTATAAAGGACACACAGGCAAAGCTGAACTGGGGTAGGATCGAGGGTGGGAGGTGAGGATGGCTGGGGTTGGAAGAAGTGGCACGGGGGAAATGGAGACAATTTTACTTGCACAACAATAAATAAATAAAAAGTAAAAAAATGTGAAGGGGAAAATAATAAAATAAAGTAAAAAACTAATATTTGGTTTCTCACTAGAAAAATTTAAATATATTTGGTACCTGTATATGTGAATTGATTTTTAACTTTAAATTTTATAAAAACCTAAATACAGACCAAGTATTTCTAATGAAAATTTAGTGTTCTGAATTGAGATGAGCTGTAGTTAAATGCACACCAGATTTCAGAGACTTAGTACAGAAAAAAATAATGCAAAGTACCTCAAAGCAATTCTTTTTATTGATTATGCATAAGCATGATCACTATAGTGGGATGAATGGTGATCCCCAAAAAGATATGTCCATATCCTAATCCCCAGAATCTATGAATATTACTTTCTGTGGTAAATGAGTGAATATATACCGTCTTACATGGTAAAACAAATGTGATTAAGGATCTTAAGAGGGATCACTTATCCTAAACTATCCAGGATTCAATTCCAATGATGAGTGTCCTTAAAGTGATGAATAGATAAAGAATATGTAGTGTATGTATCAATGGGTATTACAGAGCAATAAAAAATGAAATCTTGCCATTTGCAGCAACATGGATATGGCCTGGGGGTATTGTATATACTAAGGGAAATGAGTCTGACAGAGAAAGACAAATATCATATCATTTCACATATACGTGAAATTTAAAGAACACAACAGATAAACAAGCAAAAACAGACTCATGGAAACAGAGATAAAAAAATATCATTGTCAGAATGGAGGGAATGATGGGGGGGGCATGGATAAATTTGCACAGTGACAGATGAATACTAGAATTAGTGTGGCGGTCACATTGTAACCTGTACAAATGTTGAATCACTGTATTATACACCTGAAACTAACATAATGTTATATACTATTATACTTAATTTTTGTTTAAAAAGACTGAGGCCAATAGAGATTTGATAAATATAAGACGAGGGGAAAATATGACTATGGAAGCAAAGCAAAGATTGAAGTGATATGGCTGCAAGTCAAGAAACACCAACAGCCATGACAAACAGGAAGGGAAACAGGAGGGATTCTGCCTAGAGCCTCCAGAGGGTGTGGGACTCTGGCTCCACCTTGACTTTGAACATTTGCTCTACAAAACTGTGAGAGAATAAACTACTATTGTTAAGTTTATGGTAACTTGATACAGTAGCCTCAGGAAACAAAATAATATTTTGGATATGTTGAGTTAAGATTATTAAAATTAATTTTATTTTTAAAAAAACTTTTTAAGAACATACACCATCATCAAGAGGGATTCATCCCAAGGATGCAAGGATAATACAATATTCACAAATCAATAAATGTAATACATCACAAAAACAAAAGCAAAGACAAAAACATGTGACCATATCAAAAGATGCTAAAAAACATTTGGTAAATTATAGCTCCCATTTATGAAGATCCAACCAGCAAATGAGTCATCACCTGACAGGGGATGCTCTGAGAAAAATAAAGTGGTAATGTAATCTTTGTCTAGATGATTGCTAGGTTATTTTCTAACTCTTATGTTACCTAATTATGATTTTAAAGTATCTTAGCAATGTATAATGGAGTGTGTATGTGTGTGTAGCATGGAGATAATCTAGGGAGTCCTTTAAAATCTTGACAAAGACTCAGTGGAAAAAATGACAGGAACTCCAACAGCACCAAAGGTTTATTTCACATTCACTCAACTGGGGAGTTGGGCTTTGTGACATCTATTCATTCAAAAGTCAGCTATATGAAAACAAAACAAAATAAAACTGATGTCTAGTGTCCAATTGTTTTATTTTATTTCAGTTCCTTTTGTGTGGTTTTGCTTTGCTTTTGTATTTACTGACTGGATTATCCTCTTCTTTATCAACACACTGAAGTTTTGGAGCTTTATCCAAATACTGAAACAATAGAAGAATCCACATGAAGACTGGTAGGAAGGGTGGAAACATTAATGGGGTGGCAAGTGAGGTTTCAGAGGGGTATCTCAGTTGCAAAGTTTCCCCCTTAGGAGGATGAGGTATCAAGCCAGGCTCCCCAGCCTAGTGCTGCAGAGTGACCACATATCATATGGCTATGAAAATTAGTAGGGATTCTGTCTCAGGGAGAAACAGGAATCTGCTAGAGAAACAGGTGTCCCCTTAAAGTACCAGTGTACAATGCCTCATTGTCAACTACTCACCCTGGGCTCCTGCAAAGGGAGGGTGGAGTGGACTAGAGTCAGTGAGGAGAGTTTGGGACTTGTGGCTCTAAGGAGACAGCTGAAGGGACAGCCGCCAGGATCCCTGTGCTGAGTCAATGTTGACACCACAGATGCCATCTTTCTTGGATGGAACAGCATCAAACTGAGGGAAAGCAATAGCTCCACCCTCTGGACTCCCTCTCACCCCACCTTGCAAAGCTTGCACCATGCTGAATAGTCAGCTGCCTGGGTCAGCATGTAGAGACCTGGGAGACTCAGGAGGCATCACTAACTGAGATGTGTAACTTTTGGGTAAGGACCATTCTGGACACTTTCCCATGAACCTGACTGGTTCCTCTCCCCTTGGAAGATCTGCTAGCACCACTCTTCAGGCTCCTAGCACACAACTCCTGGTAGCTCCTGGTAGCTCCATCTTGACAAGGTTTGGGTAAAATCTGGGACAGACTGACTTGTGTGGCTCTGAGATAGGGACAAGTCCTCCTACCTTCCCCAAAGCCTGACTTGCACATCCTTTTCACAGATCACTTAATCCGACCCTCCTGACTCCCAGCAGCTTTGCCTTGCTGAGATTGGGCTCATGGCAAAATCTGAGAAAGACTATGTTGTGTGGCCCTAGGATGGGGGTCATTTTACCCTCACATGTCCTACCCATGCAGAGCTGTCCCTTCAGCCAAATCTTGGTCAGTTTGGGCCTCATAAACTCTGCTGGCCTCAACCTGATAGCTACATGAAACCTCACCCCACCACAAAGGTGTGTGAACACCCAGCAGGTGGCAGATAGACTTGGGATACACTGAGACAATTGTTGAATGCCCTAAAACCCAGCACTGCCACCAAGCTTGGACCTACATCAAACTGGTGAATACCACTCACCCTTATCTGGTGACTTACTGTGATCCTACCTCATGCAGTTCCAGTACTGCCAGAGGTGCTTTCAGTGACTGATCCTAATAAGCAACTGGCAGGCAGAGACAGGGAAGGCAGATCTTGGGGTGCCTTAGGACTTTTGCTGCCTTGGCCCAGGGCCCTGTGCTGGTAAAAGCCATCCTGGGTACACAGCTTGGTTATTTCAGCACACACCAGGCCCAGAAAAGTCAGCCACAAACAGTAGTTCACTTTGTAACTCCAAACGTGTTACTCAGAAAAAGTCACAGGCAGTGTCTGACATTGGCCTATACCAGAGTCCCTCCCAAGAGACTCCTGAACAAACATATCCAGTGGTCAGTTTCATACAACATCAGAGAAGTATCCAATAAACTCCATAAGCAGCATATACAAAGGGAGTTCTCAGGAGGAAACAAACTCTGCTGAGGTACATTCTGCATCATGTGGTCAGCACCAGCAGAACAGCTCATTCACTGTGGTCTGGGTTTATCCTAACAGTAGCAGCCAGCCAAATAGCCAATGCTGTGCATCAATAGGCCAATAGCAATCAAGACTCAATTAGACCAGGTTGATCCAAATAGTTCACACAAGGGAGATTCCAGAAGTGCTCAGCTCAGTTTATGAAGCAGACCATGCCACTGGACTCCACAGGAGACCTACTACATAAGGCAACCCCACAAAGACTAGGAGTCATAGCAGATCTATTTAATTACTAGAAATAAAGATAAAGAGGTAGCAAACATTAGAACACAAAGACACAAGCCCCAAATAAAAGAACAAGAGAAATCTCCAGAAAAACAGCTAAATAAAATGAAGGCAGGTGATTTATCAGATTCAGAGTTTAAAAAATGGTTATAAGAATGCTAAAAAAAACTTAGTGATAACTATATGATAAAGGACATAGAAACCATTAAAAAGAACCAGTTAAAAATGAAGAATACAACATCTGAAATGAAAAATACACAGAACAGTATAAAAAGTAGGTTTGATAAAGCAGAGGATCAAATCAATGATTTGGAAGACAGGGTGGAAAAATCACCCAATCAGAGCAGCAAAAAGAAAAAAGAAATTTTTAAAAGGAAGACAGTTTAAGGGACCTTTAGGATAGTATTAACTATAACAACACCCACATCACATGGGTACCAGAAAGTGAAGAGAGAGAGCAATGGATCAAGAACCTATTTGAAGAAATAATGACCAAAAACTTCCCTAACCTGGTGAAGAAAAAAGACACACAGTTCAAGAGACACAGAGAGTCCCAAACAAGATGAACCCAAAGAGGGCCAAACCAAAATACATCATAGTTAAAGTGACAAAGGTTAAAGACAAAGAGAGAATCTTAAAAACAATAAGTGAAAGATAGTTAATTACCTAAAAAAGAGCTCCCATAAGACTCTCAGCTGATTTTTCAACAGAAACATTTCAAGCAAGAAGGCATTAGCATGAAGTAATAAAAATGATGAAAATCAAGGACCTACAACCAAGATTGCTTTATGCAGCAGGGCCATCATTTAAAATTGAAGGAGAAATAAAGAGGTTCCTAGACAAGTAAAAGCTAAAGGAGTTTGTTAACACCAAAGCAGCAATATAAGAAATGTGAAAGAGTCTTCATTAAGAAGAAGAAGGAGGTATGTAGTAGCAGTAGTAGTAGTAGTAGAAGAAGAAGAAGAAGAAACTGGGAGGGGTAGAGGAGGAGGGAAAGGAAAGAGGAACATATTTGAAAGAATAAAGTGATAACAAATATATACCTATCAATAATCACTTTAAATGTAAGTGGCTTAAATTCTCCAATCACAAGACATAGAGTAGCTAAATGAATAAGAAAACAAGACCCATATGTATGATGTATACAAGAGACTCATCTCAGAACAAAAGATACACACAGACTAAAAGTAAAGGGATGGAAAAAGATATTTCATGGACATGGAAATGAAAAAAAAGCTGGAGCAGTAAGACTTATATTTGACAAAATAGACTTTAAAGTAAAGGCTATAACAAGAGAAAAAAAGGACACTTCATAATGATAAAGAAAAGGGTACAACAAAAGGATATAACACTTGTAAACATTTATTCACTCAACAGGAGCATCTAAATGTATAAACACATCTTGATGGACATAAAGGGAAAAATTGGCAAAAACACAGGCATAGTCAGTGATTTTAATACCCCATTGACTTCAGTAGATAGATCTTCTAGACAGAAAACCAAGAAGAAAACAGCAGCCTTAAATCACACACTAGATCAGAAGGATTTAATTGATAACTTCAGATCATTTCATCCAAGAGTAGCAGAATATACATTCTTTTCAAGTGCTCATGGAACATTGTACAGGATAGACTACATGCTAGGACACAAAACTTGTCTCAATAAATTTAAGAAGACTGAAATCATATCAAGCATTTTTTCACCACAATGCTATGAAATTATAAATCAATCACAAGAAAAAAAGAAACCCTGAAAATTACACAAAGACATGGAGACTAAATAACATGTTACTAAATAATGAATGAGTTAACAATGACATCAAGAAAGAAATTGTTAAAAACCTTGAAATGAATGAAAATAAGAACACAACAACCCAAAAGCTAAGGTAAACAACAAAAGAAGTCCCAAGAGGGAAAATCAAAGCATTACAACTTTACCTCAAAAAAAAAAAAAAAGAAAAATCTCAAATAAATAATCTTATGATTCACATTTAAGGGAACTCGAAAGACCAATAAACAAAGCCCAAAGTGAGTAGAAGAAAAGAAATAATAAAGAGTAAAGCAGATGTAAATGAGATAGAATCTAAAATAACAATACAAACGATCAATGAAACCAAGTGCTGGTTTTTTGATAAGATAAACAAGATTGACAAACCTTTAACCAGACTCATCCAGAAAAAAAAGAGTGAAGACCTAAATAAATGAAATCATAAATGAAAGAAAATAATTAACATCTGACATGAAAGAAATACAAAAATTTTTTTAAAAAAGAATGAACAACTACATGCCAACAATTTAGACAATCTGAATGAAATGGATAAATTTCTAGAAACATACAATCTTCCAGAACTGAATTAAGAGGACTAGGAACCTGAATAGGCAAATTAAAACTAATGAAATTGAAGCAGTAATCAAAAGACTCCTAACAAACAACAGCCTGGACCAGATGGCTTCATAGGTGAATTCTACCAAACATTCTGAGAAGAACTAACATCTCTCCTTTTCAAATTAGTCCAAAATATTCAGGAGGAAGGAAGACTCCTATGTTTATTTTATGAGGCCAGCATTACCCTAATTCCAAAAACAGATAAAAACACCACAAAGAGAATAAATTATACAACAATACACCTGATGAACATAGATGCTAAAATCCTCAAAAAAATATTAGCTAACCAAATCCAGCAATACTAAAGAATCATACATCGTGATAAAGTGGTATTTTTTCTGGAAATGTAAGGCTGGTATAATACATAAGAATTAATAAATGTGATATACTACATAAACAAAATGAAAGATAAAAACCACATGATCATGTCAATAGATGCGGAAGAATCATTTGATAAAAGCCAGCACCAATTTTTGATAAAAACTCTCAGCAAAGTGGGAGTAGAGGGAACATACCTCAACATAATAAAGGGCATATATGACAAACCCACAGCCAACATCATACTCAGTGGTTAATAACTACCTACATCACTCTTCAGATCAGGAACAAGATAGGGATATCCACTTTCACCACTTTTATTCAACATAGTACTGGAAGTCCTAGTGACAGTGATCAGACAAGAAGAAGAAATAAAAGGTATCCAATTGGCAAGCAAGAAGTAAGATTGTCATTATTTGCAGATGACATGTTACTTCATATAGAGAACCCTAAATATTCCACCAAGAATCTGCTACAACTGATAAAGAATTTCAACTATGTAGCTAGATTCAGAATAAACATCCAGAAATCAGCTGAATTTTTATACACTGATAATGAACTATCAGAAAGGGAAACTAAGAAAACAAACTCATCTATGATTACATCAAAAATAAAATAAATTACCGAGGAATAAATTTAACCATTTAATATTTGAGGGAGACTCAAAAAACCTGGAATCTATTTATAAAAATTCTGTATTTATTCATACATGTTTAAACTTGTCTGATTCAAAGTACTCTCCATTTGATGCACTACTCCTATTGAGACATTTTTTCCACAGCTCAAAAGTCTTAGAACTTGTCAATTTTGATGCCTTTTAGTGATTCTGCCATGTTTTGTTCTACCTCTTCCACATCAGAGAAATGTTTCCGTTTGAGGACTTTGTTAATCCAGGAGTGGAAGTCACTCTAGGTAAGGTTGAGTGAATAGGGAGTGTGGGGCATGAGGGTCATGCCATTTTTTTGTCAAAAACTGCTGAACACTCAGTGCGGTGCAGGCAGATACACTCATAAATCACCCATTGTGAAATGTGCAAACATGTTGAAAGAGTCTATAGAAACTATTCACTGAAGCTGAATGCAGCCTCTTTCAGTAATGCCAGCTGGTACACTGATACAGATGGGTTATTAGAACACTCACCTAGTGGGGGAAGCCTGTACTACAAAGGGCCCACCCTCCAGAAGATAATTCCTGTTTTTGGGGGTGTCCCCTCATAAAAGACCTGTATTCAGAAATTATAAGAAATTAAAGAAAGAAATTGAAGAAGATACAAATAAGTGGAAGCATATACTGTGATTATAAATAGGAATAACTAACATCATTGAAATGTCTATATTACCCAAAGCAATGTATAGTGTTGATGCAATTTCTATTAAAATACCAATGGCAACTGGAACAAATATTCCAAAAATTTTTAGGGAACCACAAAAGACACCAAATACCACATCAATCCTCAGAGAGAAAAATGAAGTTGGGGGAATCAGGCTATCTGATATCAAACTATCTTACAAGTCCATAATAATCCAAACAACATTGTAGTGGCATAAAAACAGACATACAGATCAATGGAGTAGAACAGAGAGCCAGGAAATAAACCCATGACTTAATAGTCTATTAATATTTAACAAAAAAAGCAAAAACATACAATGGTGTACAAATAGTCTATTCAATAAATAATGTGGGGAAAATGGAACAGATATATGCAAAAAAGTGAACTAGACCACCTTCTCATTGCATACACAAGAATAAACTCAAAATGGATTAAAGACTTAATTATTAGAACAGAAACCATAAAAACATACCTGTAAAGTCTCAGACATTTCTCATAGCAATATTTTTCCTGATATATGTCCTCAGGCAAAGAAACAAAAGAAAAAATTAATAAATGGGACTACA
This sequence comes from Trachops cirrhosus, assembly GCA_028533065.1. Lineage (NCBI taxonomy): Eukaryota > Metazoa > Chordata > Mammalia > Chiroptera > Phyllostomidae > Trachops > Trachops cirrhosus. Next base: position 55,211,157 of record CM052544.1, on the reverse strand, counting down.
TCAAACTAAAAAATTTGCACAGATGATCTCTCAATGAAGCACTACAAGTCAGAAGGGAATGGCAAAAAATATTTGAAGTAATGAAAAACAAAGGCCTGAAACCAAGACTACTTTATCCGGCAATGCTCTCAATTAAGATGGAAGGCCAAATAAGGAGCTTCCCAGATAAATGAGCTTCAAAGAATACACCTCCACCAAACCAGTTTTGCAAGACATGCTAAGGGACTGCTTTTAGAAGATGAATAAAAAGAGTGAGATAGAGAGGAACACAAGTACAAAAGAAGTAAAAAAGGCAATGAATAAGCACCTATCAATAATATCCTTAAATGTAAATGGATTAATTTCTCCAATCAAAAACATAGAGTAACTGAACAGATAAGAAACCATGACCCACACATATGCTGCCTACAAAAGACTCACCGCAGAACAAAAGACCAACACAGACTAAAAGTGAAAGGTCGGCAAAAAAATATTCCAAACAAAAGGTCAGGGGAAAAAAAGCCAGGGTAGCAATACTCATATCAGACAAAATAGACTTCAGAAAAAAGGGCCAAAAAAGAGACACAGAATGACACTTCATTATACTCAAGGGGAGAACCCATCAAGAAGACATAAATATTATAAACACATATGCACCCAACATAGGACACCCCAAATATATAAGGAAAATCTTCGGAGACTTCAGGAAAGATATTGACAGCAACACAATTATAATAGGGGATTTTAACACACCACTGTCAAAAATGGATAGATCTTCCAAACAAAATATCAACAAATATATAGCAGCATTGAAAAATGTCCTAGATCAAATGGATGTAACATAAATATACACATATATATGTTAAGTTTGTAGATATATAAACTTTCATCCCCCAAAAGCAAAATACACATTCTTTTCAAAAGCACATGGAACATTTTCAAAGGTAGACCACATGATAGGACACAAAACAAGCCTCAACTAATTCAAGAAAATTGAAACCATATCAAATACTTTCTCCAAACACAGGGGGCTGAAACTAGAAAAGAACCTTGAGGAAAAAACTCAAAAACACTCAAATTCACCGAGATTGAATAGCATGCTATTAAACAATGAATGGATCAAGAATGAGATCAAAAGTTTCTGGAAACAAAAGAAAATAAACTCACAACAATCCAAAACTTATGGGACACAGCAAAGGAAGTCCTAAGAGGGAAGTTCTTAGCAATACAGGCCTACCTAAAAAAGACAGAAACATTTCAGGTAAACAACCTAACCCTGCACTTACAAGAATTAGAGGAACTACAACAAAGACAGCCCAGAGCAAGTAGAAGGAAGGAAATAACCAAGATCAGAGCAGAATTAAATGACAAAGAGACTAAAGAAACAATTCTAAGGATCAATATCAGGAACTGATTCTTTGATAAGATAAAGAAAATCAACAAGCCTTTAAGCAGACTCATCAAGAAAAAAAGAGAGAAGACCCACATAAACACAATGAGAAATGAAAGTGGAGAGATTACAAGTGATACCACAAAAATCCAAACTATTGTAAGAAATTCCTATGAAGAAATTTGAAAACCTACATGAAATGGACAACTTTCTAGAAAAATAGAGTCTTCCAAAACGGAATGAAGAAAGAAAAAGACTGAACAGACCAATAACAGCAGACAAAATTGAAGCAGTAATCAAAAAACTCACTACACACAAAAGCCCTCAAACCGCAAGATTTCACAGGAGAATTTTACAAAGCATTTAAGTTAGAGCTAACCCCTCCCCTTCACAGACTATTCCAAAAAATCCAAGAAGAAGGAAGACTCACAAACTCTTTTTATGAAGCCAGCATCATCCTAATCCAAAAACCAGATAAAGGCACAACAAAGAAAAAAACTACAGACCAATAAAGCTGATGAATATAGAAGCCAACATTCTCAACAAAATATTGGCAAACTGCATCCAGCAATACATTAAAAAGATCATACACCATGATCAAGTTGGATTCATCCCAGAGATGCAAGGATGGTACAATATTTGCAAAACACTAAACATAATACATCACATAAACAAAAGCAAAGACAAAAATCATATGATCATGTCAATAGATGCAAAAAAAGTATTTGATAAGGAGCAGCACCCAGTTATGATAAAAACATTCAGCAAAGTGGGAATAGAGGGAGTGTTCTTCTATATAATAAAGGCCATATATGAGAGACTTACAGCAAACATCATACTCAATGGGCATAAATCAAAAGCTTTCCCACTACAATCAGAACAAGACAAAGATGTCTGCTTTCACCACTTCTATTCAATATAGTACTGGAAGTTTTAGCCACAGCAATCAGACAAGAAAAGGAAATAAAAGGCATCCAAATTGGAAAGGAGGAACATTGTTTGCAGATGACATGATCGTGTACATAGAAAATCCTATAGACTCAGCCAAAAAACTGCTTGACCTATAAGTGAATTTAGCAAAACAGAGGGATTCAAAGTCAATATTCAAAACTCAAAGTCATTTTTGTGCAACAACAATAAAATATCATAAGTGAAATCAGGAAAAATCACATTTGATATAGCAACAAGAAAAAGAAATACCTAGGAATAAACCTAACCAAGGAGGTAAAAGATGTGTACTCAGAAATCTAAACAATACTGAAGAAAGAAATTAAGAAAGACACAAATAAATGGTAGCATGTAACATGTTCATGGATTGGAAGAATTAACATCAACAAAATGTCCATACTACCCTAAGTAATTTACACATTCAATGCAATCCTCATTAAAGTACCAATGATATACTTTGTAGATATAGAACAAACATTTCAAAAATGTATATGGACCACAAATGAACCCCAATAGCCACAGAAATTTTGAGAAAAAAGAACAAAGTAGGGAACAAATCAGGGATCACAATACCTCATATCAAACTGTATTACAAGGCCACTGTAATCAGAACAGCCTGGTACTGACATAAGAATAGACACATGGTCCAACTGAACAGAATAGAGAGCCCAGAAATAAACACAAGTCTCTATGGTCAATTAATATTTGACAAAGGGGCAGCAACATAAAATGGAGTAAAAATATCCTCTTCAACAAATGATGTTGTTGGGAGAGCCCGACAGCTATGTGTAAAAAAGTGAAACTCGATCACCAACTCACACCATACACAAAAATAAATTCAAGGTGGATAAAAGACTTAAATATAAGTTGTGACACCATAAAAGTCCTACAGGAGAACATAAGCAAGAATATCTCAGATATTCCACACAGCAATATTTTCACTGATATCTCTCTTACAACCAGAGACATAAAGGAAAGAGTAAGCGAATGGGATCCCATTAAAGTAAGAACTGTCTGCATGGCTAAGGAAAGTAGCATTGAAATGAAAAAAAAAAAAACAACCATATGGGAAAATATATTTGCCTATGATACCTCAGAAAAGGGTTTGATCTCCAAAATATATAAAGAACTCACAGGAATCCATTCCAGGAAGACAAACAACCCAATTAAAAATTGGGCAAAGGACTGGAACAGACACTTCTCCAAGGAGGACATAGAGCATGCCCAATGATATATGAAAAGATGCTCAGCATCAATAGCAATCAGAGAGATGCAAATTAAAACCACAATGAGATACTACTTCACACCAGTGAGAATGACCATCATAAACAGATCAATAAATAACAACTGTTGGACCCCTCCAACAGAGAAAAGGGAACCCTCGTACACTGTTGGTGGTAATGCTGACTGGTGCAGTCACTGTGTAAAACAGTATGGAATTTCCTCAGAAAACTAAAAATGGAACTTCCTTTTGACCTGGCAATTGCACTGCTGGGATTACACCCTAAGGTTCCTGAAACACCAATGCAAGAGGTCCTCTGCACCCCAATGTTCATAGCAGCACAATTACAATACCCAAGTTGCTGGAAGCAACCTAAGTGCCAATGAGTCACTGAATAGATCAAAAAATTATGCTACATTTATATGATGGAATACTATGCAGCAGAAAGAATGAAGGAGCTCCTACCTTTTGCAACAGCATGGATGGATCTAGAGAGCATTATGCTAAGTGAATAAGTCAAGCAGTGAAAGGCAAATACCATATGATCTCACCTTTAACTGGAATCTAATCAATAAAACAACAAGCAAGCAAAATATGACCAAGATATTGAAATTGGGAAGAAGCTGACAGTAACCAGAAGAGATGTGGGAGGGCACAATGGGGGAAAAAATCAGGAAGGGTTTTCAGTATCATCTATAAAGGATACATGAACAAAAAACAAAGGGGATAAGATCAAGGGTGGGAGGTGGGGATGGCTGGGGTGGGGAAGAAAATTGAGACAACTGTACTTGAACGACAATTAAAAAAAACAACCACAATTCCTAAGTCAGTTCCAGCATGTCCCTAATAAATCTGTTGTTGTCATGTAAAAAATTAAACATAAAAAAGTAAAAAATAGAAAAAAATATTTAAAAAATAAAATGCTTTGCACACCAAGGTAACTATCAACAAAGTGAAAAGTGAACCCACATAGTAGGAGAGCATATTCACCCATGATACATCAGATAAGGCATTAATATCTAAAATTTGTAAAGAACTTATAAAACTCAACACCAGAAAAACAAACAATCCAATTAAAAAAAATTGGTAAAGGATCTGAATAGAGATGTCTCTGAAGAGGACATACAGATGGCCAATAGAAATATAAAATGATGCTCAATGTCACTAATCATCAGAGAAATGCAAATTGAACACAATGAGCTATCACCTCATACCTGTCAGGGTGGCTACCATCAATAAATCATCAAACAAGTGTTGACAAGGAGGTGATGAAAATGGATCCCTCATGCACTGTTGGTGGAAATGCAGATTGTTGAAGCCATTGTGGAAAGCAGTATGGAGTTACCTCAAAAAATTAAAAATGGAACTTCCTTCTGACACAGCAATTCTACTTCTGGAAATAAATCTGAAGAAGCCTGAAACACTAATATGAAAGAACATATGCCCCCCTGTGTGCTTATCACAGTTATTATAGTCAACAGTTGGAAGCACCCCAAGTGCCAATCATTAAATGTGTGGATAAAAAATCCAACTGTACTTGAACAACAATAAAAAATGTGAAAAAATATCTGTAGTATATTTAAACAATGGAATACTACTCAGCTATAAAACAGAAGGAAATCTTTTTGTGACAACATGGATGGAACTGGAGAGTATTGTACTAAGTGAAATAAGCCAGCCAGTGAAAGGCAAGTACCATAATATTTCATTAATATGTGGGTTTTAATAAACAAAATAAACTAACAAACAAAATAGAAACAGACTCGTCAATACAGAGAACAGACTGACAGCTATCAGAGGAGAGGATTTTGGGAGGCTGGGTGATAAAGTTGAAGGAATAAAGCAAAAAAAGTCCTCATGGACACAGACAATTGAGGGAGGTAGAAGATGTTAAAAGGAAGATAAATGGTGATGAAAGGAGATGTGATTGGGGTGGTGAACTCACAATACAGTATACAGATGATAGATTACAGAATTGTACATCTGAAACTAATATAATGTTATTATTAATACCACCCAAAAAATTTAATAAAAATTTAAAATTTAATTAAAATTAATTTAAAATTTTAAAAATATACTGAAATAAGATATCTAAATTTGGATATTTAAAAATGGAAGATTACTGTGATAAAAGAAATATTTTCTAACCACTAAGGCATTTTATGGCATGAATGCTATTCACCAAATGTCTCTCTTATTTGCCTTCTGGATACATGATAACATTGCTCTGAATGGCCCCTTGCAATTAGATTGACCCATATGACCAGGTCTGGCCAATGAGTGGGAAAAGTGACATGTGTCACTTACAAACGGAACCACTTATTTGCTAATATTACTTCTAGGGGGAGGAAAGTTTGACTGCCTAAAATATACATTTTTAGATATTATTTTCAAGAATCTAAAGACTCAGAAAAGTCTTGGATCTTTTCCTTTGCTGCCTAAAAGAATTTAGATAAAAGCCCCACTCCAGGAAGGGAGATATCATCACAGATAACTATAGTTCAATATGAACTAGTATGCATTAGACAGAGAGGAACCTAGCAAGGCTTTTTTGATCAAAAATTTCTTTGTATGCCATTGTTAAAGATGGCCTGGCTTTCCCATCTCCATGTGAATTGCCTTCATGTCCATTGAAGTCCCAAACCAAGATCCCTTTACAAGGGATCTTAATTCAATGTGGCATATAAGCCTAACTGCCTGATTTGCCCTGGGTTTCATATTCTTAGGGAAATTCCTTTGTAAATATCAAATAAACTAGGTCATTTTATCCTGCTAATCTATCTCACACTAACTTGACCAGCCAGAAGAACTTGGGCAGAAAGGAACTTATTTTTCCTCCCCCACACTTTTGGTGAGCCAGCCAGGAGAACTACCTGACTGTAAATTGCTTTTCCAAAGATGACTGCAGCTGAGAGAACCTGGGTGTCTGACAATTCAGCTGACCAACAGGTAAGTTTTTCTCACCTTATAGTCTCCTGGGATCTTTATCTATGAGTCCAGGGGAAAAACAAAGGAATAAAAAATTTGTCCTTTCTAAATTTAGATTAGCAGGAGAAAATATTGGTGAAACAGTTTACTCGGGCAGTGTGACTTTGGTGAAGGTTAGGCTTGAGTATTCTTGTTTTTCTGTTGATCCTTTCATTTTACTTTCTCTGCCAGCTGAATGATGCATCTGATAGACTGGTGAACAGGTTTGGGTTCAAGCTTTGAGAATCTAGAATATCATTCCGTTCAAAGGGGGAAGATGTGGTTCTCTGTTTTGGAACAGCTGTTGAAAGACAAGATACTTCATTTTTCTTAAGCTAACTCTGGAGTGAATTTTAAGGGCTGCATCATTTTCACTCCCTTGTGGACTCTTATTGTCTCCTTAGATAAGTCATAAAAGGTTTACTTGTTTAAATTTCTATTAAAATCCTACTTATTGTCAATGACCAAATGATGGATCCTTTGAATTAGAAATACTTCCAAATTGAAAATGTTTTCAGACAGCTTTCATTTGATATAATAATGAGTCACTCTTTCAACAATATGGAAGGACAGAAATTAGAACAAAAATCAAAGTCCACTCAGACCCCTTTCCAATGGCCTTCAGATTCCTGCAGATATTTTTAAAAATAAATCAATAAATAAATCAGGACATTGGAAGTATAACTATCTGGCACTTAAGAAGAAAAAATAAGGTGAATACAGCAAATATTAAGGAATGGAACAAAGAGGAACCATAAAAGGGAGAGTTACAGAACTAATCATAGCAAGATGAAAATATTTAGATAGTTATTAAAATTAGATAAAATGGATATTAATAGAGTCAAAATAAATATTTTAATGTAGCACTTTCAAAGCTGGATGGGCCAATTAGAGTCCCTACATGTCCTCCTTACATTAAGGGACCCCAAACAAGCCCTTCCTATTTACCAAACTTTGAATAAATCCGAAAGGCTGGAAGGTAGCTCTGGCTGGTGTGGCTTAGTTGTAGTGTCACACTGTGAACCAAAAGGTTGTGGGTTTGAATACCAGTCAGGATGCATGTCTAGGTTGCAGGTTTGGTCCCCAGTTAAGTAACTGATCGACCTCTCTCTCTTTCTCTCTCTTCTTTTTCCCTTACCTTCTCTCTAAAGATAGTAAGCATGTCCTCACTGAGAATTTTTTTAACAAGCTAGAAGGCAGAGATTACAATGAATATTTTGACAAGATATTTTTAAATGATTTAATAATTCTATGATCAGAATTTGGCAATATCAGAAGTTGATTTTTCAAAGTCTTATAGGAATTTTTTAAAGCCTCCTTAGCAACTCCTCAGACCCTCCTGTGGATCATCATGAATCCAAGCAAAGCACACAACTGCTTGAAACTGAGAAAATAAGAGGGAAAAAATGGAAAATGAAAGATTTTTAAGTGTGTAAGTGGCAAAAACATCTTCCCTGCCTAAATTTACCCCTCCAACTCCCTTAAAAATTATTTCTCAAGGACAAATAAAAAATTTTAAGTATCTTCTCTACAAATATTAGCCACTGTTTATGTTTCTGATCTCTGTTTATGATTGTATGTTTTATGTATGATATGCTAATTTTCTACTTCTGGATAATAGTGGTAACTTGTAAGACAGCACTATTTAATTGACTTAAACAAAAAAAAACTTCACATAAAATTTGCAAAAATATAATAGAAAGTAACACATATGCACTTCAGGTTTTTGTGATTTGAGGGAAATATTTAGAATTAAATCTAATTTGTGTTCATGGATTTAATTAAAATAGGCAAGTGTTTAGAGTTAGATTTAAATATTACACTTTTATTTTACCTAGGTTTCAGATTACCTCCTGCAAAATTTGTCAGCAGGAAAAGAATTTGCAATTAGAAGTGACTTTGATGTCTCATGGAGTTTTCGTTGGTAATCTGAACATAATTGTTAAGGATTAATAAACTAAATAGTTGTAAGTAGGATTAAAAAACTTTTTGAAGTAAAAACATTTTAGCAATAATTAATAGTTAGAGTGTACATACTTAAAAATAGTATCTAAAATCTTTTGGTAACTCAAAACTTTAGAGTTTTACTAAGTGATAAAATGATAAAATTTATTGACTAGCTAGATCATTACCAGATAAGATTATTACCAAATAAGATTAATTTTTGGTAAAAATTAATGACTAAATAAACCTAAGCTTATTGTTGGCTTCTTATTACAAGGACACCAAAAGATAAATGTCGATCTGTTAATAAAAATATCTTGTACTTTTCATAAGGAAAAACATTTCTAAAATTATGAAATGACATTTGTCAATAAAAGAACCTATGTTTCTAAGGGTTATGAAATGTATTCATGTGTTTGGCAATTTGTGGAACGCTGGCTCATTCATAATTCCTTACTGTTAATTGTCATTAAAAATAAAGATTTCTAAGTGCTGAGAATTCCAATAGAAATAAAAGAAAAATAATGGTTTATTAATAGATGGTACAAGGTATAGAGATACATTTTTGAGGGAATTAAAAACTGATTTGTCCTAAAATAAGATGCTAATTTCTGATGAGGAAACAGGAGACAAATTAAATTACACAAGGAATGTTGGAGGAAATTTGTGATTAAAACAAGTGTTTCTGGACTATTAGTCTGGTCCTGATAACATATTGTGAAAAGTTTTCTCTCTAGAAAGCCAATATTCTGTGTTTTATCAAAATAATTTTCTATGTTTTTATGTTGCTTATAAGAGACCCACCTCAGGACAAAAGACCTACACAGGCTGAAAATGAAAGGCTAGAGAGAAGTTTTCCAAGCAAATGGACAGGAAATAAAAGCCAGGGTAGCAATACTCATATCAGATAAAACAGAATTCCAAAAAAGGGCCATAAAGAGAGACCCAGATGGTCACATCAAAATGCTCAAGGGAAGAATCCACCAAAAAGACACAAACATTGTAAATATATATATACCCAACATAGGAGCACCCACATACATAAAAAAAATCCTAGAGGACTTCAAGGAAGATATTGACAGCAACAAAATTATAGAGAGGGATTTCAACACTCCACTGTCAAAAATGGGCAGATTTTCCAAACAAAATATCAAAAAAAATATTGTGGCATCGAACAATGCCCTAGATGAAATGGACTTAACTGATATATATAGAGCCCTCCATCCCCAAAAAGCTAAATACACATTCATTTCAAATGCACATGGAATATTTTCGAAGATACACCACATGATAGGACACAAAACAAGCCTCAACATTTTCAAGAAAACTGAAATCATACCAAGCATTTTCTCGGATCACAGGGACTGAAACTAAAACCAATCCCAAGGAAAAAAAAAAAAAAAA
>CM052544.1:55167363-55201203 GCA_028533065.1 Trachops cirrhosus | reverse complement strand
AGATTACAACTGATACCACAGAAATACAAAGGATTGTGAGTAATTACTATGAAGAACTGTACGCCAAGAAATTTGAAAACCTAGGTGAAATAGACAAATTTCTAGAAAAATATAATCATCCAAAACTCAATGAAGAAGAAGCAGAAAGCCTGAACAGGCCAATAATAGCAAATGAAATTGAAGCAGTAATCAAAAAATTTCCGACACACAAAAGCCCTGGAACAGATGGTTTCACAGGAGAATTCAACAAAGCATTTAAGGAAGAGCTAACCCCTATCCTTCACAGACTATTCCAAAAAATTAAAAAAGATGGAAGACTCCAAACTCTTTTTATGAAGCCAGCATCATCCTAATCCCTAAACCAGATGTAGACACAACAAAGAAAGAAAACTTCAGGCCAATATCTCTGATGAACATAGATACTAAAATCCTCAACACAATATTGGCAAAGTGCATCCAACAATACATTAAAAAGATCATACACCATGACCAAGTGGGATTCATCCCAGGGATGCAAGGATCATACAATATTTGCAAATCAACGAACATAATACATCACATAAACAAGAAGAAATACAAAAAATCACATGATCATATCAATAGGTGTGGAAAAAGCATTTGATAAGGTAGAGCACCCGTTTATGATAAAAACACTCAGCAAAGTCAGAATAAAGGGAGCATTTCTCAACATAATAAAGGCCATTTATGAGAGACCTATAGTCAACATCATACTCAATGGGCAAAAACTAAAATCCTTTCCACTAAGATCAGGAACAGACAAGGCTGTCCACTTTCACCACTTCTATTTAACATAGCATTGGAAGTCCTAGCCACAGCAATCAGACAAGAAAAGGAAATAAAAGGCATCCAAATTGGAAAGGAGGCACATTGTTTGCAGATGACATGATAGTGTACATAGAAAATCCTATAGACTCAGCCAAAAAACTGCTTGATCTAATAAATGAATTTGGCAAACCAGCAGGATACAAAGTCAATATCCAGAAATCAAAGCCATTTTTGTACACCAACAATGGAACAGCAGAAACAGAAATCAAGAAAAAAAATCCCATTTGACATAGCAAAAAGAAAAATAAAATACCTAGGAATAAACCTAACCAAAGAGGTAAAAGACCTGTATTCAGAAAAATGCATAACATTGAAGAAAAAAATCAATTTATTTGTGTCTACAAATAAATGGAAACATATACCTTGTTCATGGATTGGAAGAATTAACTTCATCAAAGTGTCCATACTACCCTAAGTAATTTACACATTCAATGCAATACCTATTAAAGTACCAATGGCATATTTCACAGACATAGAACAAACACTTCAGAAATTTATATGGAACCATAAACGACCCCGAATATCTGCTGCAACTTTGAGAAAAAAGAGTAAAGTAGGAGGGATCACAATACCTGATACTAAACTATATTACAAGGTCACTGTGATAAAAACAGCTTGGTACTGACATAAAAACACACACATAGACCAATGGAACATAATAGAGAGCCCAGAAATAAACACAAGCCTCTATGGTCAATTAATATTTGACAAAAGGGGCAGCAACATAAAATGGAGTAAAAATAGCCTCTTCAACAAATGGTGTTGGGAGAACTGGACAGCTATGTGCAAAAAAATGAAACCCGGGCACCAACTTACACCATACACAAAAATAAATTCAAGGTGGATAAAAGATATAAATATAAACCATGACACTATTAAAGTCCTAGTGGAGAACATAGGCAAGAAAATCTCAGGTATTTCACACAGAAACATTTTTACTGACATGTCCCCTAGAGCAAGGGACATAAAGGAAAGAATAAACAAATGGGATCTCATCAAAACCAAAAGCTTCTGCACAGACAAAGAAAACAGTATTAAAACTTAAAAAAAAAAGAGAACCAACTATGTGGGAAAACATATTTGTCAATGATACCTCAGACAAGGGTGTAATCTCCAAAATATATAAAGAACTCATGGGACGCCACTCTAAGAAGACAAGGAAACCAATTAAAAATTGGGCAAAGGACTTGAACAGACACTTCTCCAAGGAGGACACACAGAGGATCCAGACGCACATGAGAAGATGCTCAATATCGCTAGCTATCAGAGAGATGCAAATTAAAACCACAATGAGATACCACTTCACACCAGTCAGAATGGCCATCATAAACAAAGCAACAAACAACAAGTGTTGGGGAGGTTGTGGAGAAATGGGGACCCTATTGCAATGTTGGTGGGATTGCAGACTGGTACAGCCACTATGGAAAACAGTATGGAATTTTCTCAGAAAACTAAAAATGGATCTGCCTTTTAACCCAGCAATTCCACTGCTAGGATTATATCCTAAGAATCCTGAAATACCAATCCAGAAGAACATATGCATGCCAATGTTCATAGCAGCACAATTTACAATAGCCAGGTGCTGGAAGCATCCTAGGTGCCAATCAGTATATGAATGGATCAAAAACTATGGTACATTTACACAATGGAATTCTATGCAGCAGAAAGAAAGAAGGAGCTCCTATCCTTTGCAACAGCATGGGTGGAGCTGGAAAACATTATGCTAAATGAAAGAAGCCAGGCAGTGAAAGACAAATACCATGTGATCTCACCTTTAACAGGAAACTAAACAACAAAACAAACAAAAAAGCAAAATATAGCCAAAGACACTGAAATGGAGAACAGGCTGACAGTGACCAGCTGGAAGAAGGGAGGGAATTTCAGGGGAGAACAGAAAAGGTTTATAGGAATAAATATAAAGGACACATGGACAAAAACTACAGGGGGTTGAAATGGGAGGGAAGTGGGGAGAGTTGGGTGGGTGGACTGGGAAGGGAGTAAAGGAGAGAAAACTGTACTTGAACAACTATTAAAATGAAATTTAAAATAATAATAATAATTTTCTACATTTTATGTTGTCTCATTCAGGTTCTTAATTATTTAAGGAAACCAAATATTCTCAACAGTAAAAACTAAAGTTTTCCTAACTAATGTAGCCTTCTGTAATTGCCTTTGAATTTTTTGTTACTTTGTTTAAATTAATAGTTAGGTACTGCTTCATAATGATCTGTGATATTTCCTTCAAATATTCAAATCTTTTGACAAAAAATTTTTCCAATATTCAAATTTTAAAAAATCTTTTTCTTGACCTGGAAATAACTCTGAAGTATTCCAGAGGGCCCCTGGAATATCTCAAAAGATTTATTCTTTCTCTCTATAAAAGAGAAAAATTAAACTAGTTACCCTTATTGGGGGTGCTGAATTTCATGGGAATCATTTTCAAAGAAGTGATTATAAACTTCTAAAATATATTGTATGAGTAATATTAGTAAATATAAATATTCCAAAAGTATATAAACTTCTAAAATTCTGAAATGACCTGGTATAATATTATTATTCATAATTCTAGTTATTTTCTTAAAATTCTATATAAGTAAATTTCCTTGTCAAATGCATTATCTTAACCATGGGTATTTTAAGTCTTTGTCATTTATATTCATTGTATTACTGTGGTGGTTTTGCATCCATTTTTTATCTTCAGATTTACAAAGATGACTCTGACACTGTGAAATACAAGTTTCTGAGTAACTCTCAGATCATAAATTGAACTAGGTAAAAAAAATACAGAAATACATTGGCAAAATGATAGCTTCATAAACTTATTAATTAAATATCAAGATAAATAATAATTAATTATGTGGAACTGAATAATGAGGAGGATTATAATTTTTCTAACTTTTATTTGAAATATTAATGATTTTTTTAAATCTTTGTTTACCAGACTTAAGGAATCTTTTCCTCTTAAGCTATCTATAACAGAATAATTTGGTAAATTGCTATTAATGAATTAAAACATTGATCTCTTTTCCCCTACCAGATCACTGAAGAATTTGGAAATTCTTAGTGAGTATTCTTATTTTTCATGGCATTATAGTTATTTGTATAAGTTTAATAAAAACATGTTCTCTTTGTATCAGGGCATAATTAAAACTCTTGATATTAACAAGGATTTTGACTGGAATGTCATGTTTGAGACATGCGTTGACTCAGATATGACCAGACAACCTTAAGGAATTAAGAAGGACTTATGAAAGCCAATGAAAAGCCCCTTGGAAAAACAGCCTTACATCTTGCCTAAAGGGTTTCCAGCAGTCTTATCAGGTAAGTAAGAAAAGTTACTCCTGCCAGGTTCATGAACTTCAGGATATTTGGGGAACCTTGAGAAGAGAGGAATTCACCCAAATCTAAAGGTACCCAAGTGCTGGAAGCAACCTAACTGCCCATCAGTAAATGAATGGATCAAAAAACTATGGTACATTTACACAATGGAATACTATGAGGCAGGAAAAAAAGAAAGAGCTCCTATCCTTTGCAACAGCATGGATGGAACTGGAGAGCATTATGCTAAGTGAAATAAGCTAGGCATTGAAAGACAAATACCACATGATCTCACCTATAAGTGGAACCTAATCAATAAAATAAACAAGAAAGCAAAATATAACCAGAGACATTGGAATTAAGAACAAAGTGACAGTAACCAGATGGGAGGTGGGAGGGGATAATGGGGGGATAAGGGGAAAGGGTTTTCAGGAACATGTACAAAGGACACATGGACAAAACCAAAGTGGGGTAGGATCAAGGGTGGGAAGTGGGGATGGCTGGGGTCGGGGGGAGCTGGGGGAGTAAAATGGAGACAACTGTACTTGAACAACAATTAAATTTTAAAATAAGTAAAAGTACCACAGGCAGGTCTGATGTCTAACAGATTTAAAAAAGCCTATATGATCAATTGCTATTCTTGTTATATTTATACAAATACCAGGACAGTATTGTAAGGGACTGAACCCACAACCTTGGCAAATCAGGATGATTCTTGAACCAACTGAGCTACCTGGCCATGGCTGCTTGCAACTTTCTAAACTAACATTTCTAATTTTCTCCTACTTTTGACTTGGAATCATTGAAAACTAACACTGCCCTTTTCCTGAAGCCCTGAAAACTGCAGTTAGACTTGATATAAGCTTCAGAGAAATTGCCACGATATCTCAGGCTTAGAAAATCCATGCCTGATGGATTAAGCTACTAATACATTTGCTTGAATACCCAATGGCATTATCAGAGACATTTCAAACTGCAAAAATGTCTTCAAGCCTGACATCCAGAAATCACCATTGGCAGATCTCAGGACTCAGATACCAGTTTATAATAATCAATGCCTCTTATTAAATACCTGATTGCTTGCTTACACAATGTAGGCCTATTTGGGGAGCTCACCTGCATCATGACCTCCTAAAATGAGACACAACTGCTTGATGCAGCTGACCTGTTCTCAGAACTCAGTAATTGGTTCAGTGAAACATGGAGCAGTCTACAAACTTAGCTTTTGGACTGTAAAACTTCTTATTTGAAGTTTCAAAGGTGGGACTAAAGCAGAGCAGAATTTGCCACCCCAAAATATGCCTTTTTAATATATTGATTATTTTAAGCTTATTATTTTGAAGAAACAAAAGACATGAAAAACTTCTGAACTTCCCTTTAACTGCTTCAAAAAATTAGATAGAGGACCCACTCCAGGAAGGGAGCTATCATCACAAAGCACTATATACTCTGAACTAGTGTGTGATAGAGAGGGATATATCAAGACCCTTTGATTAGAGTCACCTCTGTTAAAGACAGCCCAGAAAACATTTAAGTTTAAACATTTGCTTTTCCATCTCCATGTGAATTGCTTTTCTGTCCTTTGAAGTCCCAAACAGCTACCCTCTATTTATCCTCAGCACATTGTGGCATATAAGGTTTAACTGCCTGATCTGTCCCTAAGTCCCATATTCTTAGGAAATCCCCTTAGGTAAATATGTAACACATTTGGTCAATTTCTCCTATTAATTTTCTCATCTTCATGTGATTATTAGTTCAGGCAGTAGTACTTATAAGGGTAAGAGGAAATTAATTTTTCCTCCATCGTACCTTCAAACTCTTTTTTTCAGTCACAATGAATAGTACTATTTCTAATAGATGCTGTTCCTAATTGTGGATTAAAGATAATATGTAGCACATTCTTCACTCAACTTCAGTGCACAGTACATGGTCAAGAAATACGTTTTATTGCCATAAGCCATTCAGATTTGAACTCGATTGCTTGCCATAGCATCACCTAACCCAGCTGTTTTCAACCTTTTTCATCTAATGGCACACATAAACTAATTCCTAAAATTATGTGGACACTAGAAAATATATTTTTGCCAATCTGACAAAAATAGGTATAATTTTGATTCATTCATACTGGGCACCTATTATTGTGTTGACAGTTGTCATATTTTTATTTGACAATCTAAGGAAAAGAGATTAGTGCCCCTAAGTAGTCAGGTATTGAATGTCTTGAAAATTCTTGCAGTACACCAGTTGAAAATGACTGACATAACCTATTCTGAAGTACACATATTTCCATCTTAATACTGTCCCTCACAATTAAAACTAATCATAGTAGCAGAGGCAAAGAATTTCAGTATTACAGTCATCAAAAACATGGTATCTGGAACCAAATTACCCATGTTCAAAATTTGGTTTTACCTCTTTTAACTGTGTATTTTGGGCAAGTTATTGAAACTTTCTGAAGCTGCCTTACAGTGGCAAGTATAAGGATTAATGAAATAATATAGAATTCTTAACACAGTGCCAGGTACATAGTGGTACTTAATAAAGATCTACTGCATTTTTCAAACTATAAGATGCAATCCCCCCAAAAAAAATTGGGAGAGATAATGGTTGTTAATGCTGCTGTTGAGTTCTGTTTACATTTATATTGGTGAAATATTATGTTATTTATGTTATTAAATACTTTACCACATTTTTTACTTCAAAATTTTCCCCCAATTTTCCTCCTCTAAAACCTAGATGCATCATATGATCCAAAAATATGGTATATAATATTATATATGTATATATATGTATACACATACCCATATATACATGTATATAATCTTAGACACAGTAGAGGAGGAGGAAGAGTTAAATTAATTTTTTCTTTCAGTGTCAACTTTCACTCATTGCTTCCTGCTATCTTCAAAACATTTTTACATACATTCATTAATCAATATCAAATTTATCCCTTTTTTCCTGACCTTCTGATCTTCTTTAGATTTTTCTAATGTATCTTCCTGTCTGCTTCCAGGCTTTCATAATGTCTAGAATTATTTGCTGTCCAAAATCCATCCCTAAGTTTTGGTATAGCCCTTCCTATTTCTTCAGGTCTCATTTGAAATATATATTTTTTAATAGAAGCCTTGACACAGATCTTACTTCCTCTCCAAACAACCCCTCCGATGAAGGAGAGAGGATTGGAGCTCCTCATGAGGCATAGTATAAAAACAGGGATGTCTGCTTTGGCAGGAACCTCACACTGTATTTACCTAACACTGGATGTAAGATTACAAATACCATCTGAAGCCTCCACCTCCAACTGTTCTAATATAATGACAACTTTCTGGAATTAGCATTTTCATATTGTTTTCTGTTGATAAATGATACCATGTCCAGAAGAAAGAACTTTACACCAGATCTTATTCATACAAACACATACATCAATAGAGCCTTCTGCTTACAGTAATAATAAACTACCCTTGTTTTTAACAATTTAATTTAATACAATTAACTCTGGTTTGTTTGCCAACTATTAATGTCAAATTGAATATAAATAGACTCATGAAAAGATTACAATAAATTCTTTACACTATTGTAAAATTACTCTAATCTTCTGCTTGCCAGAAATATTTAACAGCACTTTTGAAGTACGTTAATGAGACAGTTAAAAAAAGATAATAAAGTTTTATTGAGTAATTTGGCAAGACTTCTGTAAGGCTTTGACCTCTTCAGTAGAGAGCTCTTGCCTATTGGGTATGGTTCTTAAGAGACTCTGAAACACTATGCAAATTTATCATTATCTCTAATATCTTTAATCTATCTATATAAGCTATTTTCTCATGTTAACATAAATTGCCTAGAGACATAAAACATAAGAAACATTGGCATTTTTTTTGGCTAAGGCTCAAAATAGTGAACAGCATGATGCTTAGGCAACCCTTGATACACCAACGAATCATATTGTATTCAGATAAGAAAATATGGGATATACATAAGAGTATACAAAAATGGTATACTTGGATTAAACCTGTGGACATTTAGGTACTAATGTGCTTATCCTTATATACCTGGGCATCTTCCTTTAGTAGTTGCATCCTATTATAAAGAGTTAATGGGTTATTATAACAACATAGTTCATGAAAAGAAAAAAACACCTATGGAAGTACTGAAAATGGTATAAGATTTCATTCGACTAGTAGCTCTTTTAATAGAGTTATAATAGACTTATAACCCATTTTGAGAATCACAAAGCACCAATGCTAAATTTTTGGACTAATGGTGATATTTGGACTATCTCCCATTCATGAGGTATTGTCCAGATATTTAAATTAATTAACCAAAATTTCCTATTATTTGGAATCATACAGATTTTACCAAACATATTCATTAGAACACCTTCTTCAGTAATTATATATACAATGTGCTGTTAGAAGGACACTGTAAGTATTGACCCATTCATGCTGACTTAGCACTCAAGGTGAACTATTATGGATTTCAGAGTAGAGATTAGCCCTAAAATCCCTTTTTCTTGCTTGTGCTGAGTACATGGAAAATTATCAGAAAACTCAGATGTGTTCATAAAGTGAGTGAATAAGCCCAAGTTGTAAAAGTTCTATGTGAATCATTTTTATACAGAAAAATATTATGGGTGGATTTTTAGTATCAAGCAATCCTTCTAATCTATGCCATCTTTACTTTGACATTCATATATTTATATAACAATATAACAAGAAGCCATGTACTAGACACCTACTAGATGGCAGATGAAGAACAGATATATCTATTTCTCACTTAAGCCTATAAGATAAGGATTTATGAACAGGAATCCCCATTTTATGGGTAGAGCAGGAAGAGTGACACTGAATTGCCCACACTTATAGCTTAATAGTGTGATAAAATAGTGCTGGGATATGAACTCATGGTTTTCCTAGTTCACCAACCTGCTCCTGCTCCTACAACTATTTGGCTGAGTGTCACTGGTGATGAAAAGGTTGAGGTCATGTAAAATCCTTCAAGTCAGTCAACTCTTTAACTAATTCCCAATGATGTAAGTAGATGCTACACACATCCTGTGTACTTACACTGTTCTAGGAATCATTCTAAGTACTTTGTATGTATCAACTTGTTTAATCATTTGAATCATTGATTTTAAATGAATTGCATGATCCACACTGAGAGAGAAAAACAGTTACATATGAGCACAACCTAGATCAAGAATGGACATTATTTTCCATCTCAAAATTAAACTGGTAATTCCAATGTGCACAGTGTGAACCATATGTGACGTAGTATGTGCTACATAATAATAGTTATGAAGGTAGTTGTCATTATTGTTTTTGAAATCATTCCTCCTCCTTTAACAGCTAAGTAATTGAAGCACTGCTTGGAAGGACTCAGAGATTAAAACCACTAAAATACAAAGAATGCCATAATTGATTAGCAGTCAGTGGAATGGCATAATCATGGGAAGAGTGAACTATGAGTCAGCAATCTGCCATCACTGGCCATGTGGATATTTCAGAAGAGAGAAAGAGATTTATTTTGATGATAAGAGGAATTTCAAAGGGAGACTTCAGGTCTGATTGCATAAGCAATTTCTACCTAACATGTTATTGGGCTATGGATCTAGAAAGTTTTATTTGAAAGGCAGCAAATTCATATTTTTGCAAAAAGACACTGTTGCAAATGATCAAACCACTTACTGGAAAGGTCAGCCCACTTTACAATATTCTAGATAATTTATAAAGTCTCAATATGATAGATGCCAGAAAAACTTATCAAAAAGTAAACTTCAGTTACAGAGAATTTTCTTCCAGTGTGAATGATTTATAAATTCATTTTAACTAAACCAGAAGATCTACAATAAGACTGAGTCTAATAAATGTAGATTTATCCTATGCTGTTGCTTCCCTGCCTAGAGCACAAACAGGGTCTCCAAACTCTGAAAAAGTATGTTGGGAGACAATAGCCTATAAAAAATACTTGAAAATGAGGTGCTGTTAATCCAATAAGAAATCATGCTTCCAGCCAGGCCTGTTGACACAACAAAATTAAAACAAAATCATTACTCTGCCATAGTACTCAGAATTCTTGTGTGATATGGCTAATCTAAATGCCTGAGACACAGTGGCCTGTGAATGCAGAACTATGCCCCTCAACACAGAGATGTGTTTTGTGAGTTAAAGTGACCATGACTAGCTGGCTGATATTCCTAAAATTAGTACCTGGTTGTGACAAGAGGAGCATTCAAGTGAGAGTTGGTACACAGTCTCAGCTTTCCTCTCAGCTTTTTTATTATTGTCCACATTTTGCAGTGTTTTTTTTTTTACAATGGAGTCACAATACAGACTGAGTAGGATTGTGGTGCAGATCAAATGTCTCAAGAAACAGTATGTATTAGGACCTATGCACAGCACAGACTCAGTAAACTGAACCATTATTCAGAGGAAGGAAACTCTCAACTTGCCCTCCCAAACTCCATGACCTCAAAAAGGTCAATTAACTTTTCTTTAAGATATTCTTTATCAGTAAAATGGGAAAACATTCTACTTCACAAGGTTATTGTGAGGTTTCAACTAGACATTAACTACTTGGGATCATTCATTCTTTAATTCACTCGGCAAGTGTTTATTTGTGTTCCAGACACTGTGTAAAGAACTGTCAAACTGCTGGGTTCCCTCTTCTCAGAGCTGGGGATTTGGTCAGGGAAGCAGTATGAAAGTCCTCAAGAGATTCTGAGAGACTGGTTAGAGTGCCCATGTTGCAATTTTTGTTAATTAACTGACGTGCTTTCCATAGAAACTCTAATCCATAGGTACTGGGGCTTTTCCCTTCCATCTTACCTATGGTTATGTGTGCACATTAAATTACAAAACAATAACAAAGAAATATTTTTGTTTTTTTCTTTAAGTGGAATACAAAGTTTCTCTAACTAGGTTATGGCCTACAGCAATCCAGGTCCACCACACCACCCCACCCCCTTACACCCTTATTTCCCTTAACTGCCTCTAAGCCTTTACTTGTTCTGTTCCCTTTAGTGAAATAGACCACCCTTGACCCTTTGCTATTAGCTCACTCTCTACCAAACATCCAAAGCCCAACTCAAAATTACCTCTTCATGAGGACTTCCCAAACCTTCTCTGCTCATAATGAATTGCTTCATGATTTAAAATCTTAGAGCACTTAGTTCGGTGAGAGCTCACATCACAAGCAGCTCTGCATCTTAGACACAGAGTTAGAGAAGGGTGGGGAAAGGAATAAAAAATTCTGAAAGTAATAAAGAGAAAGTTTTGTGACTCTCAGAAGCCAACAGAATTGTCTAAATCTGCACTATCTCAAACAGTAATTACTAGGCATGTGTTACTATTAAAACTTATATTTAATTTCAATTTGGCTCATTTTCTTATTTTTTTAATGAAGTGTTTTATGGCATGCATTTTTTGGATAGGAGAGGGATTCTGGAGAAGGTCATTCAATTAAGTGACATCAAGGATGGTCTGAGACTCTCAACTGCTTGCCAGTGTTAATCAATTAATAGATGGTGCCTGGAGAAGAACTGAGAAAGACTCTGAAATCACATCTAGACTCTGAGGGAACAATCACTGTGATTGATTATGGAGCCTGTGACAGAGAGAGGGCAGCAGATTGGCAGCATATATGCCATAAATCTGCTTTTACTTCTAAACAATCCTGGGAGATGCTGTCAAAAATGTTATCATACAAATGTTCACCCAGTGGCCTAGTATCTCAAACACATGTCTGGTACATGCCATCTTGCATTTTGTCAAATAAAGAGATATAAGGACCTACAAAGACAATTGAACTTAGTAAGACATCATCTGGGAGGCTTCCAAATAACATGTTCTCCTGTTTTATAGCTTATCATTCTATTTTTTTAAAATGGCCATATTTTATTTTTTATTATTTTGCTATGTCATCTATTTTAAAATTCAGAATTCTATGATGGACTTGTCTCTCATAGTTACAATTTCTTCATAGAATACTGGTGTTCAAACTTTCCTTACCATAGCACATTGAGGAAGTGAAATATCAAATTTCTACCTGTTTCCATTTTCCAGTAGAAAAATACTTAGGTAATAAATACTTGGGGGATATATTTGTGAATCGCTAATTACTTTTGTAAAATAATATGAGCTTATTAACATGCTCATATTTTATAAAATGCTTCCCGATGGACATAAAAAGAACAAAATGTTACTTACTTTGAGACTTACACTGCATAGATTCATAGGCAGTAAGAAGGTAATCAATGTGTCACAATATATACCTTTTACAATAAGGATATGGATGAATAATTTCTGAACCACAATTCAGGAAGGTCTTAAGTTCAATCTCCCCCAAATTTTAAATTCAAAACATGTAAATATGAAATACATAAATATTACAGACTATAGGGTTAACAAAATAGCCCACAACAACCAATTGATAATGATGAAACTTAACCAACACTAATTTATAATTAAAAAGTAAGGACAACAGCAACTGAAAATCATTAACAACTCAAACAACGCTCATGATGCACTGGTAACAAATTATCCTTCTCCAAATTGGATGAAATCTAATCATTTGCAGGCAGGCACTATGCAATGTTTCCTAGCAGAATATTGAATTAATAAAGCTCAGTTAGGAAAGGAAGATGGTGGAAAGATAGGTGGGAGTAGAGTCCACTTGCCCCTGCGCATGGGTGAAACACTTAGCCAATCTTCTGAGGAACAGAGCAAACAGCCAATGGTATCCTAGCATACATGAAGACTGAAGATGAAAAGTTGTAGAGGTTGTTGAAAAATCAGACAGTGAGACAATAAAACCTGGAGCTGTGAAAGGACCAGAGTTAACCCAAAGAGGGGTCATCCAAACAACTGAGACAGTGAGACAAATTTCACTTTGCCTCTCCCAAGAACTTGCAAGGTGGGAGCAGTGAACACCAGTACAACTGCTGGAATAGGAATCCCACCAACAAAGGAACCACCAACAGATAACAACAGAAGAAGTTGAAGGAAGGAATGGAAGCCACACTAACCTCAATCCAGGACCAATCTGGAAGTAACTAAATAGTGGAGAAACTACACCCCCCAAAAAAAACAGAAAAAGAGCAAGAGAGAAGCCTCAAAACCTTGTAAACGCAGAAGAATCAACTTCAACACAACCTTTCCACACTTGTACAACATAATACAAGATGTGGATGGAGTGAGCCTCAGTTAACCAGCTGGAGGGAAGGACCCATCAAAGAAAGAGCCAACAACAATCAAAACCCAAAGACATACATAAAGCCAACATAAATGACAGCCCAGGATCAATGAGCTCTTGGAGATTAAGTAGACTGCACCACTGAATCTCACAGGTATATTACCATATAAGTTCACACCAGAAACACAGGGAGTCAGAACAGATCAATTTAAGAAGCTGAGGCTAACAAGAAGAGTCTCACAAACAATGGGAAGACAAAGAAACAATCCCCAAATGAAAGGAAAAGAGGAAACCTCAGAAAGAATGCTAAATGAAATAGAGGCAACTCAACTATCAGATATTGAATTCAAAGCAATGGTTGTCAGGAAGTTCAATGAGCTCACAATGAACTACCAGAAACTAGAGGGAAACTACAATGAACTCACTTCAAACTATATCAACATGAAAAAGGAAATAGAAACTACCAACAAAGGTCAAGAGGAAATGAAGAATATAATTTCTGAACTGAAGAACACAGTAGATGGAATTAAAAGCAGGATCAATGAAGCAGAGGATTGGATCAGCAAGCTGGAGGACAAGGTAGAAAAAAACACCCAGAAAGAGCAAGAATAGGAAAAGAGGCTCAGAAAGAATGAAGAGGGATTAAGAGAAATGCAGGACAACATGAAATGTAATAATATCTGTATAATAGGGATACCAGAAGGAGAAGGAGAAGAGCAAGGGATAGAAAACCTATTTGAAAAAGTAATGATGGAAAATTTCCCTAATTTGATGGGAGAAAATGTCACAAAAACTCAGGAAACACAGAGAGTCCTAATCAAGAGGAATATAAAGAGGCCCACTTCAAGATACAACATAACTAAAATGGCAAAATTCCAAGACAAAGACAGAATCTTAAAGGCAGGAAGGGAGAAACAGGAAGTAACATACAAGGGAGTTATGATAAGACGAGCTGACCTCTCAATGGAAATGCTCCAAGACAGAATAGAATGGCAAGAAATATTCCAAGTAATGAGAACCAGAGGACTGCAACTAAGGCTACTTTACCCAACAAGGCTCTCAATCAAGATGGAAGGCCAAATATGGA
Organism: Trachops cirrhosus; assembly: GCA_028533065.1. Classification (NCBI taxonomy): domain Eukaryota; kingdom Metazoa; phylum Chordata; class Mammalia; order Chiroptera; family Phyllostomidae; genus Trachops; species Trachops cirrhosus. The sequence goes on along the minus strand of CM052544.1, from coordinate 55,186,763 downwards.
GCTTACCAAACAAAAGAAGTATAAAAGAATATACCTCCACCAAACCAGCTCTGCAACAGATGCTAAAGGGACTGCTTTAAGAAGAGGAAGGAAAAGAGAGAGAGAGCTGAACATAGGTACAAAAAAATCACAATAAATAAGCACCTATCAATAATAACCTTAAATGTAAATGGATTAAATGTCCCAATCAAAAGACATAGAATAGTTGAATGGATAAGAAAGCATGATCCACACACATGCTGCCTACAAGAGACCCACCTCAGGACAAAAGATCTAAACAGACTGAAAGTAAAGGGCTGGAAAAATTTTTTTCAAGCAAATGGACAGTTAAAAACAGCAGGGATAGCAATCCTCATATCAGAAAAAAAGTAGACTTCAAAAAAAGGGCCATGAAGAGAGACCCAGAAGGTCACTTCATAATACTCAAGGGAAGAATCCAACAAGAGGCATAAACATTCTAAATATATATGTATTTACCCAAATACATAAAGAAAAGTTTGGAGAACTTCAAGAAAGATATTGACAGCAACACAATTATATTAGGGGATTTTTTTTTAATTTTTTATTTTAGATTATTCAGTACAGTTTCAATCTTTTATTCCCATTCCAGCCCACCCACCCATCCCTCCCCACCTCCCTTCCATTTCCAAGCCCCGTAGTTTTGTTCATGTGTCCTCTATATTTGTTCCTGTAAACCCTTCCCTTCTCCCCTGAAATTCCCTCTATTAGGGGATTTTAACACTCCACTCTTAAAAATGGACATATCTTCCAAATGAAATATCAACAAAGATATTGTGACATTGAGCAATGCCCTAGATGAAATGAACTTCACTGATGTATATAGAGCCTTTCTTTCCAAAGAAGTAAAATACACATTCTTTTCTAATGCACATGGAACATTTTCAAAGATAGACCAAATGATGGGACACAAAACAAGCCTCAACAAATTCAAAAAGACTGAAATCATATCAAAAAGTTTCTCTAAACACAAAGGATTACAACTAGAAAACAACCTCAATAAAAAAAAAAACCCAAACACTTAAAATCCTGGAGATTGAATAGCATGCTATTCAACAATGAATGGGTGAAGAAAGAGATTAGGGAATAAATCAAAAAGTTTCTGGAAACAAGTGAAAATGAACTCACAACAACCCAAAACTTATGACACACAGTGCAGGCAGTCCTGAGAGGGAAGTTGATAACAATACAGGCCTACCTAGAAAAGATAGAAACATTTAAATGAAACAACCTAATGATATGCCTACAAGAACTAGAGGAACAAAACAAAGACTGCCCAGAGCAAGTAGAAGGAAGGAAATAACTAAGAGAAGAGCAGAATTAAATGATGTAGAGACTAAAAGCACAATTCTAAGGATCAATGAATCTAGCAGCTGGTTCTTTGAAAAGATAAACAAAATTGACAAGCCTTTACACAGGCTCATCAAGAAAAAAAGAGAGAAGACCCAAATAAACACAATCAGAAATGAAGGAGGAGAGATTACAACTGATACCATAGAAATACAAAGGATTGTAAGAAATTACTACAAAAAACTATATGGCAAGAAATTTGAAAACCTGGGTGAAATGGACAAATACCTAGAAATATATAACCTTACAAAACTGAATCAAGAAGCAGAAAGCCTGAACAGACCAATAACAGCAAATGAAATTGAAACAGTAATCAAAAAACTTCCAACACGCAAAAGCCCTGGAATGCATGGTTTCACAGAAGAATTCTACAAAGAATTTAAGAAAGAGCTAACCCCTATCCTTCACACAGACTATTCCAAAAATTCCAAGAAGAAGGAAGACTCCCAAACTCTTTTTATGAGTCCAGCATCCCAAAACCAGATAAAGACATAACAAAGAAAAAACTTCAGGCCAATATCACTGATCTACATAGACACTGAAATCCTCAACACAATATTGACAAACCACATCCAGCAATACATTAAAAAAATCATACACCATGACCAAGTGGGATTCATCCCAGGGATGCAAGAATGGTACAATATTCGCAAATCAGTAAATGTTATACAACACATAAACAAAAGCAAAGATAAAAATCACATGATCATATCAATAGATGCATAAAAAGCATTTGATAAGGTACAGCACCCATTTATAATAAAAACACTCAACAAAGTCAGAATAAAGGGAGTGTTTCTCAACATAATAAAGGCCATTTATGAGAGACCTATAGCCAACATCATACTCAATGAGTAAAAACTAAAATCTTTTCCACTAAGATCAGGAACAAGACAAGACTGTCAACTTTCACCACTTCTATTTAACATAGTATTGGAAGTCCTAGCCACAGCAATCAGACAAGAAAAGGAAATAAAAGGCATCTAAATTGGAAAGGAAGAAACAAAACTGTCACTGTTTGCAGATGACATGATAATGTACATAGAAAATCCTATAGACTCAGCCAAAAACTGCTTGACCTAATGAATGAATTTGGCAAAACAGAGGGATAAAAAGTCAATATTCAAAAATCCAAGGCATTTTTATATACCAACAATGAAACAGCAGAAGCAGAAATCAGGGAAAAAATCCTATTTGATATAGCAATATGAAAAATAAAATACCTAGGAATAAACCTAATCAAGGAGGTAAAAGACCTGTGCTCAGAAAACTACATAACACTTAAGAAAGAAATCAAAAGAGACAGAAACAAATGGAAACACATACTGTGTTCATGGGTTAGAAGAATTAACATCATCAAAATGTCCATACTACCCAAAGCAATTTATAGATTTAATTCAATACTTATTAAAGTACCAATGGTACACTTCACAGATATAGAACAAATACTTCAAAAATTTATATGGAATCATAAATGATCCCGAATAGCTGCTGCAATTTTGAGAAAGAAGAGTAAAGTAGGAGGGATCACCATACCTGATATCAAACTGTATTACAAGGCCACTGTAATCAAAATAGCCTGGTACTGGCATAAAAACAGGCACATAGACCAATGGAACAAAACAGAGAGCCCAGAGATAAACCCAAGTCTCTATGGTAAATTAATATTTGAAAAAGGGGGCAGCAACATAAAACAGAGTAAAAATAGCCTCTTCAACAGATGGAGTTGGGAGAACTGGACAGCTACATGCAAAAAAATGAAACTTGAGCACCACCTTACACCATACACAAAAATCAATTCAAGTGGATACAAGATTTAAATGTAGGTCATGACACCATTAAAATCCTAGAGGAGAACATAGGCAGGAAAATCTCAGATATTTCATGCAGCAACATTTTTACCGATATGTCCCTTAGAGCAAGGGACATAAAGGAAAGAATAAACAAATGGAATCTCATCAAAATCAAAAGCTTCTGCATGACTAAAGAAAACAGTATGAAAATAAAAAGACAACTAACCGTATGGGAAAACATACTTACCAATGATGCCTCAGACAAGGGTTTGATCTCCAAAATATATAAAGAACTCATGGGACTCCACTCCAGGAAGTCAAGCAACCCAATTAAAAAATGGGCAAAGGACTTGAACAGACATTTTTTCAAGGAGAACATACAGAGGGTCCAGAGACATGAAAAGATGCTCAGTATCGCTAGCTATCAGAGAGATGCAAATTAAAACCACAGTGAGATACCACCTCACACCAGTCAGAATGGCCATAATAAACAAATCAACAAACAACAACTTTTGGAGAGGTTGCGGAGAGAAGGGTACTGGAATGTTCTGCTGTTCGGAATGCTGACTTGTGCATCCACTGTGGAAAACAGTATGGAATTTCCTCAGAAAACTAAAAATGGAACTGCCTTTTGACCTGGCAATTTCACTTTTAGGATTAAATCCTAAGAACCCTGCCTGAAACACCAATCGAAAAGAACCTACAGACTCCAATGTTCAGAGCAGCACAATTTACAATAGTCAAGTGCTGGAAGTAACCTAAGTGCCCATCAATCAAAGAATGGATGAAAAAACTATGGTACATTTACACATTGCATTTCTATGCAGCAGAAAGAAAGAAGGAACTCCTACCCTTTGTGACAGCATGGATGGAATTGGAAAGCATTATGCTAATTGATATCAGCCAGTCAGTGAAAGACAGATACCATGTGATCTCACCTTTAAAAGGAACCTAATCAACAAAACAAACAAATAAGCAAAATATAACCAAAGACACTAAAATAGAGAACAGGCCAACAGTGGGGAAGTGGGGAGGGATTTCAGGGGAAAAGTGTGATGGGTTTGCACAAACAAGTATAAAGGATGCATGGACAATAATGATGGGTGGGTGGAAACAGGAGGGAGGTGGGGAGGGTTGGGGTGGGGGGGAACACCAGAAAACTGTACTTGAACAACAATAAATATAAAGAAAGCTCAGTTTTCCTTAGTTACATGACATTTCTGATAGAATCATGACTCAGTTGGTATACTAATAAGTAGACCATACTTTCATATATAAAATGATACAAATAGAGTCTTAAATTACTTGCTCAAAAGAACAATGCCAAAAGAAATCCTTGTGTTTTAAAATATATTTGCAACTTACTATTGGACCTAAGACTAGATGTTGAGAATTTTAATAAAGTGTTAAGTTAAAGGTTTTATATAGGTATCACTATAACATCTGCTGCTTCCATCTGTTTTATTATATTTGCAAATTAATATTTTTCCAAAACCTTAATCTATAAGAAAATTAATTGATTTTTATCTAAGATTCAAATGTTACCTCTGTTTAGGCCATTGGCTTCATTATATAAATGCTCACTGTTTATCAGACCTGCAGTGATACCATGCAGCATCATACAAAAGGTTCAGAAACCCAGTGTTTTAGCATGTTGGGTATATCCCGGGCTAGGACTAAACCTTGGGTATAATTTTAAAGCAGGCCAAGACAGATATGCATAGGAATTCCTCTTTGGGCCCCAGTGCCTTCACCTCTCTCCACCCTGACTGCATAAAAGGATTTGATAAATTCATTAGGAATCATAAAATGTTGCAGCTGAAAATAATCTTTTCTGAGGTCACAGACATTTTTGTTTGGCCCACCTTTAAAAGACAAGTCCCTTATTTAAAAGATTAGGGAATTACATACAAAATTCTTGGTTGCCCACTTGCCTTAAAATATTGAATGTTCTGGTTACATTGAGCGTTCTCAGCTGTAGCTAAGTATGTCTTGTGCCCTGGACATGTACACATGCTCTTTAGTTGACAAAGTACAGCATTCTGTAACCTCTGGTCCTTAGGCTGATTGAATCACTTTTGTTAATTGCCAGGTCTCTGAAGGTATTTGGTTGTTCATCAATGAAATCATCCAAAAAGATTTAAATAGTTTTAGCAGAATACTTTCTTAAATATACAAAGGTGATTTTAATCTTGCTCTATCAAATGGATAAAAATCAATGAATCAGTTCATTGGGCAGCTTAAAACTTCATTATTTGGCAGAATATACCCTCCTTTTTGTGGAAGGCATGGCTCACCTACTTGAAACTGCAAGGCATGATGTGGAAATCATTGATTTCTTCTAATCCTCTCATCTGGAGCCTTGCAACCTACTCCCCAGGTGAGATCCTGAAAGCCCCAACATCTACTCCTTATTCTGATGCTCTCTCTTCATCAGCATTAGACTTAAAAAAGGCTTCATGTGCTGCTGGCCTGCCAGTATTGTCATTTTTAAAGGATATAAAATTCTTGCTAGTTGATCAGAAAACATTTATTGAACATTTATACAATATTTATTCAGTGGGACAAAGGACCGGCTGGCCTGCTGATCCTAACCCCAGGTATGCTGTCAATTTCAAGAGCTTTGAAGTGCTTTTCCCCACACTGTGTGGTGGATCATCTACATCTGGACCCTAGCATTGTCTTCACTTCAGAGCATATGACTGTCAGCCCATTCTTCACCCACACAAATGGAAATCAGAAAAATCTCATGGATGTATACATAGGATTTATTCTTAGCTTGGATTTAATCTTGAGTAAAATGAAGCATGCCTAGAAGAGGAGGTCCAAGAAGGTATAATAAAGATGAATACAGGTCATTGCACCAGCAGAACAATGGCTTTGGGTACAGGCATAGCCAGGAGCCAAATGCATAGGCGGTCTTTCTCCCTTCTACACTTGGTAAGTGTTGGTTTGGCCCCTTCCTTACATAGATGAAAAATCTGCTTCACAAATCAGCAGATGCCTCAGCATATCTCTCCATCTTCTTCGAGAAAGTCACTGTGATAATATCACTTCTCTTTTCCTTCTCTGCAACTTTATTGCATAAAGACATAGAAGGTAGAAGATATAGCGGGCCAAGAAAGTGCTTAAGTGCTTTGAGGACATTATCTTTTGAGAATTCAAATAGTTTACATAAATTGTTACAAAAATGAATCACCTTCTCTTTACCCCAAAGAAATGAAAAATGCCTGTCTAGTGTTGTTTTCCTACTGCTACAAAGATAAAATGAAAATTTTTATATCAAAAGATTTGAAAGCAAAAGGCCTTTCCCTATTTGCTAAGTGAATTTCCTTTTCATTCCCTCAAGGCCAAACCTATAATACTTTTAAATCTCTAGGAAAAAAAAATCATGCTGTGACTGAGAACCACAGGGATTTAATTTTTTACTACATTTGTAAGTATATTCTTTGGATTATTTTGATTGATGGAGTAGCTGGAAAATATTAAATAAAGTCAAATTATGTACTCAATGTATGTATGCACAGATACATAAAAGTTATACTGATGACTTAATGTTTACATCACTCTTCATTTGAGGTATCTTCTAATTATAAACATGCAAGCAGATTCACATGCATCCATCTACACACACACACACTCACACATAGGTAGAAACAAACAAAGAAAAGTTTGAAATTTTACCAGAACAGTCATTCCTTCTTTCCTTAATTATTTCGCATATATTTCCTGAGTGCCTATTATATGTCAAGTTCCTCACCAGAAATGAGAGATAAAAAGATGAATAGCACAAGATTCCAGAATCACCTTGGCCCACCCTTCTCAACACATGTGTGATATGAATAAGCACTGTAAATGTTGACCAAAATTTTAAAAAATGTTTGGAAATTGAAGTTAAATACAATCAGCGTTCCTATCTGCAAATCTTCCCAGAACTTCCATATACTCAACATGCACTGCACATCTCTAAGAAGAGACCACACCATGCAGTGAGTGTTACCCCAACAGCTTCTTGCCAAAGATTGCCTCGAGGGGACTGTGTTTTGTGAATTAGGAAATGCTAGTCTAGACACTTAATTAAATATTGAATACTGAAAGCTCTTAGGAAGAAAAGGGCTTCATGATATTTTCCTACCTATACTTCATTCTTGTTCCTTAAACAGGAAATAATGTTTGATATATTTCTAATTTTACCAGAAAACTCTTTGTAGGTAATATTTTAAGTTTTTTATTAAAAAGCAATATAGTCTCATACTGAAAACAAATATAAAAATAAAGAATTATAGGAAAAACTCTAAATTAGTTGAGTCCTACACTATGGTGAACTCACACTGTATAAAGAATGTTAATATTTTTCCTGATATTTTTATGCATGTGCAAATATTTTTTCCCCAGAATTGTTTTGAAGTTGAGTATTCTGTTTTTTATTGTCTTCACTCAGCAGTAGATCATGGGCATTTTTACACACAGGTGCATATAGATATTTTTGCACACAAATGCATACCAGAGTGCATAGTTGCACTCTGACTCTGGGATGAGGTCAATATTATCTATCAGATGATCAATGGATTATCACTAGCATAAGTTTCCACCAAATAACGACCTGTCTGTTCTAATCTTTACACCAATTCACTACACTTAGCAACCTAATACTAGTACAAATTCTTAAAAAGCCAATATGTAACATCCATTGTTCTCAATATTTTCTTTTCTTCCTTCCTTTTTCTTTCTTTCTCTCTTTTTTCTTTCTTTCTCTCTCTCTTTCTTTCTTTCTTTCTTTCTTTCTTTCTTTCTTTCTTTCTTTCTTTCTTTCTTTCTCTCTCTCTCTCTCTCTCTCTCTTTCTTTCTTTCTTTCTTTCTTTCTTTCTTTCTTCCTTTCTTTCTTTCTTTCTTTCTTCTTTCCCTTCCTTCCCTCCCTTCTTTCCTTCCTTCCTTCTCCTCACCTGAGAACATTTTTTCATTTGCTTTTAGAAACAGGGAAGGAAGAGAGAGAAAAATCAATGATTGCCTTCCATACACACCCTAATGAGGAATTGTATGTTCTCCTGGACTGGGGATCAAACTTGCTACTTCTCAGTTATGGGTCTATGCTCCAGCCAACTGAGCCACACCAGCCAGGGCACTACTACTTTTATATTATGATTTTAAAACAATTCTTTATTGTATTGTACCTTGTATTCTAATGCATGGGCCTTTAGCAGTTTTCAATATAGTAATATGGAACAATAAGGTAAAAATAAAGCATACAAGAATGTTTTTAATATTTTAATTAAAAATATACTTTATAATGAATGGTAATGTTCAGTATGTAGTAATTAAGTCATAAATGAATACCTCTAAATATATAGTTTGCTTAATATAGTTTTAAATCATGCAAGTATAAATTATACAGATACTTCTATTCAAAATAATCTTTTTATATATCATTTCCCTACATTCCTGTCAATAAAATAGCAGTGACTGCAGAATAAATGATTCATTAGGCACTTATAACTTCTTGTCTCATGCAATTTATCTATATAGTTTTAAATTACTAGAGACTCTCAATGATCTTTTCTCATTAAAGTATTTCAAAATTATTCATATTTTATTAAGTTTCAAGGACAACCCCTCAAACATACCCTCATATACCCTCACACTTGAAATTAAGTAACCACTTAAATTGCTGTCATGATTCATATATTCATAAGGGGGAAAAACTGATGCTAAATTAGAAAGTTACATTTGGCAAACCATTCACCCATTTTTATCTGTTATCCAACAACTCGTGATTATAAGGAATTCAAGCTATTTTAACTACTTGAACAATGGAACACCATTTTTGAGTTTTCATGGTTTAGTCTCCTTTTAAATGAAGTGCTCTCCTTATGCTATATTGTATATTTAAAATAGCATAAGTGTTCTTCAAGTTGTTATAGTAATTTCTTACATTATTCCCAAAATAAAAACTTGATTTAGACAAATATTAAATTACTGAAGTTACAAATCTGTTAATCTATAGCACATTTTACTCATTTGTGTAATTTTAAAATTCACTTTCATTTGATTGACTGTTTTAATCTTCCTTAACCACTGAGTAACTGAAAATAAATTGTGCATTCCTAATACTGTAAATATGAAGAATAGGAAGTACTTAGGGGCTGCAGGGGAATACATTAAAACCAGTCAGCTTTCTAGTTAATATATTCTCATTTTGTCTGTGTACAAACCTACTGCATTGAGAAGACTGATCCATAGATTCATTGCCTCACAAAAGCATTGTCCTGATTTTGTGTTTTGACAGCAGGAATTGGCCCAAACCTCTAACCATTTCCTCTGAAGGACTGTGGCCAACTGGTGCCATCCATGGGCAGCACAATCTGATCGAGGGGAGCATCGTTTCACTGTAGTGGATTATTTCTGGAGAGACTGAAATTGGCTGCTTGGGATCATAGCACCATCAATCTCATTGTGCAGGGGATGGCGAAGCTGCCTGTAAGAGGCTGTGAGAGGGGCCAGCCACTCCTAAGAAGGTAAGGAGGCAGCTGGAAAGCCTTCACTCCTCCTCCATCAAGGCTGTGAGTGAAAGATTTGTCATTTTCACATTTCCTGGGTACTTGGCATGCACATGGTGTCTGCCTGCTCCTGGTCTGTGAAAGAGGCAATTTTTCAAGCTTAGGCAAATGTGGTGAAGCTCAGGGTCTGCTGGTGTCTCATTTTTCCTCATCATGTCACTTGTTTTAACTTATTTGAGAAAATGAGATTATTTTCCCTTTTGCTCATTTAGCTATCTATTATTTATTTATTTGCTCATTTAGAGGTGGATTGTCACAGAGAACTGGCCCTGGTTTCTCTCTTGTTTTCATACACATTTCATTAGTGTCCCTGAAGATTAAAGACCCACAAAAGGGAAACATCCCAACTCTCTTCCAAAAAAAAAAGCACAGATTTACACTTAAAATCAAAATAGAAGACTGCATTAAAGAAGATTGTATTTCTGACTGAAATAATCTAGAATATTGCTACATCCAAGATCTATTGCTTTAATCTTTTCAGCTATTCTTGAAAATCCAAAAAGTTGAATAAGCATATTACATGAATTGAACTATCAGTTTCATATCACTTTAATTTTTCTGTATGTAGAAAGGAGTAGTTAAATTTTCTTCATTTTGTCAATGAATCTTAAATCAGTCCCAAATGTATAAACACTTGGGGTTGAAATTGGTTTTGGTGCTAATTTCCTGGGGTATTTGAAGTACAGATTGACATAACAACATGCATTGGTGCTAATAAGCAATTTCTAAGAAAACAAATACTGAGTTTAATTTCAGTCAGAACCTAGTCATGTGTTTCTGAGTTTCAAGTTATAAAATTTTGATAATAAGCCCCATAAAGACATGAGTTTACTTATTACAAGTAGCATAGCCATAACCACTCACCAAAAACCTCATATTAACTGATTAATAGAGATAGTTTATGTGAAAGCTCATCGCAAACTGTACTGTTTTTCATCACCATATGCACAGAGTATAAAATAGGACACAACTGCATTTGGTGATATATTCTAGCTAGGTCCCATTAGTTAAAAAAACAACAGCAAGAGTAAAACCAAAATTTTTGTCTTATGTAGATGGACTATTAGTTGCACAGCTAATATGTCTGTTTTTACTCTATTAAGTGGGATGATGTCAATAATTCTGATATTTGTGAAGAGCTTTACAGTTTCAAAGCACTTTCAAGGTTATTTCATTTATACCCCACAACATCCCTAAAGTGGAAATTGAGCCAGAGTAGAAAAGTGACTTTGCCTAAGGTTGTGTTACTAATGTTACTTGACAGAGATGATGGCCAGTCCTGAGCTCTGCCATCATCACTTGCCACTGCTCACCAGTTCGGCTGGGACGACCTTTCAGAACAGGTTTGCACTTAAAATGAGTTCACTTATTGACATAACTTGGACGTTTTCACAAATTATGCCAAGAGGTTCCCAATTCCTTGGAAAGGCTACTTGGCATGATCATTCTCTGCACTGAGAGACTTTAGGGTATATACTCTCTGGGAAATAGGCTCTAGAGGTGAAATCAGACTGACCTGACCTCCAATGGCAGTTATTAGCTCTGTAGTCTCACACAAATCACCAACACCTTCAGAACTTCAGTTTCCAAGGCAAAAAGAGACAGGATGGGGATGGGGGGTGTTTGGGGAGAGATTACACCTAAAGGATCAAGCCAAACAATGGGAATTGACTTAAGCATATCTGAAACGCTATAGTTTTTGTCATATCCTCTTATTGTTAAGAATTACAATGAATGTAGATTGCCCTCGTTATTTGTGTGACTCTGTAACAAGTCAAAGACATTTTCGCCAGAACAGATTGGTGATTGACTTTTGGGAGGTAACATGGGGGTTTCCAGACTCAAGTTTGCTGTTCCTCCACCTTAGCACTGAAGCCTAGGCGCCTGGCGGTGTCTACTCCGGGCTCAGGACACTCAGCAGAAATGTCAGCGCGCCCAGCAACAGAGCGCTTTCCAAGCCCACCTGCAGGGGCACCAGCGCCCACTCGCCTTCCCTCCCCCATCCAGGGCGTGAGGAGTGAGGTTGGCTGGGGCCCAGAGGCAGCCTGGGCTTCAGCCCAGTTTCAGGCCTCCCCCAACCATCGTCCCACCGCCACCCGGGCTCCAGCACCCGGGCTCACGGGCGGGAGTTCCCCGGTCTGCACCCGCGCTCTTTTTATCCTGCAGAGCCTGAAAGCAGATCCCGGGGAGGCTGCAGGCAGCGCTCCGGCAGGTGTTGCTGGAGGACTGTGGACGAGCCCAGGATCGGTGCCTGGGCCAACTGCAGAGCTTGGGAAAGGCAGAGGCTTGTACTCCGGACAGTAAGCAGCCCGAGGAAGCAGGGCGGAGGCGAGGCCTGGAAGGGATTTGGAGAGGGGGTGGAAGGCTGGGAGCACTTGAGCACAGAGGATCGGGAGCTTGGGCGAGCAACTGGTCCCCAGAGCTCAGACCTGGCGAGGACGGAGGTGGGGTACGGCGGAGTGAAACTGGAGGATGGAATAAATAGATGCAAAAGATGAAGCTAAACAGAAAATGAAATGAAATCTTTCCGAGAACCTGCGTTGGTAACAATCGAGCTGGGGGGTAGCAATAAGAAAACTCGTGAGGTAAAGGAGGAGAGAAAAATCCAGATTTAAGAGCGAGACCATGAAATGGTAAAAAAAAACAAACCATACTTTGAACAGAAAGAACAAGAAAGCTAATGCTTCCGGAATGCAAAATTCAATATAGAAAAAATACATACATATATATGTGTGTGTTTGTGTGTGTGTGTGTGTGTGTGTGTGTGTGTATGTAAAGAGAACTTATCCCTGAAACTGATAAGGGAGAGCAAAGCCACGAAGCATACTGGAAGAACAGAATGTGAAGAAAGGGAGAAAAGAAAGAAGACAAATTAATACCAGACAAGAAATAGTAAGTTGATTTTTAATTTCTTTTTCATTGACAAATTAGTTCCAAAGTCAATTTTGGCACTAACGTTCCTACAAAATCCTTAGCCACATACACCCTGAGGTTATAGATATTTACTAGATAAAAATGCATCCCAAGAATACACACACATTATTTTATCAGTTGTAAAGATCATATTGAATCCTTAAGTCTTGAAAATTATCCCACCTTTTACAGAATATTTCACTTTTGGCCAAAATATCCAAAAACAAACAACTCTTACTTTTTAGTTGTGTATGGGGAGAGAAACTCTTACAGAAAACCCAAGTCATTTTAGTAACCCTTTTTTTCCCAAAGCGTTCAGCCAACAATATGTCTCGAAATTCAGAGGCAAGCTGCCCAGACTATAGCACTTTCTGTCACTTGCAGTCAACCATCTGTTAAGGAGAGAGTGGTGAGACTGGAGGCTGCAGTGGAACCAGTGCCCGGCTTACCTGGTCTGTGCAGGTGGTATTGCTGAAAAGTGTGCTGAAGGGCTCCATGGCAGAGCAGCATTGCACAAGCACTTATCCACAAATACAGGACCCAGGACATCGCAGAGACCATTGCTATTCTCTAAAGAGAACATTAGACAGGAAAGATTAGCCCCAGCTTATAGCCCCAAGCTCAGTCAGTTCTACTGATGAGGGAAAGGGGATCTCAGATATTATGTCCCTTTGCTGCTAGAAACAATGACCCAGAAGAGGTCATGTCATGAAGTGGGATTGAGGAAAACACTCTCCAGAAGACCACAATTTTGTTTTTTAAAATCCTTGGAGTATGCTTCTGCAACAAACTCCAAGAACTGCCAAAATAAGAAAAGTTAGTCTATCATTTAGGCAGTTTAAAACAGTATCCTAACTAAACCTGTTTAGTTACCCTGTTTTAAGCAATGATCTTTAAATTATAGTTAGTCCAGGCATTGAAAAGCTACATACTCTGTTCATTCTGACTTCATTGCAAGTCTGACATAAGCCTGAAAGGAAAGAGTGGATTCTTTTTTTTAATTCTACAGTCATGAATTTTTAATCACTATGCTATCTTCTAAACTAAGTAATCATTTCTCAGAGGCATGTTGTAATCTCTTGATAGAATCAGTCTTTCTGGCTGGACTTAAAATCAGAAGGAATTGTCTTCAGCCAGAATGAGTTTCAGATGCAAAATTTATGGTTCTGTCATAGAGCAAGCCATAATTTACAATATTGCTTTGCCTCCTAAGAGCCCATTGTGGCATTTGTTGTATAGTGCTGATGAATATGCATATGCAGGTGGTATATATATTTATGGATGAACATACACCTTTTCACAGGCACTGAAACTTTGACAGTCTTATCTATAAGGATCTTAGTTAGAGCTACAAAGGCTCAGCTGCACTATATATTGTCCAATTTCTCAAACAGCACCTTATGCTGCATTTCATATCACCAAATTAATCAACTTGAAACATCACCCTTACTCAGCCAGTGATATGGAAGCATTTTCTATACAAGAATCCAGTTAACTATATGCTTTTTTCTTAGATAGGGAGAGCTTTGGAACCAAGGTTGTCTCTTCTTTTTTTTTTTTCCACTGTCAAATACACTTGAGTTATTTCAGCTATACATTTAAAATCTGCTAGCGACCTCCCATTGTGGCTTCTTTATTCATAGAAATGGTACTCTTTCAAAAACTGTAATGTTCAGAAAGCAAAAATACATTTATATATATGTGTGTGCATACAGACATAATGCAAGATAACTTATGGGCCTTAGGAGAGAGAAGTTGACTTTAAGAAGGGTTTTAGGACTATAATAGACAAATGGTCTATTGGACATTTATGGACAACCATAATTAAGTGCAAAGTAGGAAACATTATTTTCAACAGCATGGTACTTTTCATGCCCCGGTCTGTGATTCAGAAGGACCATTCACTTTATAATTAGTTTTACTGCATACTGTTTACTTTTGTGTACAACAGATTTAGCTTCATTGTCTTCAGAACTATCAGTGTAGCATCGATGCATTCTGTTCAGTAGATAAATAGCAACTCCCCTTCTGTGAATCCTGAATGAATGCATTTTGGGGCCTTTCAAAATACCCTGAAAATTACAGAAAGACAAAAGAGAGGTGACTGTGGAATGCACTGATTGCTTGTGAATTTCAGTTAAAATGCATTAGGAATTAATCTAAACTTGAAAAACCCCTACCACAATCAAAACTTAACAGTTTTTCAGTACCTGCTTTCTTTTGCTTATTTTATCACCCATGTGATCTTAGCACTCAAAAAGATTACTGTGACTTGACCTATGCAGGATTTCACTTTTTTTTTCATTTAACTTTAATTCTCAGCATTACTTCCAAGGTTCCTGCATATTGCTCCCATTGCTCTCTCTCTCTTACCAAGAGGTTGTCTCTGTGTTAGTAAGTGTTTCCCCCCAAATAATGCATCCAGCCTTACACAGTTCTCTAGAGATGACTGAATAGGTTACCAATCTGCTTTCTGTATCTTAAATCCTTAAAAAAAGCTTCTTACCTGAAAAATCCAGCCAAGAGCAGAGTACTCTATTAGTGTTCATTGGATAGCTCTAACACTTTCTAAAATCCATCTGTGCCACAATTCAAGATTTTTTTAAAGAGAGCTTCCCAATAATCTTCTTTATCAGGATTAAAAATATGTTTTCCTCTTCCGATGCTATTTCCACAATAAAAGAGACATTGGGTTCATTCATTCAGACTGTATTGTCAAAAAAGGAGCCAAGGTTTGAGGGGTGGAAACCTTGTCATTTTCACCTTTAAATCATCCCCTGGCATCGCCTCTGCCTGACGAGACCTTTGAAGTGATGATGAGATAATGTGCAGTTTCCTGATGAGAATCAGTTTATAGTTAATGATAGACTATCCCCTCTCCAGTGCATTCGGGGCAGAGTAAGGCAGCAAAATGTTGGAGCTGGGCTGCTATACGGTGCTGTAAGTAGCAGTAGTCTGTTTCAATACATCCCTTCCTTCTCCGTAAAGTATCACATGTCTTAAAGTGACATTACCCTTATTACGGCTACAGTGAATTGTAGTACCTGCCCACTAACTCTTCTAGAACTCAAGCAGCCTGATAATACTCATATGCCAAAAGAGTAAAGAGGGAAGGAGAAACAAAAGAAAAAAACATTCTGCAAAATATTGTTAGTGTTAATGGGCGTTAGACTTCTAACAGTAAATGGGAAAGTGAAATATGAGCCATTTCTAACCTCTTAATGTTCTTATAACCAGTAAGTTAACCAAAAATATTGTTAGGTTTATATAAATTTAAGTCTCTCAATTGTTTTGGCATAAATCTTGGAATATGGTGTATCTAGAATACAATATACATGTTTATATGCATAAGCCCAATAAAAACCTGAGGCTTTTTAAAAACATTTTTAAATAAATAGAAATGTCATTTTTAGCATTGAAACTGGGTTTTGACAAAGAAATATGCTGAAAGGACTTTTTAAAAAATGTTCTTTTCCTCAAATAACATGCTGGGATAAGGAAAGGAAACACTCAGAACTTCAACATTTTGTTTCTAGTACTATGGTTTGAACACTTTCTTCTTTGGAAATGTAGTGTGTTTGAATTGTACCTAAACATCAACAATGCATGTAAGGTGACCTAACTGTCATATATATATTGCACTAGCAATGATTATCGGAAATACTCATTCAGTTTTTTCATGAATCACTTACAAAGCACCTACTATGCATTAGATGCATGAGGACAAGGCAGAGAACAAGATGGATGTGTTCTCCATGGTCATAGATTATACTGTCTAGTCTTTTATATTGTTTTCAAAATCAAGTTAGTTCTTATAATTTTTCTTCCTCAAAAAACTTTTGAAATGCTTCAGAATACTCTCTTGCTTTTTGCAGTCATTATAAAGAAAGTCTGATGCCTCAGTGCATCTTGGGGAGCCATTCTCTTCCTCATGCTACACAGAAAGAGCGAGTGATGGACCCTTCAGACTCATCAATCTTTTCCACTGATCATTCACATTGCACAATGCACACAGAATACCTCTTTGTAACCTAACAACTGTTTAGTAAAACTTACCAATAAACATATTTTAAGATAACACTAAATACTAATCTTACAGTTGAAAATAAGCCAGAAATGCCAGTGTTCTAGTTGGTATTGCATGTTTCATTTCTTTGGTCCATCATTGTTGTATTTATGAATATATATATATAGAAAGTTGACACAGACTATGCAATATCAAAATAATAATAACAACAGAAACAGCAGCTAATGTTTATTAAGCCTTCCCCATGTGCTGGCACTACTCTACAGTATGTTTCTTATAAGGTAAGTAAATCCTTTTTACTAACCCAATTATTAACCCTATCTACTAACCCCTGATACATATTATTACCTCCATTTCATGAATGGTGAACCTGAGGTGGGACAGGGAGATTAAGAAATTTGCTCAAGGTAATATACCTGGTAAAATATAGCAGATTTCAAACCCCAACAATCTGGCTTAGAAGCCCATCTCCCTCTCTCTCTCTCTCTCTCTCTCTGATTTTTTAGAGAGAGGGAAAGGGGAATAGAAAGAGAGAAACATCAATGTAAGAGAAAAACATTGATTGGCTGCCTTCTGTACATGCCCCTAGTATGGTTTGAACCTGCAACCCAGTCATGTGCCCTGACCAGGAATCGAACCAGTAACCTTTTCATTTGAAGGTGGATGCCCAACCAACTTTGCCACACTGGCCAGGGCAGGAACCCATCTCTTAAATACTGGGATAAAACAATTAATGGAAAAAACAAACCCCCAAAGTTAACCATTACATTTTCTTATATTTTTAACATTAAGACAGTCTAAAAAAACTGTTCAATAATTTAAGAGGCAAATATTGAGTCCATTCCAGGCATTTGGAAAATAGAAGTGTGGAAACTGGTCTCTGACCTATGATTGTTTTTGTTTTTGTTTTTGCTATGCTAATTCATTGAAGTGAGAAGAAAGTTTATATTTGCCAATAAAGAAAATCATTTTGAAAATCTAACTATTATTTTCTTAATTTCTTGGGATTTAGTTAAGGCTCAACATAGTTACTTATCTAGAATTCAACTCAATTTAACAATCTTGAAACAAGTTCTACGCATTATGTTCAAGGCACTCAGGAATTGTTAAAATTAATTTTAAAAAAGACTAGAAGAAAGACTTGCCCTTTAAGGTTATGTGAGTTTTTGTGTACAAATGTATGTATGTATATAATAAAACAAGAATATTAAGTTACATTTTTTCTATTAAATATCTTGTAGCCAATTGTATTGCAACCAATTATTTGTCCTAATAATACATATTGATATTTAAGGCAATTTAGTCCATTCTCCGAACTGAAAGTGAAACTACTTTCATACCTTTTGAAGAAGTTTGGGCCTTTCTACCTTTTGGTAACTGTAGAATTGCACTTCTTGATCACATTATGGTTGGGTGGGCCATCAACTTTCAGCCAGTGAGGTGTCGGCAGAATTGATGGTACTGCCTTCAGGCTGGAGCAACATTTTCCACATCTCTTTTGCCTTTGGAACAGGGACCAGCTGCACTCTCAGCCTGGCTTGTTGAATGCAAAGAGCGGAGTCCCCGATTTCCTGTACTAGCCCAAAATGAATGTACATAATGAACGAGAAATAGCTTGGTTTTTAAGCAATTGAGAGTTGGAGGCTATTTGTTACTATAGCATAACCAAGCCTATTCTGACTAATGAAGAGTTTAACCTGTATTATTCACATAGTAAACAAATTTTTATACTCAATCCACTGTTCTAAGGACTGAGGAGATAAAACACTATGTACATCATATCAAGTTTCTACCTTTTCAGAGCCTTCTGCAATAGAAATCCATTGGAGATTTTTTGATCAGAGCAGTGAGAAATCCAAACCATTGATATTGCAGCTAGAATACCTTAGGGTCCTTATAAGCCAGGAGTTAGTTATAAGCTGATCATTTATGTTGGTCATGATCTGCTCTCCTCAGCCATTTTGTTATGTAACACAATATGTCAAAAGGCAAATGACCAGAGCACCATTATTTTAGCCCACCCAGTTTCATGAATTTGAGATACCCTATGGAGGTGGGTGTTCCAACCAGGCCAAACCCCAAAAGGTATACCTTTTAAATAGAGTATCTGTGTAAATGCACATTTGTGTAGGCAAAAAACCCCCCACAAAATCCTAATAACCAGAACCCACATTTATTCATAAGAAATGCCCAGTGAAAATAGTAGGGGTGAAAGCTGAGACAATCATCATACTTAAATCACCAAGTATATTCAGCAAGTTAGCCTGCATAATAAAAGGTAGAAAAATAAAGAATGGGGGATAGAGTATGTAATAGGGCAGAAACTTGGAGGGGAGAAAAAATGGTGGGGAGCAGAGAGGCAGAGACAGAGAGAAACACATTAGAGGCTCAGGAAAATAAGCTCTGAGGACAGGAGTTTCTAGTGGAGATTTCTTGGGAGAAAAAACATATCCTGTGGAGTATGACTCCTCCCTGTGTCTCTTCAAATAACTAGGAAAATCTTTTTAAAATGCTCTTATATACTTTGTAGTATTGTTACTTGGGAAACCCATTGGAGGGCCTGAATTCTGCATTAAAGCCCAAAGTACCACCATAAACCCCTCATTCCCCTGATTGTCATACTTTCCATTCCTTGGCATCTTTAGTTTAGGAACAATCCACTAATAATTTGGCTAATTTTAATTCATAAATCTACAGAAAAAATGAAATGTGCATGATTTTATGTCTGTGCATATTTCTAATTTG
>CM052544.1:55133185-55166863 GCA_028533065.1 Trachops cirrhosus | reverse complement strand
AGCAAACAACTAGAACAGGAACAGAACCACAGAAATGGAGAACACATGGAGGGTTAGCAACAGGGGAGTGGGAGGAGGAGAGTGAGGGAAAGATACAAAGAATAAGTAGCAATGAAGGTAGATAGAAAATAGACAGGAGGAGGGCAAGAATAGTAGGGGAAATGTAGAAGCAAAGAACTTATGACACATGGACTGAAGTAAAGAGGGGGAATGTGAGTGGGAGAGGGTGTTCAGGGTGGAGGGGAATGAAGGGATAATAGGACAACTGTAATAGCATAATCAATAAAGTATATTTAAAAAAATAATGTTAGCATATGGTTTGCCCATAGCCCAGTTGCATAAATCATTTATGTTATATCACTATTTTCTATAATTCACCTGAGATATTCTCTTCTATCACAGAGTCTTACCTAATATGTGCCCCACATTAGATACACAACAGCATCCTTAGTTTGTCAGTCTTACTTTTGGGACCTAAATAAAATGTACATAGTTGCTTTATTTACTTCCTTATTCTGCAACCTGAATTGTTTCAAAGTATATTTAAGCTAAAAATTGGAAAAGGATGATGAAGAGAAAGCTGATGAAGTATAACAAGAGAATCTGAATTATACTAATAATATATAATACTGATAATGACCAATGATCATATAATAATGAGGAGGATTCTATTGTATTAGTACCTACTTTGGGGGGACTTTCTCTACGTACCAAGCCCTGACTGAGCTATTACATGCAGTGTCTCATTCAATAGTCACTAAAGTGCTAATATGTCTGTATTACAGTGATCTCTGTTTTATGGATGTATAACTAAATTTCAGAGAAGCTAAGAGATTGGACTAATGTAATACCTCTAGTAAAGTTGAAGAACTATAATGCAGACTCATCTTTGATTCCCAGAGCTCTAAGCTCTCAGCAACCAAATTTCAGGCAAACAAATTAGAAAAAAACAATAAATTTAACATGATACAGATAAAAGCCCAAGTAAGCAAATTAAGAAGAGCCTAATGTGAAATTTGAATATAAATATAAACTGTCAAGTGACATGAGGAAGTAGTATTTGACTCTAACCTTCCTAGCAGTAGAAAGGAAGAAGGAACCAATTGTTTTTTTTTAATACCCAGAATCCACAAGGTAAAAAAAAAAAAAAAAAAAACATATAACTAAAGTGAGCAAACAAACAAAAAAACCCAAAACCGCTGCTCAAGAAAAAATAAAAATCATTAGTAGTAACAGAGAATGAGCAGAAGCTAAATCATTTTCTATTAACCTAGTGCTACTCAATACTATAATTTGAATCTGAATATATAAAACAGAATTTTCAGTAAGACAAGATTTTTCTTAGGCTGGAAGAAAAGATAACCTTCATGTAAGAGTTTCATTTTTCACCTCCAGCAGGTTATCTCTACAATTACTTTATCAATTATAATTCCTCATTGCTTATCTTATCTGTCTCCCAGGCAGGAGAAAAAGAAAGAATGAGGTCATTTTTTGTTCCACTTCTTTCTTTATTCCCCTTTTAAAATAGATGAAAAGTTGAGACCATAACAGCTTCCCCACCTTTTCTCTAATAAAAGTGATAAATTGTTGTGAGACATCAAACTGTCATTTAATTACAAGAGTATAAACATATAAGCACATAAAGGTCATGAAAATGACTGCTTTGATAATAAAAGCAATAACATGATTTCTTTGGTTTATAAAACTCTCAGATTCATAGCTGGATTCATAGTCACTGTCCCCCAGATTCACTCTAAGACATGGAACCTTCACCAACTCACTTGTTCAAGTCAGAAATGAAGATTCTCTTTGTCATTTCCCTCTCCATGAACTTCTATATCCCATCAGTCACTTACTACCTATTTCACTTCCTCTGCATGCCTTAAATCTGTCCATTCTGTCCCTCTGCATTCAAATACCAGCACCTAGGCCACCATCATCTTTCACCTGAACTATGACAAAATTTTCCTAACTAGTTCACTTGCCTTTGAATGTATGCCTCCCACCCATTTCTGCAGCTACAGGGAATGTGTTTGAGATGCATGTTCATCATGTCACTCTTGTTATTTAAAAACCTCTCAATGGTTTCCTATTATACTTAAAAGAAAGTTCAAATTTATGAACATAGTTGACAGAGCATTACATGAGCATTGCAGAGCATCGCCTGTTTACTTTCTAGCCTCATCTCTCAAAAATACTGTCATTCTTCTTTCCTACTACAGTCTTTTCTTGGATCCTTAAATGGGACAAGAAAACTTTTCCCCAGTAACCTTCTCTAATGCTCCAAACCAGATCAAGTCACTGTGGTTTATACTCTTACAGCTCTCAGAATATCGCCTGTATAGCCTTAAATACCACCGTAATTTAATTAACTACTTCTGAAATTATCTATTTGGTATCTGCTTTATCTCCTCACTAGAATCACCATGAGCAAGAAGAACCAGCATCTTCTTCACTACTGTACTCAGAATCAAATATATAATATATACTATCTGGTATATAGTAGACACTCAAATGTTTGTACAAATGAGTGAATAATAATGAATGAATAAACATAAAACATGTGTTTGATATCAAAATGTCATGCATAATGAACTGTTTTTTTCTAGAAATAAGTAGATTTTCTGCACTCTCTCCCAATAGCTTTTGCTAGTTTTTTTGTTGTTGTTGTTTATTTATTTTTTTTTTGCTAGCCTATAGCATGCATTTGTGAAGTGGCAATACTTATTCAGGTGACCACCTTGTTCTGTGAGGCTATTGCTATGACAGTAAGGAAAGAAAATTGACCAATAACATTAGTTTAAACCCATACCTCCTGCTACTAAATTTCTGTTGGATTTTTTGCTAGAAGAAAAAAAATGAAGGTGTCCTGAATTTTCAGTCCTGGTTTTTAGTATTTGGTATCCAAATATGATCTGATGGTAGAGCTCACAGCTCAGTTTCGAAGAACAAAAAAAATCTACAAATGTTAAAAATCAAATGAAAACACTTAGAATTCCATTATATTGAACCTAAAAGGGACCCCTCCCCCACTGAAACCAGTTTCTTCATCTAAGGTTCCTGTCTCTCCTTCCCTCCCTCCCTCCCTGTCTGCTTCGCTCTCACAGTACTATGCAATAAAACTTTCTGTGATGCTGAAAATGTTCTATATCTGTGCTCACCAAATGTAGAGATGATTTCTAGAAATAGAAAATATATAGGGAAATAGAAATACATATATATTTCAATGCATATGTCCCTGGGCCTCCCTACTTTTATTTCTTTATTCTGTGACTTGGTCATTGAGGAAGTAAATAGAAGAGCTAAGAGCTCAGACTGTGGAGTCAGATCACTTGGGTTCTTGTTTTAACATCAGTTTCTCACTGTGATCTTATGTAGATAACTTCACAGCAATTACCTCCCTGATATCTATATCAAAGATTTTTTAAAAATTTTTATATCTTGATTTTTTTAGAGAAAGAGAGAGAGAAAGAAATGGGGGAGAGACAGAGAGATATTGATTTGTTGTTCCACTTATTTATGCATTCCTTAGTTGATTCTTGTATGTGCTCTGACCAGGGATTGGACCTGCAACATTGGTGTATCAGGATGATGCTCTAAACAACAGAACCACCCAGCCAGGGCCTACGTGAAAGTATTATTGTTACAGTGTATACCAGCATGCCTGGAATATTTTGTCTCTGTAAACTTTTAAAATTAAATTTGATTTCTATTCTATAACTAAGACTTACCTCTAAATTTTAAGATGTTTTCTTACCTCTTGATGCTTATGCAGATTCAGTTTTTTCTTTTTTTTTGTTTTGTTTTGTTTTTACAATTCACATTTATTTTTATTCAGTATGTCAAATTAAAAAATAGAATACAGAGGCATTTTAAATTATCTCCAAAATATATTTTTCTTTTTTTAACTTTTTTTATTGTTGTTCAAGTACAGTTGTCTCCATCCTTCCCCTCCCTCGCCAACACCTTTTTCTGTTTGCGGCATCCTAGCTTCCCCTTCCATTTTCACTTACCTTTCCTCTTTCTTCTTTCTCCTAAATCAACCCACTTTTCTCAATTTGGTTCAGGTGCTTCATTCTCCATGGAGTTTTTCTTGACTTCCCAAGTCTTTGTTAGATAGCCCTTCTCTACACTACTGTATGATTCAGCATCAACTGTATTTGTGATAGCATCTACTTCTAGGTGCCATATGTGGGCACCATATCTAGGCACCTGTCTCTCCACTAGACTGTCTTTCATTTCTTTATCTCCAGGTAAAGCATAGTGCTTTTCGGTTCTTCAAACATGCCCCTCTTGACTACAAACTTTTGCATATCTGGTTCCCTTTTTCTGGAATATTCTTCCATCCTATTCTATGCTTAAATGGCTCATTCTTATCCCTCTGGTCTCAGAGATACTGTTTCTGACTTTATCATTCTGTGTCTGAAAACATCTAATGATTTTTTGATGCACAGAAAGTTATGTCTATTTTTTTAAAAAATGTGAGCCACAGGACACAGAGTAAATATTTGCCTATATTTCCAACCTAAATATAATTGTACTGATACACTGACCATGCTCCAATCACTCTGGTATTCTCTCAGTAATGTACTCAGGTATTCATTCAGCAAATATTCATTCAACAAACAAGGTACAGAGAAAAGAACTCAAAAACTTGTCCTGGATGGTGTAGTTTAGTGTATTGAGCATGGGCTGCCAACTGAAGGGTTGCTTGTTCGATTCCCATGCAAGGGACATGCCTGGGTTGTGGGCCAGGTCCCCAGTGGGGACCATATGAGAGGCAACCACACATTGATATTTCTCTCCTCTTCTCCCTTTCTTCCCCCTCTCTAAAAATAAATAAATATTTTTAAAAAGAAATAAAAAGATATTTTAAAAAAGAACTCAAGAACAAGATGATCATTGTCTTGTCTCATACACTTCAAATGCTTTCCAGATTTAAGGCCTTTGTGCATACTACAGCTCCTCTTCTATTCATTGCTGTTCACCTACCATCTGGCAATGTATCTGGCACATAGTGGGTGCTCAATCAATATTTATAGAATAGGTGAATAAGTGAGTGTGAGTAAATGAATAAATACAGTCATTTCTTATTTATTCATGGTTGAGGTGTTTTATGAATTTGCATCAATATTCTAAGCAAGTGGTTGGCAGTGGGCTGAGCAGGGAGAAGGCTGGGAAGAATTTCAGATGATGTGTCTATAGTGTATGGGTGTTTGTGTGGGAATCTGAGTCTGAGAATGCCTAAATATACACCTCCAACTACGTCCCAGTGCCAGAGAGAGAGAGACTCTTGCATCGCTTCATGTTTTCTCTCATCCACTCTTTTGTCCCTTTCTCCTAACACACCATATTGATAGTAGGCCTTCCCCACTCTCGGTTTCCACGCTCACATTCAGGTTTTTTTTTTTCATTCTGGGATGCAGAGTATATGGTACCTCTGGGAGTCCCAGTATAGAGGGTAGAATCTGGCTGCTACTAGTTTAGAGTAGAGAAGAACAGAATTATGAAAGCAAGCTTAAGGGAAGACCTGGACATCCCTTAATAGGGAGGAAGACTGCCCTGGGGTAGTGTAGATGCCCTACATTTGAGGTGCTCAGGCGTGGCTGTGAATTGCAATAACTGGGGGAGTTTTAAAACTCTAAAGTCTTCCACCCCAGACCAATCATATAAGGATCTTTGGACGTGGGACTCAGACAGTTTTCAAAGCTCCCCAGGGGGTTCCAGTTTGCACCCAAATTTGAAAACCACTGCACTAACACAAAAAACTACTATAGGCCATGGTCACTATGGCAACCCCAGAAATACCTGTGATTTCTTGTTAAATAGTTGCCAACTAAGATGCACATTCTCTATGTTTAATAGATTGAAGATTAGCCCAATGTGTGTGTCTTCATTAAATGCTCACTATGTGCTTGATATAATAGTAGCTGCCATATAAAACCTTTTTTTATCATTTGAAATTATTTATTTTGTTTCTCAATTGTACCACTTAAGGCATCATATATAATGGTGTAACCAAACAGAGCGGGGCTCATGCAGGTGGGGCGTTGGTGCATACCCAACAATTGGTGTTGGGGTAAATAGGTTTCTATTTACAAAATTCCAACTTTGGTGGCATAGGGGGACTGAGAAAACTCCTGCTTGGAGCTCTGTGCTCCCACTAGATTCAGCACTTTCCTTGCTCTCCACCAGGCTATAAGCCAAAACCAAGCCCAATATTTCCCCATCTCCTTATCTGTTCTTAAGCCGGCTATGCAAATAGTTCTCCATCCCTTCTGGAAGGTACACTCATGGGTTTCAAAGTTGCAATCCTTTTGCAGCAGCTCTCTCCTTCTGGATCTGAGATAAGGTGTCCTCAGCTTCCATGTAATTGTCCAGGAAAACATGTGCCATATTGTACTGGATCATAGTGAAGTCTGGGAAGGCACAAGTCCCAAATGAGTGGCCTCTTGGTATGTCCCTGAGAGAAGGAGAAGTCTACAGTCTCCAGTCACAGTTCAGCATCCCATACATCTCTCACTAATCTGTATCTCTCACTAATTCATCAGCTTTGCTGAATCCTCACACAGCTCCATCAGCTCTCTCCCTACAACCTTTTCTCCTGCAAGGCTGCTACTTCACTATAGACCACATGCCTGCTCACTTACTACACCAGGTCACATGGCTGAATCCTCAGAGTAGCAGATGTAGCTCCTCACTCACTACAGATAGCATAGCAGAATCTCTCCTGGCTCATGGCTACCTCCTTCTTCCCTCTCCTCATTTCATTAATTCAACTGCATAAGATTATGTGGACCTTAATGTTCCAAACAATTGTTAGTAAACTTCATGGTCCCTCCTTACATGCCTCTTTCTTGATTTTTAATCATTTAGCCACATTCCCTCTTGCTGAGCTGTTGGTTCTAGAATTTTCTCCTGTGAATCAAGGTAGCCCCATTCCCTAGCCATGATCAGGGATGATCACAAAAGTCAATTTGTGCCAATGATATCTGAAGACAGATCTGCAAAGTTTTCTTGGTGACCTGGCTGGTGTGACTCAGTTGGTTGGAGCATTGTCCCATAGACCAAAATGTCATGGGTTTGACTCCTGGGTCAGGACACATACCCAGGTTGCAGGTTTGATCCCCAGTCAGGGTATGTACATGAAGGCAACCAATCAATGTTTCTCTCTCACATCAATGTTTCTCTCACTCTCTCTCTCCCTTCCTCTCTCTCTAGAAGCAATGAGAAAATGTTCTCAGGTGAGAATTTGAAAAAAAAGTCTCTGGTAAAGACTCTTCGTAATTTATCTAAAACAACTAGAGGGAATTATTTTCTCATGTCATCCAGACCTGAACAAGCAACCAAGTCATTGATTAGAGTTGATAAAGGCATTTGGAGAGACCCTGAAGGAGTTCCAACCATAATGTGAAGTTGGTATCATGAGAAACAGTGTGAGCAAGTAAGGGAATTGTCTTTTCTGAAGCAAAGCAACCCTACAGACCATCAAACACTAGACTTTTCCTGTCATAGGTTAAGGCAGCTTGAGTTGGGCTTTTTGTTACTTGCAACCAAAAGCATCCTAATTAATGGAGCATTAAGAGACTGTCTACAACAATCAAAATATAAAACTAAAAATATACCAAGGATTATTTATTCCAACTTCTCATTCAAAAAATAAGATTAAGACAAAAGAGATGCAGTGACTTGTGTAAGGTGACACATTCCACCTGACCTTATATTATCCAGAACTGGGCCTTGGTCTCAGCTGTCCTAATCACCAGCCCACTCATTGTCCAGTCAACTAAACTATAATTATCTTTATTGTGACCATTCATTTTAATTTTAGAGTGTTGATAAATTACCTGTAATGACCTTAATTTTTAAAATGTCATTAAACTTCCTTGGAAGGAACTCTCTCTAGAAATAGATATTCTCAACCCTCTCTCAAAAGACATACTCAAAGCCTATAGATATCATTTGATTTTTAAATGTAGACATCATGAAAGAATATGTAAAACTGTTGAAAATATATATCACACAACCCACCCTCAACCAAAAAAATATTTAAAAGTTTTATCCAGCTAGGCTGCTTCAGTAAATGATGTTGATGAATATATAAAATACTTGAATCTAAATTTAAAAATGCTCCCCCTTCCCCTATATATAGGAACGCTATGTGCCTGAGCCCACTTGCCATCTGTCACCACATTTTCTAAACTTCTCTTCCACCCCCTCCTCTTACACAATCTTATCACATGAAAATATTAGATTTCAGAGATTTGTATAATTTAATTAAATTTTGTGAGCCAAATAAAAATAGAGGAAGTACGGGTGTATCAGACTGATTCATTTTTGAGTGTCCAACCCATATCCATGATAGCCAGTAATGCCCTTTAGGCAGAATTTATGGAGCCAGGAATAACAAAAGTAAGTATGTTTTTCTTTTTATGGCATTTTATATTAGGAATTTGCAGGTGTTGAAGAGAGGAATTTGGATAGTTTCCAGAGAGTCCTGACTCATCTACTATCACATTACTTTGTTTATTACCTTTTGTAAAGTTTTATGAGTTTACTCAGATTATTAGAAAAACACTTACCAGCCAGTTGGGGATTATATATGCTGCTGCCCCACCCCTTCCCCTACAGCTTTGTAAATGACTTTTATCCATGTAAAAACAGAGTGACTCCACTCACCCAAGTGCTTAGGATGGAAATTTAAGAATCTTCCTTGGTTGCTCTTTTTCCTGCATCTCACATACAACCCACCAGAAGTCTTAGCCAGTGCTTTTGTTTTCCTGCCCCATGGGAAGTCTTTGACAAATGACCAGGGAGATTGGCTGTAAAGTATCAAGTCTACTACACAATGAAGAATTGTTATGGGTGGCTCCCTGAACTAGGTTCTTTTCTTCTTCTCTGCATATGTAGGTGAAAGGAGGCTTGTAACAAGCATCCTGTTGTACCTACCAAACATCCCTCTTTCTCTCAACCTCATGTCTGGTGGTTCTGAAGGGTTCATCAATCACAGTGTCTCAATCATTCTTGGATCACAGGGGTAGTCACATGACTTAGGCCTGACCAATCAGGAATTCCCCTGTTCTGTCAACAGAGATCGGTCCAGGTGTGGGCATATTGTGCAAGAGAAGAAAGAGATTTACTTCCACTCTACCATGGACTTCTGGCTCTTGGTGGCCATTTCTATCTGCCATAAGGGAAAATAATGTGCCTGTGCCAGCAGATAATACAGGTACAACATGAAGAGAAAGATAAAAACTAGGACTGAAAAATGTAAAAAGGGAAGGAGAGAGAAAAGAAAGAATAAAATCTAAATCAGAAGTTGGCAAACTAGGTTCTGCCTTTTGTTTTAATAAATTAAGTTTTATTACAACACAAATACACCATCATTTATATACTGCCCATATATGTTTTCATACTACAGTGATAGAGTTTAGTTGGCACAGACACCACACCTAATTGGATATGCCTGATGAGGACACATAGAATAGCTTGTCTTCTTCAAAGATCTTATGTATTACTGAAAGGTCAGAAAGGCAAGTACATATTCATAACATAATAAGAAAATGGGAAAAATAAAATATGGAACAGAAAGACTACATAAGCCTAGTAAAATAGCAACATTACCAATGGTGATAATAATGCTTCTGATGGTGGGAGCTACCAGTTATTGATTGCATATTATATTGCTACTTTATGCATATTGTTACTCACCAAACAACTCTGCAAAGTAAATGCATCAGCCAAAATAGGTTAAGTTTTGCTGCAGTAAAATACACTAATATCTCATGCTATATATTCATGATAGATCAGGAGAAGGCTCTGCTTATTATGCAGCCAAGATCCCAGGATGATGGAGTCCTGTTCTCAATACATGTGCCCATATTTGCCTCATTGAGAAAAAGGACTTAGAAAATTACACATTGCCTCTCAAAGTTTCTATCCACGAGTGAAGCATACTACTACCACCCATATTTCACTAGCCAAAGAAATCACACAACTGAGCCAAAATTAAAAAGCTCTGGTAGAATGTAATACTACCATGTGTTCAGAGAGAGACAAGTTAGGAATATTTAGAGAATACCAGGAATTTTTAGTATTCACCTTCCCAATGAGGAAATACAGTAAGAGAAGTTAGAAGACTTCCCCAAGGCCATAAGCTAATAAGTAGCAGTGTTTGAATTGAACCTGTCAGTATGACTCTAAATTCTAAAGTGCTTTATATTGCACTATGTCGATGTCCTTTATTCTCAAATTTGTGTTGGAAATAGAAGACTTTACTAATGAAAGGAATAGCAAGTTTACGTGATGGAGGACCAAGAAAGGGATGTCAATATCTAGCCTTGATGAGCTTGAAATAGAAAGCCCTTTGACTTGTCTGTTAAGGACATTTACATTATGTAAGCTGTATTTGAGAAAGATATGGATGGCAGTTTTGACTAGAGAATTCGGCCTAGGACAGGATGATTTGGGGAAAAGGGGGGTAGTCTGGAGGCAGGAATAAGATCATGCAGTTTAAGAAAAAGGATGCATGAAGAGAGAAGGGCAGGTGGAGGGAAGAGAAGAGAGAGAGAGTGATAATGTGAGAATGAGTAGATGAAAGAGAGATTTTAGACTAAGACAATTCTCATTCTTGAATGCCTTAAATATAATTCTTTCCTAAAAGGCTCAGGTTCAAATATTTATGAGACAGAGTTACTATTCCTGTTAGAGGCTTGTCAAGTATAAAACAGGAGTAAAAATCTGTTTGTGAGGGGAATTTACAGTATACTTAAAGTTTACTTTAAAAATAAATAGGCCTTGATAGCCATGGCAATAAACAACAGGCCTCACCAGTAACCTGCTAGGCACATTCACAGGAAGCATCTGTAGGCTTCCAGGAGCTAGGAATAAGAATGAACAGTTCTCTCTGTCAGAGTCACAGGAACATCCACAAACAAAGAAGAGAGTTGGGGTGTGGCATCTTTCAGCCAAGCTACTCTGTCGTGAATGCACTCACAGTTAATGTGGGATACACCCACACAAGTAAAGTCACATCTGAATCAGATGTTGCTAGCTCACTTTGGTATGAATTCCAGGTTTGGTTTTA
The DNA here is from genome assembly GCA_028533065.1 of Trachops cirrhosus. Classification (NCBI taxonomy): domain Eukaryota; kingdom Metazoa; phylum Chordata; class Mammalia; order Chiroptera; family Phyllostomidae; genus Trachops; species Trachops cirrhosus. The sequence continues at coordinate 55,155,777 of CM052544.1, read as the reverse complement.
GCCTGAAATGTGACATGGCATACAAAAATATGTAGCGACCTTTAGAGAAATTTAATATCATAGGAATCTTAAACTTTGCATGACCTCAATAACTAGCAAGTATGTGTAACCAGATAAGCCTTTGTGGTCCCCCCAAATATTTACCTTAATATTTATATTTTTAAATGCACACAAGCATGATTAATATTTATATGTGTCAACTATGTTCTGGGCATGATTACAGGAGCTAAACGTACAGGCATAAAGAAGGGAAGCAATCTTTACTTTTGTGGAATTTCCTGTTTAACTGTAGGAAAAACATGAGAAAACAAATAAGCAAGGTGGTTAAAGATTGGAGTAAGTGATATAGTTATGAAAATGATGATGTAATAGAAAATCTGGGGAAAGGAGTGGGACTGACTTGAGGAAGTACTTGGTCAGGCACCACTTTGAAGTGAGTACCTTTCTGTTAGATCTGCAAGGTAATGAGACAAGTGATGACAAAGTGTGATATATATTTGGGCTTGTTTCAATTAATAAAGACTTTGTTTCTGGAGATAAAATATAGTAGAGTTGGGTTATAAAGCTCATTGGATGAGGACTCAAGAGATCTAAGTCTCTTTTCTACTGCTTAATAGCTATATGCCGTTAAGTTTGAAATGTAAACTTTATGAGTTGATTTTTTCATGAAATGTGTGGGTTGGGCCAGAGGATCTCTGAGGTCTCTTGGCACTAAAAGTTCATACATACTACTTTCTCTCTTGTTTGTACTACACATGTGTGTGCATATGAGCATGTGCACAAACACACATAGGACATATAAAAGTCTTCTATTTTCTAATTGTTGTCAGGAATAGACTAGTGCAAAATAAGAAATGATTATTCAATATGATTTCACTATTAGTGAAAACCTCCTTGCCCACCTTTAGCCTCTTCCAAAAACTATCTTTGCAAAAATACGACATTTGCTATTCCATAGATATACCTAGGGACAAGTGTGACTATCTTATCTTAGAGGATATACCCACACCCCTCTCTTAAACTACCTGTTGCTACCCATAGCCTCTGATACTCGCAGTGCATGTAACTCTTCATCCAGATCCCAAAATGCATCTCAGTTTAGTTTCATCTGACTGAACCAAAAGAAGTATCAACAATAGGCTGGATACTGACCTGGGAAATAAAGGGAAAGATGAACCAGGCCAACCAATTTGCTGACAAGGAATTTGGTTTTGGTATTGTGAAACATTTGATGGGTTGGTAGCAAGGCCAAAAATTAAGGATATAAAAAATCTGCCAAAGCATAATGATGACAGAGACTCTGAAAGAAGTATATGGACTCTGTGACTTTTGGGACTCCCAAAGCTGTGCAGATTCAGATTCACTGTCCAGTTTCACCTTCCAAGAAGCTCTGGCATGACAGCATTCCAGTTCCTGATTACTACAAAGTTTCTCCGTGTCCTATCAAAATCTCCATTTCTTCTTGAACTAGCTTACCTATATTTCTTTCAGCCAAATTGTATTCACTGAAAAACAGGTGACTCATTTAATAAGCTAAACTCCATGGAAATGTTTATGGTGACCAGATTTAGAAAGAGGAGTAATAAAAATGGGAGAAAGGTTCTGCTTTCAGGAATAGAGGCCAATGGCCATGAGCACAGGCATGTGAAAGGCCTCTGAAGCAGAATGTGGATTCCGGAAAACATGCTCCAAAATTAGTATGAGAAAATCTAAAATAGGTGATCAGGATGGAAAAATCGGATGTACAATGAGGCTAATTACAATTGTTTAACTACATAGAAAATAAACAGCCCCCAAATCTCTTAAACATTTGTCTTCCCTTGCTCACACCTTCTTCCCAGCACAATGCCTAATAAAAAAAATAATACTTGTTAGTGGAGGCATGCAATTCTCTTTCAGGAACCACATAGGAAGATATTTTCTCCTATTCATTCTGTAAAGAACATTATTTTTGTACCCCATTTAACTCTTTAGACATTTTTTTAATCTTATGACTTCTATTCCTCAACTCAAGGATCATGGGGACAAAATTAAGCTTGTCATTTTTAAGAAGAGGTGGCATGGAGCGATTGTGCAGTAGTCACTTCCAACTGCCATCTGTGACAAGTCTGTAAAACATTCCATTTGCATAATATATGGGAACTTTATTAAAATACAGCACACTGTTAGAAGAAGTGGAAAAATTCTAAGGCAAATTATGTGTCTTCATAAAACTGTCCCCGTGGCACTGGCAACAAAACAGAATTCTTCTCTATTGCCTTAAATAAAAAAATTATGCTGCTCCAGGAATTATCGATAGACACTAAGCCTAGTTTCATGCAATGCTGTGGACATATTGAGAAGTTTGAACAAGAGTGAGGCTAAGCAGAGGCCATTTAGCAAAAAGGTGACTGTTTAGATTGAACATCTTCTCGGTTTTGTCTTAGCAAGGAGAGAATAGCAATCCGTTTATCAAAGCAAACTCCCCATGCCATCCATAATGTAGACTTACATATCTGACCTGAAAAGGCCACTTCTCATGTTTCCAGAATAGAAAAAATGTATATCAATACTTCACCTGTAAGCAAAGATCTTTATGTTTAGTCAGAAGTGGGCCAGCAAGCTGGTATCTTGACAGCACACTGAAAAATTTAGGAAAAGAGGGTGGAGGGGTCTTGGTTTCTTAGTCATTCCCTGCCTCAGTCCCTGAAACACAGATGACATCCTTGCTTTAAAGAAGTACAGTTTGTCTAGGTTCAGAATTTTTAAAAATGTGCTATCATTTTCACAGCTTCAAACCTAATTGTGGCTATAGACTGAGGTTTCCAAAAGCCACCAGGTTAGCAAAAAACACAGTTATTAATTATTGATGGTTTGAGTCACCCCCAGCATGCTATCCAAATTTCAGTGATTGACTAGGAGACATCTAAAGGTGAAACAGGTCCTGTGAGGATGAAAGTTTTCTAACCTTCAATATTTTAATTAGCACAGTCTAATAAAGTGATTTGAATTATCAATGAACAGCTTAAACTTTACTCACTGTCAAAGAAGTCCTGCTGAAATGCAGGCCCTGGAAATAGCTTAAGAGGCATTCTTAAGTGTTTGGTTACAATGGTAGAGTGCTCAAACTAAGGCCAGAAAAATTATAAATGTGTTCCTTCCCATGCAGTCTGAATGATAGCCATTCCTAAGTCATACTTCTTTCAAGACAGATGGTAAGAGCACAGATTACTGTTCAGTTTCAACTCATTGCTATGTTTTATAAGCTACATGGTTAAGCAAGCTGCTACAGAGAAGGACTCCAAAACCATTTTGCCTTATTTTAACAATGCCAGGATGAAACCTCATGCTTTAATATTGTAGGTCACTTTCCTGCAGTTTTTATGAAACTTGCCATAAATCTGTCATCTAAAACTCATAACTGTTTAAATTTAGATACTCTCCTAAAAATAAAAAATAAAAGAGAAGTTTGAAATTTTCTGTGTCATTCCTAACACAATAGTCTACCTCTTGATTTCTGGATGTGTTTCACATTTTCATATCCCTGGTTCATATTATTTTCAGGTCTCCATGTCTTTTATCTCATGCTTCCACTAAAAGAAGCCAAGAGCCACCAAACTTTGGAATATGCCACATCTGGATTTGTGTTCCTTTAATTAGCTTATTGAGTGCTATGAGCCAGCCTCTGTACTAAATGTTTATATTCTTTTTCTGTGTTAATCTCACAACACTGAAAGATTAGTGCCATTTTATAGATAAGAAAACAAAGTCCCATAGAGATTAGGTACCATATCCAAAATTACACAGCTCAGAAATGGCTGACCAGAAATGCAAACTTGAGTATCATGTTTAAAGGCCCAGATTCTAACTTATTTTACTGCTCAGCTCCTACTTCAATTCCATTACTCAGAGGGATGTTGGAACTTTGATTTTAGTATCAAGGTCTGAGCAACAGCAGCCTCTGACATTCTAATCCATGCTTCTATTTTGGTGAATTTCCACCTGGTCACTAAACAACTACACTACTTCGTGTCTGGGCTAGATGGAAGGAAATTTATTTTCTTTGGGTAAATAAAAATACAGTTTAACTAGTCCTCACCCACGAAAAAGGTGTATGTGGTATGACTATGCACTCACTAACATTTAATCCCTTACTGTAGTCCAAGTTCCACAAGTTCAGAAACCTGATTTTATATCCAACATTCTTTGAATATTTGGCAAAATTCACCTATGAAGTCATCCAGTCCAGGACTTTAGTTTGTTGAGAGTTTTTTTGATTAATGCTTCAATTTCACTCATTGTAATCTGTCTACTTAGATTCTCTGATTCTTCCTGATTTGACAGGGATCAATTTTAAAAAATGTAGCTGTTATGTATTGAACTGTATCCCCCAAAAAGGTATACTGAAGTCCTCTTCCCTTGTACCTCAGAATGTGACCTTATGTAAAAATAGAGACTTTACAGGTATAGTTAGTTGAGGTGATTTCATGCTGGAGTAAGGTGGGCTTTTAATCCAATATGACTGTGTCCTAAGAAAAAGATAGCATGAAGACATACAAGGAGAGTGCCAGGTGATTACAGAGGAAAAGACTAGAGTGATGCAATTACAAGCCAAGAAACATCAAGGATTTCCAACCATTACCAGGAACTAGGAAGAGGAAAGGAAGGACCCTCCAATGAGCTTCAGAGGGAACATGGCTCTGCTCAAACTTTGACTTTGGGCCTCTGGTCTCCAGAACTATAGGAGAATAGATATCTATTGTTTTCAGCCACCCAATTGTGGTACTTTAAGTGGTTGCCCTACAAATCCATTGTAGAGGGTGGGGAGACCTCATCTGTGAGGATGACAACTGAGAAAAGGCCAAAAGCTGGTGAGAGTGCCACACATGTGGGGACAGGGAACGGTAAGCACAAAGGCCCTGAAGTAACAGTGGACTTGTGTATTCTTGTGTCTTTCAGGGGGCCAGAGTAGCTGGGGTAAAGGGAGGACAGGCAGAGTAGTCCATGAAGTCCAAGGGGAATGAGACCTATGGGGCATGGAGTGTTGTAGCGCAGTAGTGCTCAACATTACCTGGGCATCATAATTATCTGGTGGTCTTGTTAAAACACAGATTGCTGGGCCCACCCCCAGAACCTCAGAGTTTCTGATTCAGTAGATTAGGGGTAAGGCCTGAGAATATGCATGTCTAACAAGCTCCTGATACTGATATTGTTGGTCCAGGGAACACACTTTGAGAACCATTATTGTATGGCATAAGAATTACTTAGATCTTTGTTCTGAGCTAAAAGCTATTAGAGCAGAGGAGTGGCACTATATGGCCTGTTTTAGCAGGACACTGTACCTGTTGGGTTAAGAAAAGACTGTAAAGGAAAGCAGGTCGAAGCAGAGAGACCAGTTGTGAGACTATTGCAAGAAAAAGGGCATAATGTAAAGCATCTATTTAAAAGTACATATGAGCTAGTATGTGTTACATGTGACCCAGGTTGTTTTTGGAGGGAGAAGAACATTTGGGTTAGTTCACAAAAAACTATATAAATAAGAGATTTGAGTTACTTGGTGTCTTGAAATTTTGGGCATTCTTAGAGAACAGCACTTATTTAAAATGAGTTATATTATCTTTGAGTGGCATCATCTTCCCCTTCACTCACCTCCAAGCACAGCCAACTCAGCAATCAAGCACATGTCGCATCTTGAACGTTTTAATAGGCTCTGTGGGACAGCCACTGGAGTTTTGATTTCTTGAGTTGCTTTTTAAAGAGAAAAAGTCCCTTACTCCATCCTAACACCAACTCATAATTCTTTGAATTGTCAGAGCTTTTGTTTGAGTAACTGATGAGAACTCTAGTGAGTGTGTCCTGTTCAAGTTCTCAGATCATTCTCAGTATGACCTTTAAGAAGGTCCTAAAACATATTAGAATATATATTACATTTTTATATAAAGATTAAATTTTACAGTGGAAGAAAATTTAAATGTAAAGAATGAAACAAAATACTAAGACTAATTATAACCAAAAGTTAATATTTAGAAGAGAATAATGCAATTAAACTTTTAAAATATTTGATCTCAATTAACACATTTTCTTTCCCTCAGTGTGTGCTCTCATCTTCCTGTTGATCCATCATCTTGCAATATACTCAAAACAGCTTCCTAGACTGCTTTAAACCATAAGTGTTTGATTTCTTATCTGTTTTAAAGACCTTCTAAATTTTGTAATTTGGGTTTTATAAATACCTTGATTTTAAAACAGGTAATTTTTTAAATAACCAAAACCCTGGAGGAAGACATAGCCTATGACCTTTCTAGTCAAAAGTGAAGCATCTTCTTTTTTAAAAAAATTTATTTTAATTGTTCAAGTACAACTTTCTGTCTTTTACTCCCATCCCAGCCCACCCACCCAGCCCTCCCAACCTCCCTCCCATTTCCACCCCTCTAGATTTTGTTCAACTGTCCTTTATACTCGTTCCTGTAAACCATTCCCCTTTTCCCCTGAAATTCCCTCCCCTCTTCCCTCTGATCACTGTAAGCCTGTTCTTTATTTCAGCGTCTTCGACTATATTTTGCTTGTTTGTTTGTTTTGTTATTTAGGTTCCTGTTAAAGACAAAATCATATGGTACTTGTCTTTCAACGCCTGGCTTATTTCACTTAGCATAATGCTCTCCAGTTCCATCCACGCTGTTGCAAAGGGTAGGAGCTTTTTCTTTCTTTTTGCTGCATAAAATTCCATTGTGTAAATGTACCGTTTTTTGATCCATTCATTTACTGATGGGCACCTAGGTTGTTTCCAGCACTTGGCTATTGTAGATTGTGCTGCTGTGAATATTGGGGTGCATAGGTTCTTTTGAACTGGTGTTTCAGGGTTCTTAGGATATAATCCTAGCAGTGGAATTGCTGGGTCAAAATGCAGATCCATTTTTAGTTTTCTGAGAAAATTCCATACTGTTTTCAAACTTATTTAGACCACATGACTGCTGACGTACTTTATCATTAGCTTTGTGACCCTAATGCAGATAGATATTAACTTCTCTGTTCCTCAGTTTCCATATCAGTAAATTCATGGAGTTTGGACAAAATCATAAAGGCCCTAGGAGTCTCTAACATCACTTGATTTAAATTGTATCATTGTATCCTAGATTTATTTTGGTTTTAAGATAAGAAAGTTATTTTAATTTGTGTCCTCTCTGATATTAAAACTGAGATCTTATTCAAATCTTAAAGAGGCTAGGTTAGCAGCAAAAATGGGTGCAGCAGATGAGGGACAAGAAAACCAAAGTTAAGAGTAAGTTGTCACTTATGAGAGGATGGTGGTGATTTCTGACTGATGGGCATCTTTCTTAGTTTGTGTCTATATGTGCACTGCAGAAAGAGACTCAAGTTTGTTAGTACCTCCCATGTATCAGAAGCTTGAAGTTTGTGTTGGTTAAAAGTCATCTTGTTTAGCATTTATCTCTTCAGGGATTATTATTACATAAGGGGAGAATCAGGTCACATGAGTCCTTAATCTTAATTAATTCTCTCTCTAAAGGACTCATGGACATAGACAACAGTATGGTGATTGCTGGGGGGAGGGAAGTATAAGGGGAATAAGTGGTAATGGAAAAAAATACAATAAAGATTAAATTAAAAAAAAAACTTAATCTCATGCATAGCCCTTAATGGAAAAGAGTTAAATAAAGCATTCAAAATAGACTGACAGAAAGTCAGACACAAGATACTGTAAAAATGTCTACAGAGGAACACACACTGGTTTTGCAGAGGAGCTTTAGCCAACTGAGATTTGAGTTGTCTAAGCCTAAATGAAGATAGTCTCAATTATAGTTCAGTTCCATTGGCCAAATGATGAACACAAAAGTAATGGTTGGGTTACTAATCAATCAACCTGGCCACGAGGTGAAAATTTACTTTCTTTTCCTTCCCTCCAATTTACATCCTCCCCACAGACTCCAATCATTTTCAACTTCTAAGTGAAATTACTCATTGGTCATAAGTCACAAGAACTTCCCCAATACCCAAACCTAGAAAATAGACTAGTAAAGACATAATTAACACTGTAAACAGGATTTTTTCTTTGATGGAAAGATCAATAGAATTAAGAAGTATCATTAGGATAAGTGTTTATGTACTGATAATTCATTTAATATGAGGAGCTCCATAAAATTTTTTGAAAAGGTAACTTAGATTTATGGATTTCCTATGTAAATAAAATTAGCTTTCTATTAGTTTGTCTCAATATTACTGCAATACATAAAAAATATCTGCATGAATTTTCACTGGTTTTGGAGAGTATCATTGCAATGATCTGAGTAAAAATATATGCTATGTTTGGCATCTAAAGTTGGATTTCTCCACAAAAGAGCCCAAGACAAATTCTTGGGTACTTTACTTGCGAGATGATTCTAGGAAGCCAGGAAGATGGAAGGAGAGAAACATGATTAAGCTGTATTATTGAACTAGTGATAAATGTAAGTACCTAGGCTCATTCCTAGGTGGTAACATCTGAGAACCATGTAGAATGTGTTTCAGAATGGTTCTTCCAAACCAGAAAAGTGGGATCATTTATACATAGACACTTATCCTCCAGTGTTTGAGATTCATCATGAATATTATAGTCCCTGAATATAAGCACTGTTCATGGCTTTGGAAAAAATCTTAAGACAGAAGAGCAGAGAGATTCTAGGGGCATTTGAGGTAGGATGGTATCAGCCTCATAGAAACCATCTGTCACATCTATGGCTGTAAATACAGGTAGGCAACTGGATAGATGATAGATAGATAAATAGATAGATAGATAGATATAGATAGATAGATGATAGGTAGATAAAGTGATAGATAGGTGATAGATAAATAGATGATAAATAACTATTGATTATGCCATCAAAAAGGATGCTATCCTTTAGCACTGCTGCAACTGAACTGAGGTATAAAGATAAATCTATAAGTTTGCCAATCAGGACAGTCAGAAGCTATGATTCTCACATCATGACTGCCAGCTCTATTGGGTGCTGCCTCTGTGTAGCACTAGTCCATGTGATTTACAGGTATCAGTACATTAAATCCTTATCAAGATTTTATGCCACAGTCACTATTTTTATTTCATCTTACAATAAGCAAACTAATAATCATGGAAATTGCATCCCAGCATTTTAATAGACCAAGAAACATGAACACTGACTGTAGTTCAACAGAAGGTCCAAATCATAAATTATAAGAGAAGACATCTTGAATCTCAGGCACTGATTTGCTGCAAACTGCTTTTCATATGAGCAACCCTAGGGAATATTCCCAAACCAGTTGGTATAATGATATATTACTTAATTATGATTTCTGATTCTCTTAAACAATGATCAGCACACTAAGCAATAACAAATAAAAAGTTTTCTGATCATGTTGTCAAATTCTCTGGGAAACAAGATTCAAGTTAGAAATATTTCATGGGTATTGAACTTCCAAGAAATCACCTACTGTATAACAAAAGATTCACTCATATAAAAGAAGTGCTTATGCAAGTGTACCTGAAGAGAAAGCCGCACTAAAAGGAATTATGTACAAATAAAAGTATTTTTCTCTCCTGCTGGGTATGGCCATTGTGGGGCTCTGAAATTGAAGTAGGCATTTACAATTTGTTAACATAGCACCACCACCTGAGTGCCAAAGACTTGTGTGCCCCATACAGAGTTGTACTTCTCTTTCATGGTAACTAAATCATGACTCCCCCACTCTCTGCTTTCTTGGCTTCCAATACAGATTTTGAATACAGAGGGGAAGAAAATGAAAAGGCAAGAGAACATAGAAAAGAAACCACTAAAAATTAATGGGTAAAATTATATCAGTTACAATGAGCATTTTTATACAGATTCATTTAATTTTGTTTAGGCAGGCAAGGTGGGTAAATGTTGTGAGCTTGGTTGAATGAGTCCCAGTAGGTGAAATAATTTGAAATATTCTAATGATGCCTAAACATACTGTTCAAAAGCGATGTATGACAATTAAGACATTTATCCACCTAGAATGGAACAATTTTCTCCCCTGTTCATGAAGGATCTTTCCATGATTTAAGTTTCAATTTTGGCTCAAATAAAGAGATTTTTTTAAAAACTGTATTCAATCTTATTATATTAGTTAGAAAGTTAATTCATATATACCAAGCTATGAAGTGATACTGGCATGCAGATATCACTGTCACAGAAATACTTTCTGTCTTCTTTAAAAATATAAAAGTGAACAAAATAGAAAAGTATGCACTAGATAGTGAAGACATAAGTGGTAAAGGACTTAGGTGGAATAGGAGTGTAGGTTTGTCAACCTGTTAACATAGGTCAGATACCAGTGTCTTGCTTTTAATCAGAAAGTCTTAATTTAAAGCATATGGTTCTATTAATATCTCTCCAGATAATAGTTGCATATGAATTTTTTAAAAAAGTTATTTATTTATGAAAGGGAGAAAGTAAGAGAGAGATTTGTTGTCCCATTTATTTATGCATTCATTGGTTCATTCTTATATGTGCCCTGATTGGGGGTTGAACCCACAACCTTGGAGTATTGGGACGATGCTCTGGTCAACTGAGCTACCTGGCCAAGGCATGCTTTTTTTAAATCAGAGCATACAAGAGTCTTCCAGTCAAGATGGCAGAGTTGGTAAACTGTGAGTTTGCTTTTTCCCATAATTGTATCAAAATTACAATTAAATTATAGAGCAATTATCATTGAAAATCACCTGAAGATTAGCTGAAAAAGAATTCCTATAACTAAGGATAAAAGTAAGAAGCCATATGGAGACTAGTAAAAAAGGGCAGAGATGCAGAACAGGCAGGTTCCACACTCACAATGAGGAGATTAAGAACCTGGAAGGATATCTCAGTTGAGGAGGTATACCCTGAGGAGCAAGTGGTCCCAGCCCCACACCAGCTTTTCCAGGCCAGGACACTAGTGCCCAGAAAAGGAGTCCCCATAATATCTGGTTTTGAAAACCAGCAATAATTGCTTCTGAGAAAAAACAAAGGGAGACCAGAGACTAAAGTGCTGCTCTTAAAGGGCTGTGGACAGACTTTCTCACAAACTCACTCATTCTAAGCTCCAGTGTAGGGCCTGTAGCTCAAAAAGTGCCAGGGACATACAAGGTGGCACTAAACTGAATAACTTCAGGGAGAGGGTTGTTAGGTAGGGGTCAGAGAATTTCTCTTTGGATACAGAAGCACTGGCAGGCACTATTGCTATTTTGTTGAGATACAAAGAAATGGAAGGCTATACTGTGTTCATGGAGAGGAAGAATTAGCATCATTAAAATGTCCATCCTTTCCAAAGCTATCTAGATTCAGTGTAATCCTTATAAAAATAACAATGACATTTTTCACAGAATTGGAATAAATAATTGTAATATTATATGGAAACACAAAAGATCCTGAAGAGCCAAAGAAATATTTATAAAGAAGAACAAAGTTTGAGTTATCATGCTACCTAATATCAAACTATACTCTAGACCACAGTAATCAAAACAGCATGGTACTAGCATATAAACAGACACACAGATCACTGAAACAGAAATAAACCCATGCCTTGATGGTCAACTAGTCAAGGACAAAGGAGGCAAGAATATAAAATGGATTAACACAATCTCTTCAATAAATGGTGTTTGGAAAACTGAACAGACAAATATAAAACAAAGCCAGACCAATTTCTTACACTATCTACCAAAAATAAGTCAAAATTGGTTAAAGACAAATGTAAGACCTAAAACCATAAAACTCCTAGAAGACAGCATAGGTAGTAAACTCTTTGACATTGCTCTTAGCAATATTTTTTAGATATGCCTACCCAGGCAAGGAAAACAAAGAAAAATAAATATATCAAACTAAAAAAGTTTTGTACAGCAAAGGAAACCATCAACAGAACAAAAAGACAACCTACTGAATGGGAGAAAATATTCACTAACGATACATCTAGTAAGGGGTTAATATCCAAAATACCTAAGGAACTCATACAACTTAACACCAAGAAGAATATTATTTAAAAATGGACAGATGACCTGAATAGACATTTCACCAAAGAGGGCATAGAGATGGCCAAAATGATACTCAGCATCCCTAATAGTCAGAGAAATGCAAATTAGAACTGCAATGAGATATCACCTCACACCTATCAGAATGTCTATCATCAATAAATCAACCAACAATTGTTGCCAAGGATGTGGAGAAAAAAAAGAAACCTCTCCTCGTACACTGTTGGTGAGATTATAAAATAGTGCAGCCCATATGGAAAACTTCATGGAGGATCCTCAAAAATTTTCAAATAAAACTATCTTAAGTCCCAGCAATTCCACTTCTGGGTATATATCCAAAGAATTCTAAAGCACTAATTCAAAAAGATATATGCACCCTGATGTTCACTGCAGCATTATTTACAATAATCAAGATATGGAAGCAACCTAAGTATCCATGGGTGGATGAAATAAGAAGTGGTACAATAGAATATGGGTCATATAATAAGAATGAAATCTTACCATTTGTGACAACATGGATGGACCTAGTGGATATTATGCCAAGAGAAATAAGTGAGACAAGAGGAAGACAAATATTATATAATATCAGTTATATGCAGAATCCAAAAACAAAACTAAATATAACAGAAACAAACTGATACAGAGACAAAACTGTTGGTTGCCAGATGGGAGGGGGATTGGAAGAATGGGTGAAAAGGGTGAAAGGGATTAAGAAGTACAATTGCCATGTATAAAAAATACTTATGGGGATGTGAAGTACAGTGTAAGAATATAGTCAATAATATTGTAATAACAATGTATGGTGTTTGGTGGATACTCTGCTTACTGAGGTGATAGTTTATAAGATTATAATATAAATATCTGATCACTGTATCATACACCTGGATCTAGTAGAATATTGTATGTCAACTGTAACTCAGAAAAAATTAAAAAATAAACTAGAGCATACAACAATGAGGTTGTTTCTCCCTTTTTAATGATATTACAAGGGGGAAGTGAACATCTCTGACGTCTTTCTTTCTCTTTTCCTTTTTTTGACCTCTTAACCCTCTCATACTCTGTGCCAAATTATGGATGGCCATAATCTGGGAACAGCATCCATAGCTTTCACTGAAATCTCAGAGGGTTAGACATTTTCACACAGCACACACACACATGTGCACACAAAACCCAAACTTAAAAAAAAACATGAGAAAATGAACAATCTTGTTAAAATAACTTGGTCTTTACTTTTGTCAAGTTGGTCAAAAGTGATGAGCTATTGGCCTTCATTGCTGGCTATCAAGGAGTTTGTCCACTCTATGGTGGAGTATTTGTTCCATACCAAACAATCTTTCTCTATCACTATTTCAGCAGAGTGTTTGCTCAGCAACCCCTGGACAGTATTGATGTTTTGGAGGTAGCCAGTGTTACAAAATACTTGAATATTCTTCTTCATTTTGACCAACAGATTTAGTGTCAACTTTGTGACTCATATGCAGCAATTATACCAGGCTATCAGATCTATATTTCTGTGATCTAATTTAACTCTGAAACATAATAGTTTCCTTAACGTTATGGCCAACTTCCTAGAGTATTTATGTGATTGTTATGTGTCTTGTATTTTGTAAGTTTCTTTATATTCCTGTGCAAATCCAAATCATAAAGTAAAGCTCCTTAAAAAAAATTTAACTTGGGACAAGTAGGTTATATTCCTATCATTTTTGTCCCCAGTCTTGCTTTATTTTGCCTTATATAACTTGTAAATAACTATATAACAGTATATGACATATCAGTTTTTGTGTGGTTTGACTGTCACCCCAATAGATGATAAATGGCATCAAAGCAGGGACATTGTCTAATATGTTCAGTGCCTAGGACAAATGTAGCTCTAACAGGACCTCAGTGGAGAGTGTCTGAATGAACTTAATTATCTAAGTTCATGAAAAAAGTTAGTGACCAATTATTCCCCAGACCTCATCCAGTTAACTCACTCTTCTATGCTGTTTTGATTTGTCTTGATGAATTCTCCAAACTGTTCAAATAAAATCACATTTCATCCTTGTAATCTTAAGTTTAGACAGAAATTTGTTCTATATACATCAATGTTTCCTATTCAAATAACAATATAATCCTTTTCACTTATTTTTACTGATTTTAAAAACAAAAAAATCATTGGCTTTACAAGAATTTCATAATTGGAAATCTGGGTACACTTAGCAAAGGCTAAAGGATACATCTTTATTTTTCTGTAGAGCTGCTTTTCTACAGTGCCTTGAAAAAAACTCTTATTAAACTTTTAAGGATATTCAAAGCAAGCTTTCTTTATGTTTCTGAAGAAAATTAACATACTCTTTGTAACTTTATACCAAGTTCAGTTTCATGGCCCTTAAATAATCATTTTACACTCTCAGTGTTCAACAAAGAACAAAATATGTGTCCCATAGAATTTGTGGTTTGTTTTAAGGATGCATGAGAGTACAATTGAGAGCCATGAATTCATAACAAACTCAGTCTATACAAGGCAGCATGCCATTCCATGCAGCTCTGCCTATTTCTCCTTTCCCTCAAGAATGAAGAAAGGAAGTCATTTGCTCAAACATGAAATTCATGAAGCACTTTAATTCTATGACGGCCATATACCAAGGACCAGAAAATCACTTTGTCTCATAATGCTTTAGAGACCACAGGCAAATGTAAAAAGTAGATGCTGTTATACATTAAGGATTCATTATGCGTAATAAAGAGCTAACTAAAATTTGCTGATTTATTTGGAATTCCATGGGATTCTGGTAGGAGATTTACCAAATTTCAACAGGAAAAAATTACCATTTATTGAATCTGAATATAACACTTATGGACTTATTTCTTTCACAACATGGTTTATATTCAGTGGTAGAATACATGGTAAGTGACACCTAGTGTCTACCATTAATTCACAAGTAGTGATCTATATTAATATAAGACTGCTATGAGCTGACTCACTGCTGATTCAATATTCCTAAGATCTTGTGATAAGATTTACCTTCTGTCAGTGAAATTTGTCTGGGTCCCAGAGACCAAAGTTTGCTATTTGTACAGAGTGAATGATCCTCTGTCAACATTGTCTCCTGAGACAACTATTTACATACTTTCACTATAACTGGTTCCATATGATTTATCTTCCAAACTTTCTGAATCTGTAGTACAAATTCTGACTATTATTCTTCTCATAAGTGTGCATGTTCTTGCCAAATATTTTTGTCCATAAATTACATATAATCATACATGTGTGTCTGTATAAACATTCAGATATTGTGTATGTCTATACACAGACATTGCAGACAACTATATACATGGCAAAATAGAAACAAAGATTAAGCAAGGTAACTCTATAAGTAGCAGGAATTATATGGTAAGATTGAATGAACAATACCAGTAGTGACACACAACCAACACAGAAAAAGAATTCAAAGGCATTGTCGCATGAAATTCAAAAGGCATTGTTGCAATGAAAATCAAAAGTATTTAAAATAAATAAATTAAGTAGTTAAAAATAATAAATTGTAAAGATGAGAAAAAGTAAATAAATAAATAAAATTATTAGACAAAAATAATTTTAAAAAAGAATGATCTGAAAGAGAACATCTCTTTGTATTCCCTTGTTTTATTACCTTGCTTTAAAAATAAACAAACAAACAAAAATAACATGAAAAGCAGTGTAATGGAAGGTGAAAGTCACAAGTTTTAGACTGAAACTGGAATTTATACACTGGCTCCAGATCTCCCTGACTTTGGACAACTAACTCAACCTCCTCAGTTCCCATTATCTCACCTTTGCAAGAGAAAAAGTACAGTACTTATTTTAGTCATTTGTTATGAGAATTAAATGAGATACTCTCTTCAAAGTTTCCCCTTATCCTTGCCATTATTCAATAAAATTGCACTATTACTTGTGCATTTTTATAATAACTACTTGAATGCAAAACACATTCCTTAACTTCTTTGGGTGGCATTTTCTTTCACCAATTAAGTAGGGAATTTTACTATAGTAATTAATCTCTTCTCCTTTGGTAGTAAAATCCTACAATGCTAATAACAATTGAAATATTAGAAATACAAACTGCATGGTTGCAAAAGTAAAGAGACATTGAAGTAAAAGAATATAGAAGGACAATATGTATTGAGATGTATTTCTAAAACTGCCTTTTACTAAAATCACTCCTGAACAAATAACTAGGAGCCAAAATGGTGGAGGAGTAAGTGGAAGCTACCCTAACCTACTCCCAGGGCCAATCTGGAATTACAACTAAATTGTAGATAAATCATCGTGAATAACAAACTGAACACTAGCTTAAGAGAAGCCTTACAGCCATGGAAAAACAGAAGAAAACACTTCAGCACAATATAACTGGTGGGGAGGGTGGAGGAGACATGAGAGGTCTAGTTGGGCTCCCACAGAAAACAGCTGAAGTGCCATAGGAAAATTTCAGCAGCAGGGGGGTTCCCCCTGAGAAGTGTGGGGTCTAAAACCCAAGTTTGGCTCCCCAGACTATACCACCAGAGGCAGAAAAGAACCCAGAAAACATCCAGCTGTGAAAAGCATGAGGGGTTCAGTCAGCTAGGGGGTGACCAGTGGTGATGCTGAGAGCCTTTCAAAGGGCCAAAGCACAAAATTTCATTTAAAGCCACATGCCCTTGGTACCATCAAAGGGTGGGCAGAGTGGATTAGAAATGCTTGAGGAAAGTCTGGGGTTGGTTCCTTTGGGTAGAGAACAGAGAGTACAGCCACCAGGATCCATATGCTGAGTCATTCCCCATACTGCATGAGCCATCTCTCTCAGGCAGAGCACTCCTCTATGAATGGCATCTGCCTGAGGAGAAGCAATAACCCCAGCTGCAGGAATTATTCTGTCCCACCATGTGGTTCCTAAGCCTGACTGCTGATTACTGATTTGATTGCTTAGATTAACAAATGATCAGATTAATGACTGATTAGTTTAACATCTAAGTCAGAAAACACAAAGAAGCAGCCAAAATGTGAAGACAAAGAAATAGACCCCAATGAAAGAACAAGATAATTTTTCAGAAGAGCTAGATGAAATAGAAGTAAACAATTTATTAATAGATAATTTAAAGTAATGATTATAAGGATACTCAACAGCATGAAACAAGACAGAAACCATAAAAAAGGATCAGTCAGAAATAAAGAATGCAATCTCTCTGCCCTGGCTGGTGTGGCTCAGTGGATTGAGTGTGGCCTGCAAACCAAAGGGTCGTTGGTTTGATTACCAGTCAGGGCACATGCCTGGGTTGTGGGGCAAGTCAGGGATCCCCAGTTGTGGGTGAGCAAGAAGCAACCACACATTGATGTTTCTCTCCCTCTCTTTCTCCTTCCATTCCCCTCTCTCTAAAAAATAAATACATAAAATATTTTTTAAAAAAGAATGCAATCTCTCTGAGACAAATAATACACCAGAAGGATTAAAGAGTATGTTCTATGAAGCAGAAGATTGAGTCAGAGTTTTGGGAGACAAGGTAGAAAAAACAATCAGGCAAAGCAGCAAAAAAAGAATTTAAAAAAATTAAGAGAGCTTAAGAAACATCTTGGACAACATGAAATGTAACAACATCTGCATTATGGGAATACTAGAAGGAAAAGAGAGTGAGCAAGGGATTGAGAACTATTTGAAGAAATAATAACTGCAAATTTCCCTAATCTAGTGAAGAAAAAAGTCACACAAGTCCAGGAAGCTTAGAGAGTCCCAAACAAGTTGGACCCAAAGAGGACTACACTGAGACATATCATAATTAAAATGACAAGACTTAAAGATAAGGAGAGACTCCTAAGAACTGCAAGAGAAAAAACAGTAGTTACCTACAAGGGAGCACCAATTAGACTGTCATCAAATTACTCAACAGAAACATTTCAGTCCAGGAGGGAGGGGCATGAAATATTCAAAGTAATGAAAAGCAAGGACCTACAACCAAGGTTATCATTTATGATCAAAGGAGAAATAAGGAGATCCCCAGATAAGAAAAAGCTAAGGGAGTTTGTTAACACCAAACCAATATTTAAAAAAAATGTTAAAGGTTTTGCTTTAAGAAGACTAAGAAAAAGAAAACGGGGTGGTGGGGAGAAAAACAGTCTAACAATAAAATGGCACTGCATACATATCTATCAATAATCACTTTAAATGTAAATGGCTTAATTGTTCCAACTAAAAGACAGAGGATAGCTGAATAGGTAAGAAAATAAGATATATATATATATATATAGTCTCAGATTGACATATTCACAGAAACTAAAAGTAAAGGGTAGGAAAATGATATTTCATGCACACAGAAAAGAAAAAAGCTGGGGTAGCGGTACTTATATCTGACAAAATAGACTGTAAAATCAATGCTATAGTAGGGACAAAGAACACTACATAATGATAAAGGGAACAATCTAGCAAGGGTATATGACCCTAATAAACAATTATGCACTCCACGTTGGAGCACCTAAATATGTAAAGAAAGTCTTGATGGACAATAAAGCAGAGATCTACAGAAATACTGTCATAGTTGGGGATTATAACACCCCATTGACTTCAATGGATACATCTTATAGGCAGAAAATCAACAGGGAGACAGTAGCCTTAACCATACACTAAAGCAAATGGATTAAATAATATCTTAAGAGCATTTCACCCCAAAGCAGCAGAATATATATATATATACTTTTCAAGTGCACATGGAATGTTTCCTAGGATAGACCACATGCTAGGACACAAAATAAGTTTCAATAAATTTAAGAAGATTGAAATCATATCAAGCATCTTCTCTGACAACAATGCTATGAAACTAAAAATCAACCACAAGAAAAACACTGAAAAACACACAAAGACATGGAAGCTAAATAACATGTTATTAAACAATGAATGGGTCAACAATGAAATCAAGTAAGAAATCAAAAGAGACCTTGAAACACATGAAAATGAGGACACAACAATCTAAAATCTGTGGGACACTGGGGAGGCAATCCTTAGAGGGAAATTCAAAGCATTACAGGCCTATCAAAAAAGAAGAAAAAGCTCAAATAAACAATCTAACTTCACAATGAAAGGAACTTGAAAAGGAACAACAAATAAAGCCCAATGTGAGCAGAAGGAAGGAAAGAATTAAAATCAGAGTGCAATACAAAAGATCAATGAATCCAAGATCTATTAATTTGAAAGATAAAAAGATTGAGAATTCTTGACCAGACTCATGAACAAAGGAAAGAGAAAGAACCCAAATAAAGAAAATCAGAAATGAAAGAGGAGAAATAATAACTTACACCAAAGCAATACAAAGGATTGTAAGAAAATATCATGAACAATTATACACCAACATACTGGACAACCTGGATAAAATGGATAAATTCCCAGAAGCATACAATCTTACAAAAGTAAATCAGGAAGAATCAGAGAATCTGAATAGGCAGATTACACCTAATAAAATTGAAGCACTAGCCAAAAAATGTCCCAACAAAAACAAAAAAGCCCTGGAAAAGATGGCTTCACAGGTGAATTTTACCAAACATTGCAAGAAGAACTAACATCTCTCCTCTCAAACTATTTAAAAAAGTCAAGAGGATGGAAAGCTCCTAAACTATTTATTTTTATTTTTTTATTTTAGTTTATTCAGTACAGTTTCTATCCTTTATTCCCATTCCAGCCCACCCACCCATTCCTCCCCTCCTCCCTCCCCATTCCAACCCCCCTAGTTTAGTCCATGTGTCCTCTATATTTGTTCCTGTAAACCCTTCCCTTCTCCCCTGAAATTCCCTCCCCTCTCCCCTCTGCTCACTGACTACCTGTCCTCTATTTCAGTGTCTTTTGTTATATTTTACCTGTTTCTTTGTATTGTTGTTTAGGTTCCTGTTAATGGCGAGATCATATGGTATTTTTCTTTCACTGCCTGGCTTATTTTACAAGACCAACATTATCCTAATTCCAACACCAGGTAAGGACACTACAAAGAAAGAAAATCATAGGCCAACATCTCTGATGAACATCCATGCTGAAATCCTCAACAAAATATTAACAAAATACAACAATGCATCAAAAAGAACATATACCATGATCAAGTGGGATTTATTCTGGGACTGAAAAGATGGTATAATATTTGCAAATCAAAAATGTGATTCATCACATAAAATAAAGGAAGGATAAAACCACATGATTATATAAATAGGTACAGAAAAAGCATTTGATACAATCCAGCACCAATTTATGATAAAAACTCTCAGCAATGTGGGAATAGAGGGAAGATAACTAAACATAATAAAGGCCTTTTATGACAAACCCACTGCCAGCATCATACTCACTGGGAAAAAAAACTACAAGTGTGTTCCCTCTTAAGATGTGGAACAAGACAGGGATGTCTGCTTTCATTTCTCTTAACATGGTAATCAGAGAAGAAGAAGAAATAAAAGGCATCCAAATTGGAAAAAAAGAAGTGAAACTATCTTTATTTGCAGATGACATGATACTTTACAAAGAGAACCACAAAGATTACTAAAACCTACCAGAACTGATAAATGAATTCAGCAAAGTTTCAGACCACAAATTAATATTCAGAAAATAGTTGCATTTTATATGCCAATAATGAAGTAAAAGAAAGGAAAATTAAGAAAAAAATCCCACTCATCAATTGCTTCAGAAACAATAAAACACCTAGGAATAAACCTAACCAAAGATGTAAAAGACCTGTACTTGGAAAATTACAAGACACTGGAGAAAGAAATTTAAGAAGATACAAATAAGTGGAAACCCATACCATGTTCATGGATAAGATGAATTAACATAATTATTTGTCCATAGTACCCAAAGTAATCTATAGATTCAACACAGTTCCTATCAAGATTCCAATGACATAATCCAAAGACCTAGAACAAATTTTTCAAAAATTTATATCGAACCACAAAAAGTCCCAAATAGCAACAGCAATCCTGAAAAAAAAAAAGTTGAAGAAATCATTAACACCTAATATCAAACTATACTACAAGCCCATGGTAATAAAAAAAGACTGGTACTGGCATAAAAACAGACATATAGAACAATGGAACAGAACTGAAAGCCCAGAAATAAAACCACACGTTTGTAGGTAATTAATATTTGGCAGAGGAAGCAAACAGATACAATGAGCTAAAAATAATTTATTCAATAAATGGTATCTGGAAAATTGGACAGATACAGGTAGAAAAATGAAAGTTGACTACATTTTTACATCAAACAAAAGAATAAATTGAAATGGATCAAAGATTTTTTAAAAAATTTTTAAAAATCAAGTAGAGTTTTTGCCTTTTACACCCATATCAGTCCACCCCCACAGCCCTCCCCACTTCCCTCCCATTTCCACCCCCTCCCAGTTTTTGTCCATGTGTTCTTTATACTTGTTCCTGTAAACCCTTCCAATTTTCCCCTGAAATTCGTCCCTTCTGCCCTCTGATCACTGCAAGCCTGTTCTCTATTTCAGTGTCTTTGGTTATATTTTCCTTGCTTGTTTATTTTGTTGATTAGGCTCCTGTTAAAGTTGAGATCATATGGTATTTGTATTTCACCACCTGGCTTATTTTGCTTAACATAATGCTTTCCAGCTCCATCTATGCTGTTGCAAAGGGTAGAAGCTCCTACTTTCTGCTGCATAGAACTCCATTGTGTAAATATACCATAGCTTTTTGATACATTCATTTACTGATGGGCACCTAGGTTGCTTCCAACACTTGGCTATTGTAAATCTTGCTGCTATGAACATTGGGGTACATAGGTTCTTTTGGATTGGTGTTTCAGGGTTCTTAGGATATAATCCTAGCAGTGGAATTGCTGGATCAAAAGGCAGTTCCATTTTTAGTTTTCTGAGAAAATTCCATAATGTTTTCCATAGTGCCTGTACCAGTCCCACCAAGAGTGCATTAGGGTTCCCTTTTCTCAACAACTTCTCTGACGCTTGTTGTTTGTTGCTTTGTTTATGATGGCCATTCTCACTGGTGTGAAATATCTCACTGTGGTTTTAATTTGCATCCCTCTGATAGCTAGCAATACTGAGCATCTTTTCATCTGTCTCTGCATTCTCTGTATATCCTCCTTGGAGAAGTGTCTGTTCAAATCCTTTGCCCCCCCATCAATGAAATATGCCATTGGTACTTTAATAGATATTTCATTGAATGTGTACATTGCTTTGGGTAATATGGACATTTTGATGATGTTAATTCTTCCAATCCATGAACACGGTATATGTTTCCATTTGTTTGTGTCTTCCTTGATTCCTTTCTTCAGTGTTATGTAGTTTTCTGAATACAGGTCTTTTACCTCTTTGGTTAGATTTATTCCTAGGTATTTTATTTTTCTTTGTGCTATACCAAATGGATTTTCTTCCTGATTTCTGCTTCTGCTGTTTCATTGTTGGTGTACAAAAATGCCTTTGATTTCTGGATATTGACTTTGTATCCTGCTGGTTTGCCAAATTCATTTATTAGATCAAGCAGTTTTTTGGCTGAGTCTATAGGATTTTCTATGTACACTATCATGTCATTTGCAAACAGTGACAGTTTTGTTTCCTCCTTTCCAATTTGGATGCCTTTTATTTCCTTTTCTTGTCTGATCACTGTGGCTAAACCTTCCAGTACTATATT
>CM052544.1:54922968-55132685 GCA_028533065.1 Trachops cirrhosus | reverse complement strand
GCCTTTTGACCTAGCAATTCCACTGCTGGGACTATATCCTAAGAATCCTGAAACTCCATTCCAAAAGAATTTATGCACCCCAATATTCATAGCAGCACAATTTACAATAGCTAAGTGCTGGAAGCAACCTAGGTGCCCATCAGTAAATGAATGGATCAAAAAACTATGGTACATTTACACAATGAAATTCTATGCAGCAGAAAGAAAGAAGGAACTCATACCCTTTGCAACAGCATGGATGGAGCTGGAAAGCATTATGCTAAGCGAAATAAGCCAGGCAGTGAAAGAAAAATACCATATGATCTCGCCATTAACAGGAACCTAAACAACAAAACACACAAACAAGTAATATAACAAAAGACACTGAAATAGAGGACAGGTAGTCAGTGAGCAGAGGGGAGAGGGGAGGGAATTTCAGGGGAGAAGGGAAGGTTTTACAGGAACAAATATGGAGGACACATGGACTAAACTAGGGGGGTTGGAATGGGGAGGGAGGAGGGGAGGAATGGGTGGGTGGGCTGGAATGGGAATAAAGGATAGAAACTGTACTGAATAAACTAAAATTAAAAAAAAAATCCTTTGCCCACTATTCAGTTGGGTTGCTTGACTGACTCAAGTGGAGTCCTGTGTGTTCTTTATATATTTTGGAGATCAAACCCCTGTCTGAGGTATCATGGACAAATATGTTTTCCCATATGGTTGGTTCCCTTTTTATTTTAATACTATTTTCTTTAGCCATGCAGAAGCTTTTTATTTTGATGAGGTCCCATTTGTTTATTCTTTCCTTTATGTTCCTTGCTGTAGGGGAAATATCATTAAAAATGTTCCTGCATTAAATATCTGAGATTTTCCTGCCTATGTTCTCCTCTAGGAGTTTAAGGGTGTCATGGCTTATGTTTAAATCTATTATCCACCTTGAATTTATTTTTGTGTATTGTGTAAGTTGGTGCTCGAGTTTCATTTTTTTTGCACATAGCTGTACAGTTCTCCCAACACCATTTGTTGAAGAGGCTATTTTTACTTCATTTTATGTTGCTGCTCCCTTTGTCAAATATTAATTGACCATGGAGACTTGGGTTTATCTCTGGGCTCTCCATTCTGATCCATTGGTCTATGTGCCTGTTTTTATGCCAGTGGCAGGCTGCTTTGTAATACATGCTTTGTATGCTGTAATATGCTTTGTGTTGGGTATTGTGATCCCTCCTACTTTACTCTTCTTTTTCAAAATTGCAGCAACTCTTTGGGGTTGTTTATGGTTCCATACAAATTTTTGAAGTGTTTGTTCTATGTCTGTAAAATATGCCATTGGTAGTTTAATAGGAATTGCATTGAATCTGTAAATTGCTTTGGATAGTATGGACATTTTGATGATGTTAATTCTTATGATCCATGAAAATGTTATCTGTTTCCATGTGTTTGTGTCTTTGTTGATTTCTTTCTTTATTGTTGTGTAGCTTTCTGAGTACATGTCTTTTAGCTCCTTTCTTTTTATTTTTATTTTTATTTTTGCTATATCAAATGAGATTTTTTCTTTATTTCTGCTTCTGGTGTTTCATTATTGATATACAAAAATGCCTTTGATTTCTAGATATTGACTTTTTATATCACTGTTTTGCCTAATTAATTTATTAGGTTGAGCAGTTTTTTTGCCGAGTCTATAGGATTTTCTATGTACACTATCATGTCATCTGCAAACAGTGACAGTTTTGTTTCCTCCTTCCCAATTTGGATGCCTTTTATTTCCTTTTCTTGTCTGATTGCCGTGGCTAAACCTTCCAATACTGTATTGAATAGAAGTGGTAAAAGTGGGCAACCTTGTCTTCTTCCTGATCTTAGAGAAAAAGATTTTAGTTTTTGCCTGTTGAGTATGATGTTGGCTGTAGGTCTCTCATATATGGCCTTTATTGTGTTGAGGAATGCTCCTTCTATAACCACTTTGCTGAATGTTTTCATCATAAATGGGTGCTGTACTTTACCAAATGCTTTTTCCACCTCTATTGATATGATCATGTGATTTTTGTCTTTGCTTTTGTTTATGTGCAGCATTACATTTACTGATTTGTGAATATTGTACCATCCTTGCAACCCTGGGATGCGTCCCACTTGGTCATGGTGTATGATTTTTTTAATGTATTGTTGGATGTGGTTTGCCAATATTGTGTTTGAGGATTTTAGCATCTGTTTCATCAGCGATATTGGCCTGAAGTTTTCTTTCTTTGTTGTGTCTTTATCTGATTTGGGGATAAGGATGATGTTGGATTCATAAAAAGAGTTTGGGATTTTTTGGAATAGTCTGTGAAGGATAGAGGTTAGCTCTTCATTAAAAACTTTTTAGAATTCTCCTGTGAAACCATCTGGTCCAGGGATTTTGTGTTTTGGGAGTTTTTTGATGACTGCTTCAATTTCATCTGCTGTTATTGGTCTGTTCAGGCTTTCTGCTTCTCGATTGAGCTTTGGAAGATTATTTTTTCTATAAATTGGTGCATTTTACCTAGGTTTTAAAATTTCTTGGCATACAGTTCTTCATAGTAATTTCTTACAATCTTTTGTATTTCTGTGGTATTAGTTTCTAATTTCTCCTCTTTTATTTCTAATTGTTTTTATTTGGGTCTTCTCTCTTTTTTTTTCTTGATGAGCATGCTTAAAGGCTAGTCAATTTTGTTTATCTTTTCAAAAAACCAGCTCCTGTATTCATTGATCTTTAGAATTGTGCTTTTAGTCTCTATGTCATTTAATTCTGCTCTGATCTTTGCTATTTCCTTCTTTCTACTTGCTGTGGGCCCTTTGCTGTTTTCCTGGAGTTCTTGTAAGTGTAGGGTTTGGTTGTTTGTTTAAAATGTTTCTATCTTCTTTAGGTAGTCCTGTATTGCTATGAACTGACAGCTCAGGACTGCCTTCACTGTGTCCTAAAAGTTTTGGATTGTTGTGAATTCATTTTCATTTGTTTACAGAAACTTTTTGATTTCTTCCCTAATTTCATTCTTGACTCATTCATTCTTTAATAGCCATAGTTTGATGCTATCCAATCCAATGATTTTGAGTGTTTGGGTTTTTTTTTCCTTGGGGTTGGTCTCTAGTTTCAGTCTCTTGTGGTCAATGAAAATCCTTGATATGATTTCAAGTTTCTTGAATTGGTTGAGGCTTGTTTTGTGTCCTATGATGTGGTGTATCTTCGAAAATGTTTCATATGCATTTGACAAAAATCTGTATTTAGCTTCTTTAGGATGAAGTGCTCTATATATATATCAGTTAAGTCAATTTCATCTAGGGCATTTTTCAATGCCACAATATCTTTGTTGATATTTTTTTGGAAGATCTGTCCATTTTTGACAATGGAGTGTTAAAATCCCCCACTATAACTGTGTTGCTGTCAATATCTTTCTTGAAGTCCTTTAAGATTTTTTTTATGTATTTGGGTGCTCCTATGTTGGGTGCATATATATTTACAATGTTTATGTCTTCTTGGTGGTTTCTTCCCTTGAGTATTATGAAGTCACCTTCTGGGTCTCTCTTTATGGCCATTTTTCTGAAGTCTATTTTGTCTGATATGAGTATCGCTATACCGGCTTTTTTTGTTCCCTGTCTGTTTTGTTGGAAAATTTGTTTCCTGCCCTTCACTTTCAGTCTGTGTACATCTTTTGTTCTGAGGTTGGTCCCTTGTAGGCTACCTATGTGTGGGTCATGCTTTCTTATGCATTCAAGCTATTCTACAACTTTTGATTGGAGCACTTAATCCATTTATTTTTATGGTTATTATTGATATGTACTTATTCATTGCCATTTTCATATCTGTGTTCCTGTCTGTCTCTCTTTTTCTTTTCATTTCCTTAAAGCATTCCCTTTAACATCTCTTGCAGAGCTGGTTTGGAGGAGGATTATTCTCTTAGACTTCTTTGTCTTGGAAGCTCCTTATTTGGCCTTCTATCTTGATTAAGAGCCGTGCTGGGTAAAGTAGCCTTGGCTGTATGCCTCTGGTTCTCATTACTTGGAATATTTCTTGCCATTCTCTTCTGGCTTGGATCATTTCCATTGAGAACTCAGCTGCTAACCTTATTGGGGCTCACTTGTATGTTACTTCTTGTTTCTCCCTTGCTGCCTTTAAGGGTCTCTCTATATTTTGGAATTTTGCTATTTTAATTATAATGTGTCTTGAAGTGGGCCTCTTTGGATTCCTCTTGATTGGGACTCTCTGTGTTTCCTGGGTTTTTGTGACATTTTCTCCCATCAAATTCAGGAAGATTTCTATCATTACTTTTTCAAACAGGTTTTCTATCCCTTGCTCTTCTCCTTATCCTTCTTGCATCCCTATTATTTGGATATTATTCTGTTTCATACTGTTCTACATTTCTCTTAATCTCTTTTCATTCTTTCTGAGCCTCTTTTCCTTTTCCTGCTCTTGCTGGGTGTTTTTTTTTCTACTTTGTCCTCCAGCTCACTTATCCAATCTTCTGCTTCATTAATCCTGTTTTTGATTCCTTGTACTGTGTTCTTCAGTTCAGAAATTGTATTCTTCATTTTCCCCTGGCCCCTGTTGATAGTTTATATTTCCTTTTTCATGATACAGTTTGCAGTGAGTTCATTGTAGTTTCCCTGTAGTTTCTGGTAATTCACTGTGATCACATTGAGCTTCTTTATAACCATTGCTTTGAACTCAATATCTGATAGTTGAGTTACCTCTATTTCATTTAGCATTCTTTCTGATGCTTCATCTTTTCCTTTCATTTGGGCATTGTTTCTTTGTCTTCCCATTGTTTGTGAGACTCTTCTTATTAGCCTCAGCTTACTAAATTTATCTGTTCTGACTCCCTGGGTTTATGGTGTGAACTTCTATGCTAGTATGCCTGTGAAATTCAGTCATGCCGTCTCCTTAATCTCCCAAGTTCACTGGTCTTGGGCTATCATTTAAGTTGGCTCTGTATTTGTCTTTGGGTTTTGATTGTTGTTGGGTCTTTCTTTGGGGGGTCCTTCCCACCAGCTGGTTACCTGATGGTCACTCTGTCCACCACCTGTTATATTTTGTTTTGCTGGTGTGGGCAGTTTGCATTGAAGCTGGTTCTTCTGTGTGTACAAGGCTTTGAGGAATGTCTCTTGCTCTTGTTCAGTTGTTTGTTCTGGGGAGTTTCTCCACTCTTTAGTTGTACTTCCAGATTGTTCCTGGATTGAGTTTAGTGTGGCTTCCACTCCCTCCTTCACTTTCTTCTGTTGCTATCTGTTGTTGGTTCCTTTGTTGTTGGGTTTCCTCTTCTAGTAGTTATCCTGGTGTTCACAGCTTCCACCTACTCTTTTTTGTGATCATTTGGAGAAGGAAGTCAAAATGGTTTAATACAGCAGAAGTGTATTCTATGATATTTACAGTAGGAGCCGGTAGAGAAGAGATTGGAGGTCCTTTGGCTATGTATAGTGTTAACTGTAGGATATCATTCTGCATGGTGTGGGCCCAGCTCCCACTTGGAGATGTATAGGACCCACACCCAGGTATAGGTTATCCCATGGGGAATCAGGCCTGCTGTGTACCTAGGGTGCTTTGAGACAGTAAGTGCTTACGATAACTTCCTAAAATTCATGCTAAACCTTCCAAGGACAACTGTAACCAGTTAAACTACTTTTCCCTTTTCATTTGCAAATATCCCTCTTCTGTGATGTGATTAGTGGCATTGGCTCCTTTGTTTTCTGTAAAAAGTAAACACCAAAAGCCAGCCAGTGCATAGTAAATGAGGACCATCATGTAATGTGAAAAAAGAAAAAGAAATAAAGGCTGTCACAGCAGAGGCTGCAGTTTTTGGCTCCCCTTAACAGCGAAGCCACCTGCCCTTTTCCCCCACAGGACTCAGTAGTCCGTGTGAATGTCTCTCTGCCATCCACAATGTCGCAGACCCCACCAGCCAGGGGGGGCATCAGTTAACTGTGATATTACACCCAAGTAGCCACTTTTTAGAAAGGATGGAAAGCAGATAAGACTCTTTTGGGGGAGGGAAGGATTGTGAGTTGGATATAGAAAGCAGTGAGGTTCTGGGAGGTCAGATTCTGATGTAAGGTGAGAGTAAAGGATAGTGAATAGATATAGTGTGTGGGAGAATAGAGTTAACTGCTACAGTAATAGCATTCAGGAGACCCTGAAGTAGGCTAAGATCTGGGAATGGTGTTGTGTAGTATTTACAATTGTATGGAACAGCTATTATTTATAATAATAACGGAGCAACAATCATATGATAGAATCTATGTGATCTGGATAACAAGAATAGGGAGTATAGGACCTTGAGTAGTGTGCTAATGGAACACAAGTGAAGTGAAGGACAATAAATTAGCAATACACAATGAAAGAGAGAACAGAGGAAACCTGTCAAATGATACATTTTAACCCTCCAAGCAATGAAGACTAAACAGAAAGAAGGGGAACACAAAAATACTATTAAAATAAAAGATGTAAGAATAATGAAAAGCATAATAATGCAAACATGCAATAACTTGCAGGTTCTCTGTAATAGCAAAGTGAAATTTGTCACACTGGCTTAGCTGTTGGGATGCCCCCTCTTTGGGTCAATTCTGGTCTTTTCACAGTTCCAGGTTTTTTTGTCTCACTTGTGAAAACTTAAAAGAAAAAGAGGAAGAAGAAGGAAGGAAGAAGAGATAAAATTGGAAAGAAAGGAAGAAGGAATAGAACAAGAAAGAAGGAAAGAGAGGAAAAAGGAGGTGAAAGATTAAAAAATAATTTTAAAGAATAAAGAATTACTTTAAAAAAAAGCCTCTTGCTGGTTTCAAACTGGCCTAACTGGTTTCGCTGGTATTGCTGCCTGCAGCAGGCTGAAGGGTGATTCATTTCACTTTTCCCTTTCCTGATCCACACTCAGTCAGCCTCTGAAGCACACTCTCCCCAGGGCTAGCCAGGTGCCTCTCCCCCAAGCTCTGGGTGTTGTATCCAGGCCTTCCTCAGAGCACACTCTACCGGTGGTTATGAGTGTGGGCTTGGGGCTTTCCACAGAGCATACTTTCCCTGGGTTGTGGGCGTAGGCACTCATCCAGGTGGCCTCTAGTCCCACAGTTTTGGGTGCACCTTCTTCCAGGCCTATGGGGGTGTGTAGGGCCTTCTATACCACCTTGGGAGCACTGCCCAGCTGGGTGGGGAGGAGTCCAGAGCAGCTGCTTCAGGAGAATTCCCTAAACAGTGATTCTTTTTTTACTTTTTCTTTTTGAGAAATTCCTCCTACTCAAGTCTGCTGCTCCGTACAGAGGCCTGGCCTCTCACACAGCCCAATTCTCCAATGAGTCTGGGGACTATCAGGATCAAGCCTCATCACAGCCCAACTCTCAACTCTCCCCGCCAGCATCCACAGACTCCGTGGGTGTTCACAGCCCCTGTGTGTTTGCCACTTAGTCCTTATTCCCCTCTCTGTGACTTCAAGCAACCAGGTCTTTCCTGGTGCTGCTCATACCTTGTTTGGCCGGGAAGAGAGCCATTGACCCTGGTCTCTCCCAAGAATCCTGTGGCAGACCCGGTGGGCATTGGGCCTGGGATCTTATTGTCCTGAAGCACTCTCCTTTTCATCTGGTTTTTCAATGTCTGTTACAATTTTTGGTCTCCTATCTTCATATATGCTTCATATATAACAGACTATTGTCTGTTTGCTTTGTTCCTCCATAGATCAGCTAGGTTTTTCTCCCATGTGTAGGGGGAAGTGAAATCTGCTCCCTCCTACCTTGCTGCCATCTTCCCTCTCCTTGGATCAAAGATTAAATATGAGACACAAAACCATAAAAATCCTAAAAGAAGACAAAAGCAGCACAATCTTGGACATTGCTCATAGAAATTTTTTATCAGCTATATCTCCCCAGGCAAAGAAAACAAAAGAAAAAAAGTAAACAAATCATCAAACTAAAAATTTTTTGCACAGCAAAGGAAACCATCAACAAAATAAAAAGACAACCCACAGAATAGGAAAACATATTCACTGATACATCCATTAAGGAATTAATATCCAAAATTTATAAAGTACATACAAAACTCAACACCAAGAAAAAAAACAACCCAATAAAAAATGGGCAATGGACTGGAATAGACACTTATTCAAAGAGGACACATAGATGGCCAAAAGACATATGAAAAGATGCTCAATGTCATTAATCACCAGAGAAATGAAAATAAAAACCACAATGAGATACCATCTCACACCTGTCAGAATGGCCATCATCAATAAATCAACAAACAACAAGTGCTAGCAAGGATGTGGAGAAAAGGGAACTCTTTTTCACTGTTGGTGGGCATGCAGACTGGTGCAGCCACTGTGGAAGAGTGCAGCCACTGTGGAAGACAGTTTGGAGATACCTCAAAAAATTAAAAATGGATGCCTTTTGACCCAGCAATCTCACTTCTGGGAATATAACTAAAGAAACCCAAAACACTAATTCAAAAGAACATAAGCATCCTATGTTCATTGCAGCATTATTTACAATTGCCAAGATATGGAAGTATCCCAAGGGTCCAATAGATGAGTGGATAAAACAACTATGGGGCATTTACACAATGGAATTCTACCCAGCAATAAAAAAGAAGAAAAATTTACTCTTTGCAACAGTATGAATGGACCTCGAGAACATAAAAATTGTTTTTTATAAGGTATCTCTAGCTTGCATAAGAATGATTGCTTGCTACACATGATAGTTTGTGGCTTCACAGACAATGGGATTGCACAAAGGAGAGGAAAGAACAAAAGGCAGAGTTGGAAGGCCTGGAGTTGAGCCCTGGCGTGGCTAAGTCATTTCATGCCAATTCGTGCAGTTCATCTTCCTCATCTCTAAATTGTGGCCTGTTACACATTCTCTACTTCCCTGAATTATTTTGAGGATTGAAAAAAATAATTTAAGTGAACTTGTAGAGAATACTACAATACAAAGAATGGTAACTGTGATTGTTGTTGCAATAGTGTCATTGATGATGGTGATGATGATAATGTCAGCATCATTGTTTCTTTTAAACTATAATCTACATTAAATAATTCTTCCAAAGGAAAATAATTCTCAAATACAGACTATTCAATTATTAAATCATTAAAACTAGAATTATTGACTAGTCATATAATTATTGAATTTGCTTAACAGTTACCCTTACTTAATTTATTCACAAAAATTAAATCTTTAGTTCTAAAACTATGTCAAGAGATAAAGAAGGTAAGCATAAAGAACATAATAGGAATAGTAAGTTATATTTCCAGGAGTTATATGAAATGGAAGACTATTATAGGCAAGGGAAAAGTTATTTTGACTATGTTATCATAGTAAATATTACATCAATATTTGTGTCAATAAAACAGGTAAACCAGAAAGATATTATATTTTACCAGGAAGCAGTAAATTTTAAGAAGAAATCATTTAATTAATTAATTACTGTCAGGTGGATTGATAACAATTTATTCTAGATCTGTTTAGCACAAATATCAAATCTTGTAAGTAAGAGTATATAATTGCATGTTAGAAGTAATTAAGTAGTTTTATGAAAAGCGTGGATTTTAAATTGTAATTTGTATTTAGCCTTCACTTTTGGTGAGATAGGTATTAGGCTAGATGTATAAGAAAAAAGTCTGAATTAACTCACATTTTGATAAAAGTTTTGTATCTATTAGTCAAGGTAAAGCAGAGAATATTTACTCTTTTTTTGAAAAGTGAAAATCCATTTTATTTTTAATATATTTTATTGATTATGCTATTACAGTTGTCCCATTACTCCCCCTTCATTCCCCTCCACCCTGAACACCCTCTCCCATCCACGTTCCCCCTCTTTAGTTCATGTCCATGTGTATTTACTCTTATTTTAAAAACAACAACAATAGCCCTAGCTGCTGTGGCTCAGTGGATTGAGCCCCAGAATGAGAACCAAAGGTTTGCTGGTTTGGTTCCCAGTTAGGATATATGCCTGGGTTGTGGGCCAATTCTCCGGTAGGGGGTGTGTGAGAGGCAACCACACATTGATGTTTCTCTCTCTTTCTTTCTCCTTCTCATCCACTTTCTCAAAAAATAAATAAATAAAATCTTAAAAATTAAAAAGTTAAAGCACTAGAAACAACAACAGTATATGATGAAGTCTGTCCAGAAACTATCCAGCCATGTACTATGAAAAATAGAGACTTTTATTGAAGAAGATACAAGAAACATTGTACATAGGAAAATGATGCCTCAGTTCCCTTCAAAGTAGGCACCTTAGGATCTCACACAGTCCTTCCAGCATCTCTTCTAGTTCAAAATACTGTGCAAAATCCTTTGTCAGAATCTCCATCAGCTGCCTCCTCATATTTTCCTGAGTCTCACTGATGGCCTGAAGTCTTTCTCCTTTTAAATATGATTTTAGCTTTTGGAAAAGTCATAAGTCACAGAACACTAAATCTGGGCTCTACAGGGGCTGAGTCACTTAGGTGATTTCATGTTTTGCCAAAAGTCTTTTCATGAGACATGATGCATGAGTGGGTACATTGTTATGATGAAGCTACTGATCACCAGTTGCCCATAACTGGGGCCATTTCCATTACACTGCATCTCTCAATTGACAAAGTGCACTGAGGTAGACCTCCTAATTAATTGTTTGGCCTGGAGGAGCGTACTGGTGATGGACATCTTTCCAATCAAACAACACAGTTAACATGGTCTTGATCTTGCTGCAAATTTGTTGTGCCATCTCTGGGCATGGAGAACCAGGCAACTTCCATTGGGATGACTGGACCTTCATTTCCAGATAATAGCCATAGACCCACAACTCATCTCTAGTTATGATTTTCTTGAGGAAATCTGGTTCATTGGTAGCAATTTGAATCAAGTCATTAGCAAGTGCAGCATGATGTCCTTCTGCTCTGGTAGCAGAAGCTGTGGAACAAGTTTTGCCATTACATATTTCATGCCTAGACCCTGTATCAATATCTCAGACACAGTTGTTTTTGGAACCGCCAGATCAACTTCTAGCTCTTGTACTCAGTTGCTGATCTTCGTTGATTGCAGCCCATAAACGTTCAACATTCTCAGGTATTTTGCTTGTTGCAGGCCTTCTAGAACATGGATTACTTTTAACAGATTCTTGACCACCTTTGAAGTATTTTGTGCCACACTTTTATTTGTGCTACATTCATTATATTATCCCTGAAAACCTTTTAAATCATCAAAATAGTTTCCATGGAGGAATGTTCAAGTTTAATGCAAAATTTGTTGCAGATTCATTTCTCTACTCACTCAGTCACTTTGAATGCAATGATCATACAGTACATATGCTCACTTAACAATGTCTACTGCCCCCACTGACTAGTACAGTGAAGTTGTCATTATTCATTCATGCGCATTTCAGTCCACTCTCCTTGGCTGCCATGTTACATTCATGTCCCACAAACCATACTCATTATATTAACAATGGATGGACTTTTTCCAGACAGACCTCATATTTTGAGAATCTTTATCAGAATAGTAAACAGGTAAAGGGTAATGTATCTAAGAACAAAATGCATCCTTCATCCTTTCATTTGGTTTAGTTGGAAGAGTTCTTCTCAAATGAAATATTTTGTAGAAACTCCAATACATAAAACAAACCAAAGTGATATTTTACTAGAGCAAGGTAATTTTATGTTCAAATTTATATTTTGTTATTAATACCAATCAACATGAGGCAGTTTGATAAGTTAAAATATTGCACAACTTAAGATTATTGTCAACCTTGGCATCTCATTCTCTATGTTTGTACATTTATATGTG
The DNA here is from genome assembly GCA_028533065.1 of Trachops cirrhosus. Classification (NCBI taxonomy): domain Eukaryota; kingdom Metazoa; phylum Chordata; class Mammalia; order Chiroptera; family Phyllostomidae; genus Trachops; species Trachops cirrhosus. The sequence goes on along the minus strand of CM052544.1, from coordinate 55,120,967 downwards.
AATAGCTACAAGTACTCAGATAAACCATATGAAATTCTGGAGGTGTCACCAGATAAAGTGGCTGCATTCAAGGCCAGACTAGAATTATGGGGTTAATGAGTGAATATGGGGATTTTTGACATGTTTCAAACATTAGCAGAGATTTTGATAGAGACTGAGGCAGAGCCTTCTTGTTCCCAGCTGGTGCATGATCACCTATCTCAGCTTTCAAAAGAGTTTGAGAATTACTTCCCAATCACAAAGACCCCTGAAATAGGAAGGAATGGATCTGTGACCCATTTGTAAATAAGACAGATAAATTGACTTTATGCTAGAAAAGAATCATTTGCTTGAGATTACAAATGATGGTAGTCTTAAAAGTATGTTTCAGACAACTTCAAATCTCCATATGTTCTGGATTAAATTCAAGGTAGAATATCCTCAGATTGCCATGAAAGCACTGAAAAGGCTGCTTCCATTTCCAACTTCCTATCTTTGAGAAGGAGGGTTTTCTGCAGTGACAGCAACTGAAACAAGATTATGGAGTAGAATGGACATAAGCAACCCACATTGGGTGTCACGGTCTCCAATCATCCCCCAGGTAGGACTGCTTAGTTGCAGGAAAACAAGCTCAGGGCTCCCACTGATTCTGCATTACAGTGAGTTGTATAATTATTTCATTATATATTATAGTATAATAATAATAGGAATAAAGTGCACAATAAATATAATGCTTTTGACTCATCCAGACATCACACTATTCCCTAATCCGTGGAAAAACTGTCTTCTACAAAACTGGTCCCTGGTGCCAAAAAGGTTAGGGACAGCTGCTCTAAAGGATGTATATCAAGTAGAAGGAAAATTATATCACATGAAAGGGCTGAAATGCAAGAAGAAATGTGAGAAAAAATACTGGCAAATATATGGGTAAATAAGAAAATACTAATAATATTGAATATAAAATTGTCTGATTTGGGAGGAATTAAAACTAAAGTACTGGATAAGAGTAATATTTAAGTTGGGAGAAGATGATCTAAATGAATGGCTATAACGTTCTGTATGATTCTGCAGTATAACAAAAATATTGATTAACTTTGGATGTCATTAAGTTAGGTAGGTATGTTACAATAGCTTACTAAAATAATAGACAAATGACATAGAAGTTGCAAACAAGTAAAGAGATAAAATGGAATGAGGAAAAATTCTTTTTGCATCTAAAATAAGAGAAGAAAGAAAGAGAGAAAGAGTGAAAGAAAAAAAGAAAGAAAGACCTACAGTACATAAATAAGATGATAGCAATAATTGCAAATACATTAAAAATCATATAAACATAAATGGGCTAAACTCTGGTGAGCTCTGTTTTACACAATTGCTCTACTGGTTTTTAAGAATCCAACAACTATCTGCTATTATAAGAGATATATCTAATTTAAAGATGGGGGATTGAAAAACAAAGGATATATCAGGTGGGCAACAACTGAAAGAAAATAGGTGTATATATATAATATTAAATAAAATAGAGTTTAAGACAAAAATAATTCATACAAATAGTAATGGTATATATAATATTACTACAACAATAACATAGGGGTACATACTGCCCCAATTCCATGACAACAATTAAAGTCCAATTCTACGTTCTATCACTACTTTTTCAAACAGGTTTTCTATTCCTTGCTCTTCTTCTCCTTCTGGTATCCCTATTATACAGATATTATTATGTTTCATGTTGTCCTGAAGTTTCCTTAACACCTGTTCATTCTTTTTGAGTCTATTTTTCCTTTTCTTGCTCTTTTCAGGAGTTTTTTTTCTATCTTGTCCTCCAGCTCGCTAATTTGATCCTCTGCTTCATCTAGCCTATTTTTAATTCCTTCTACTGTGTTCTTCAATTCAGAAATTGTATTCTTCATTTCCTCTTGGCTCTTGTTGGTAGTTTCTATTTCCTTTTTCATGTTGATATAGTTCCCAGCAGGTTCATCATAGTTGCCCTGTAGTTTGTGGTATATCTCAGTGAGCTCATTAAGCTTCCTTATAACCACTGCTTTGAACTCAATATCTAATAGTTGACTTGCCTAGCATTCTTTCTGAGGCTTCCTCCTTTCATTTCATTGTGGTTTGCTTCTTTGTCTTCCCATTGTTTGTGAGACTCTTCTTGTTAGCCTCTGCTTCTTAAATTGATCTGCTCTGACTCCCTGAGTTTGTGATGTGAACTTCTATGGTAGGAGACCTGTGAGATTCAGTGGTTCAGTGTCCTTGACCTCCTGAACTTGCTGCTCTTGGGATTCATTTATGTTGGCTCTCTGAATGTAATTGGGTTTTGATTGTTGTTGGGTCATTCTTTGGTGGGTCTTTCCATTCAGATGGTTGACTGAGGGTCGCTCTGTCTACTGCATCTTGTATGCTACTGTGCATGTGCTGCCAGAACAAAACCCCAAAGCCCAGGTAACAAACCCACATCTGCAAAAATGTCTCCACCCACAATCTCAGTATCAACAGCAAATGAACCAGTATTAATAAGGGTGTAAAGAGATAAAGACTATTATAAGAAAGAACAGAAATTAACTATAGTATAAATTCTACTGACTTAAAAGCACAAACTTGCTGGACAAGAAATTAATGTTAAGAAGCTATGCAGGAAACAAAAATATCACTAATCATGGAGAAGACCATGGTGGATTTTGTCTCAGTAGCCTCTTGTATTTACCACTGTTTTTTTCTTTCTGGATCCACCTCTGGTGATGTCAGATATTGACCTCCTCTGACCTTAGGCAGCCTGCTCTGAGACTGCCAGAGATCTGCTGTCTATGTTTGTTTCTTTCAGTTGCTAATCTAGTCACTTTGCACTCAGCAGTCAGGTTTAAGCCCCATAGGGTGGGGCAGGATCTCTCCTGGGGTTGGGGCTGTTGTTTTCCCTCAGGCTGCAGCTTTTCAGAGGGGAGTGGTCTGCCTGAGTGGGATGGCTGCTGCAGTATGGGTGACAACTCAGCACAAGGATCCCAGCAGCCACTCTCCCAGTTCCCTCCCCCAAGCCTCCACCCCCAGTCTGTCCTTAAGCATCTCTAGTATACTCTACCATCCTTTGGCAGGGATCTATTGTCTGTGGCTATCTCCTTCAGTTGTTAATCTAGTCATTCTGCTTTCAGCAGTCAGGCTTAAGCACCACAGAACCAGGACAGGGTCTCTCTTGGGGGTGGAGCTATTGTTTCCTCTCAGGCTGCTGCCACTTGAAGGGGAGTGGTCTGCCTGAGCTCGAGGGCTACCACCATTTTGGGGATGACTCAGCACCAGGATCCCTGCAGCTATTCTCTCCACTCTATCCCCAAAGCTTCTGTCCCCATTCTCCCCTCAGGCATCTCTAGCTCACTCTGCTCCTGCCTCTGCTGGAACCCCTGGTAAGTGACAGCTTTTGACACACAAAATGAAGATTTGTGTGTTAGCTCTTCAAATGGCACTTTGCATCTCCAGACGTTCAAACGGTGGAGAGCAACCCTGCTACTTTTCGCTGCTGGTTGTTATCTGTGTATTTTTGGGCTATGATCTCTCTAGGCTAGGGATCTCAGCTTAGGGATTAGATTCCATCCTTCTTAGGGGGATCCAATGGGCTACTTAATTATCCTTCTGGCTTGCCTCCTTTGTGCCCACAGCCAATCTTCTTGAGTCTCCACTGTACTTCTTACCAGACAGTTTATGCTGAAGTTTATTCTTCTGTCTTTCCAAGATTATAAGGCTTCTCTCTCACTATTTGGCTGTTTGTTCTGGGTAATTTCTTCACAAGTTAGTTTTAATTCCAGATTGATCCTGGGAGGAGGTTAGTGTGGCTTCCATTTACTCCTCTGCCATCTTGCCCCCCAAAAAACAATTCTATGTTCTATCATGCTTAAAATAATTGCTGAAACTATCCAAAACATAACAATGCCAGTACACATAGCACACATTTTTCTCATTGTTCTGTGTGCTATTCTGTCCTTAGGAGAACTATCCCAGAGACTTCTCACCTGTCTCATTTTAAATAAGCAGAGAAAAACATTTCTGAATTTTAATCAAATGGCACTGTACACAGTTAAACATTCATTAAAATGTTCTCAAGATTTGCAAGTGATGTATATCGACAAAAATAAGATGTATATCTTTGGGGGGTGGGGTGGTATTTCAAAATCTACACACAAGGAGTGTGTTAACCTGGTCACAAAAGTTCAATGTTAAAAATTTCAATGTGCTCAAAACTTGTTCACAGGTATTATGAGAATGTATGTTAGATTTTATAATTTTTTAATCCTCACCCAAGAATATGTTTATTGATTTTAGAGAGAGAGGGGAAGGGAGAAAGAGAGAGAAACATCAATTGGTTGCCTTCTGTACACATCCCAGACCAGGATCAAATCCACAAACTTTTGGTGTATGCGATGATGCTCTAAACAACTGAGCCACTTAGCCAGGGAAGATTTTATTATTTTTTAAGTAATTAAATATATAGTTCAAAATAAAATCATAATCAAATGTACTAAGAACCCATGAAGGGTTCTCAGCAGAGTACAGTTAAGAAAACCACCAGTATGATACAGAAGATTACTCCATGGCTACTTAGACACCCAAGGGAAGCAAAATACTCTTACATTGCGTAATGCCTATTAATGCTAGTCACTGTGGGGTCATACTGTTGCTGCCAAGTATATAATCCATTTTCTTGGCACAGTCCAACAAATAACCAACACAGACACACACATTCATGCACACCATGCATGACCCAACATTTTTTGGTTAAGTACCCAATGTGGTTAGTAGAAGTTTCTGCCAAAATGTATTCACTGAATGGTTTATTAATTCAACTAATGTTTTTAAAGCTTCTACCAACTGTCAGGTCCTATAATAGACACTGGAAATGTGACACTGACCATGACAGACAAGATTCTTGCTGCCATGGAGGTTGTATCCTAATTTGGGGCACAGGCAAAATCAAGAAAAGAATAAATGAATGAAATAGTTTCAAAGAATGCCAAATTCTTTGACAAAAATAACACAAGACTCTGTGCTAAATGCAATTTTGCAACTTTAGCACTACTGATATATTGTGCCAGAAAATTCTTTATTGTGGGGGCTGTGCTATGCATTGTAGGATGCTCAGTAGCATCCCCAGCTCCCATGCACTGTATTCCAAGAGCACCTTCTCAGTTATGATGGTCAATGATAACTCCAGATATTGACAAATGTCCACTGGGGAAGAGGGGCTGAATGAACCCAGCTGAGAGCTGCTATGCAAGAGTGACCAGAATGACAGAATGAATATTTAGGAGGCTTTCTTTTTTTATTGGATGTTTAGGAAAGACCTCTTTGCAGGCTTAAAAATGAAAGAAAAATAACGACAACCAGGAAATATTTTTGTTGAAAGCTTTCCAGGCAGAGTTGAACAGTAAGTACTAAAGCAATAAGGTGATAATAAACTTGGAGTCCTAAAGGAACTGACAGAAGGCTTGTGTGACTAAAGCACAGAAGTAAGAGATTGTACCAGAGAGCAGACAAAAACCAATCATAAGATCACAGAAGCCTTATAGTCCATAGTAATTTCAGGATTTTTTTTAATGTTATAAAAAGTTTCAGTAAAGAGAGTTTATGTTTAGTTATGTAGGACAAAATGTTTCTAGGTAGACCTTTAAAGGTGTATAGGCCTAAATTTTTATAGTCTGGGACAAAGACAGAAGTATTTCTGGTATAGATAGGGGATCACAGGTGATAAAACCTATCTGGGATGGGGCAAGCAGTGCACAGGAATGGGTTTCAAGGATTGTCAGAAATGTAGATTATAATGCAGGAATAAGGGACTTTTGAGGGACATCTTTCCCTCCAGCCACCACAGGGATGACAACTCAGAGGAGCTCTCTTTCAAGGAGAGTGTGTTCTAGGCAACAGATTGGCAGCAGCTGTGAGCTGTAGGACCCACTGCATGCATATGGACTCTGGCTCAGCCCCAAACAGGGCCCATTAGGAAGGGTGGCTTGAAGCCAAGAACAGGGTGACCCCTGTACAGGGTGAGCTGGAGACCAACAACCTAGGGACACGTGACTACCATAACAAAGATATCAATGGCTTGATTCTAAAATATTCTTGTTAGAAATTTACAGAGTCAACACTTCAAGATCATTGGAGAAAAGGATAATCACCTTGAGCCCTTTATTCCAACTTCTTCATTGTTGTATTATTGTAACCATTTTTTAAGTATTGACATGTGTAAGGCATTGTTCTGTTTTGCATTCATTTCTTCATCCAATCTTCTGAACAATCCTATGAGATAGATTATCTTACTTCCAGCATTTTATATTTTTATAAAAATGGGCATTCAAACCTAGAGATGTTCTGTTGCTTACCTGCAGAATTTGAAAATTAAGCAGTCTGCCTCAAGTCTAATCTCTTAACCAGCATAAAATACTCAAGTAAAACAATCAATTCCATAGACTACTCAGATGAAGCAACTAACAAAGATGAAATCACTTGCCAGAAGTCATATACAACCAATGTCTGTTTGAGAAATAATTGGTAATAAATTGCTAGCATTGGAACACCTTCTTAGTGCCAGTTATTCTTCTAAATGCTGTATATGAATTTTCTTTTTAAACTCCACAAGAACCTTTGAAATATGTCTTATTAGTTGTCTCATTTTATAGATGAGAAATCTGAAGTTTAGAGATCTGAAGTAACTTTTCCAAAGTCACAGAACCAGGAAGCAGTGAAATTGAGATTGTAATTTAGCAGTCAAATACAGAGGCCTTCAGTCCTGGCACTAAACTATAGAACCCAGCTATCTTCCAACAGCAAGGAATTGATTTAGAAACTCTTTTGATCTTATTCATATAAATAAGGTATATTATTTAAAATTGCACAACATTATTTAAAGCATTTACAAATAAGGATATCTGATCCAGGGGTGTCCAACCAGCAGCCCATGGGCCACATGTGGCCCAGGATGGCTATGAATTCCTTCCAACACAAAATCATAAATTTACTTAAAACCTTCTTTTGCCCATCACTTTTAATTAGTGTTTGTGTATTTAATGTGTGACCCAAGATAAATCTTCTTCCAGTGTGGCCCAAAGATGCCAAAATTTTGGATAACCCTGTGAGGCAATCTGGTGGAAAGCCTCCACTATTTTTTTGTTTGTGCAGAAGACTTTTTAAAAAAATACAACAAATTTATTAATCAATTTATTTCACACGATAACTTAATTTCCAAGTAAGTACAGTATATGAAAAGAGAACTTGGTGTGTTGATTCTGCAATCTCTTTTTAATACGTAAGATAGTTACTAAGTTCAGACATTTCCAAGTTACTTTAGGTAAAGATTTTTTCCTACATTATCTGCAAACTTCACCTCCAGATCTTCTAACCAAACACATTAGAAATCAGCAGAGATCTACAGTTCCAGAAGCTACTGTTTTGGAATCTGTGTATTTGTCTGAGTTCCAGTGATATATGGCATAGGGATGACACACTGTCATGTTTGTGTTTGCACACTTCTGATGGCACCACTTTGACAGAAGAGATTGGTCCAATCTGTTGATGACCCAATCTGTTAAAAAGTGTTTATGCTCAAGAAAAGTTTATGCTCAAGACCCACTTGGCCTTGGCTTCTCATTGTGATTTGGGCTCATGTGTGCTCTTTCTGCAACCCAGGCAGAGAGGGCAGCGGGTACGTGGAGGCAAGGCCTGTTCAGGGCAATGGCAGAAGTACAAGAAAACCTGCGTGCAATCACATCTCAGTCCTCTGATCTAATCGATGTAGATCATATTCACTAGCCACTTACTATGTGTTAAGCAACCACATACTAAGAACTTTACCTACACTCTTTCATATGATTTTTACAACCACCCTGTGAAGAAGGGCCAATTTTAATCTTCATTTTAAAACAAGGAAATGGAGGTAAAGAGAAGGTAAGAAACTTGCCCAAAATCCTGAATCTAGTAGATTCCAGTACAGGCAGCAAGAATCCAGGGACGATAGATTTGGCAGTACATTCTATCTACTGCTCATATCCCAATCCTCAGCACCACATGGAAATGCGGCTGCTTTCAAAGCATTGTATGTATCTGGGTTCTCAGACCATGACACTTTAAAACTATGAATATATGAATTTTGTTTAATTTAGATCACGAAATACTTGCTATGCACAAAGCCTATGTAGCATTCATCTATCATATGAAGTCTTATAAAATGGACACATAGAAATCTATCACCCAAGAACTAAAATATGACCAATGTCATCATAAGTTCCTTCTCTGTATCAACTTTCTGTATCCCCCTAAAGGTAACCACTATCTTGAATTTTATATTTATCATTCTCTTGCTTTTTTAAATATACATCAATCATATATCAAATAGCTTTACTTGGTTGAACTTCAACTGTGCTGTCATATAAATCTCTAGTTAATTCATTTTTTACTGTATAATAGTTCATTTAGTAAATATATGCAATATATCAATTATTCTACCAACAAATGTTGGGCTGTGTCTAAAGTTTTGCTATTAAAAAATAATGTTTGTGTGAACAATCTAACTAGTAATGTATGATAGTTCCTGTTATGCTACATCCTTGCCAATGCTTGCTATTATCAGGCCCATAATTAAGAGGAAGCAAAATAATATTTTATTTGATATTAATTTGTATTTTTCTGCTTACTAAGAAAGTCTAGCACCTTTTCATTAGGCAAATATACCAAATGTATTTCCTCTTGTGTGAACTGTTTATTCATGACTCCGGCCTATTTTCTTACTGGGATATTTGTCTTTCTTATTAGCACATATCAGTTGTTCATGTCTTATGTATAGTATTTTTATATAAATATTGTCCATTTTATATATTGCTAATGTCTTTTCTCAGTTTGTGTCTTGTCTTTTCATTCTTTGATCAATCTTTTCCTTCACAGTTGTACTGGGTTTAATAGTGTCCCTCCTTCCTAAATTTATTACCACTCAGAGCCTGCATATAGGCTTGTTTGATAATAGCATCTTTGCAGATATAATCCAGTTAAGATGAGGTCATGCTGGCTTAGGGCAAGCCATACATCCAATCATTGCTATTCTAATAAGAGGGAAATTTGGACACAAAGAGAAAGGAGACACAGGGAGGAAGGCCACCTAACAAGAGACACAGATATTGGGATTGTACTGTGACAGCCAAGGAACATGAAGGATTTCTAGCAACCACCAGAAGGTAGGAGTTGTCAAGGCATGATTCTTTCTTAGGGCATTCTGAAGTCACATGGGCCTGCAGAAACCATGATTTCAGACTTTCAAAACTGTGACAGAATAAATTTCTGTATTGTAAGCCACCCAATTTGTAGTAATTTGGTGGAGCAACCACAAGAAATTAATACCATGACAAACAATTTTTGTTATGACAACTTTTTAATCCTAAAATTGAGAATACTCTATTATAGTCCACTAAAAATTTAAATATGTGCCTTTGCATTTAAGATTTTAGCACATTGAATACTGCTTTTGTTTATGGGCATAAATTAGGGGCACCATCTTGGGAACTGCCCTGCCTGGTTTCAGAAGCTGTAACCCCCCCATGGCTAAGACTGAGTGAGAGACCTTGGGACCCTAAGCCATTAAGGAGACAAAGCTTATCCCCCTGGCAGGAGCACTGCCTCTGCTCCCTTCCTGGCCCCCAGTGCATGACCAGTTAGCCAATGATGGGTAGGATTCCTCAAGGGAGGGACAATCTATGACAGGCACAGTCATGAGAGGGCCCTCAGGGAAGGATTTGGGAGGCTATGGAGAAAGGGGGTGATGGACCTTTGCTCCTTGGCTTTGACATGGCCTGAGTCCTCATTCTGTCTTCAAGAAGTCTCCTAATTTCTTGGCTGCCTTACTTCCCCTGCTTGACCTAAGCCTGAAATAAAGCTGGAGGTGGGTGCGGCCCTGTGCTGGAAAGGGCCGGTTTCCCAGGGTGATCAGGCCTAAGAAAGAATGCATAAAATCCTGTGAAACCTGCTTTGCTAATACCCTGAATTTAAATGATAAGGGTCCAAACATGAAATGAGTTTGTTTCCCCAAAGTTTTATGGCCCTTTAGCTATCTGACCCTGACTCAAAATAAACCCTCAAAATAAAGTCAAGTTCTTTGAATGTATTTATTTGATTATTACTGCCTGACAAAAATTGATAAGCTTTCCATATATGCCCTGTATTCCTATGCAAATTAAGCCAACAAAAGCTTGTCAAGGCAAGGGTCGGCATGCTCTCCTCTTGAGAGAGTGGCTATGAGGTCCCTTTTCCTCCACAGGACACAGTAGTCCATGTGAATTTGTGTCATCTCAGCCACAACATCACGGACACTGCTTGCTGGTGTCCGCGTCAATACCATTTTGGGTTTTCTTGTTTGTTTCTTTTGGGATTTTTTTTCTGTTTGAATAATAAGTTTTCCCAGCACCATTCATTGAATGTTTAATCTTCTCTCCATTAATTTGCAAAAGCTCCACCATATATGAAAATGTTTCTTTTTGGGTTTTTAAGTATGTTGCATTGATCAGTCTATTACCCTATTCAATGCTAATTATTGTAATATTATTATAGTTCTTTCTTTTTGTTAAACTAATATTTTCCCTATCTTCCACTTTTTTTCTTCAGGTGTGTGTTGGTTATTCTTGGGCATTTGACCTTCCATTAAAATATAAAAATGTTTGTAAAGCTCCTTGTAAATCTTGTGGTGAGAGTTGGGATTTTTATGAAAATTTTATTTAGTCTATAGATTAATTTATGGGAGTTAACATTTTTATAATATTAAACTGCCCTATTCATGAAATGACTGTATAGCTTTATTTGTTTTTTAAACAATTAAAGTATTAAAGTATTATAGTATTATAATTTTTAAGTATTAAAGTTTTATAATTTTATCCACATGTCTCGCACATTTATTGTACAATGTATTCCTAACTACCATATATTCTTTGTTGTTCATAATATATTATTAACATCATGTTTTATAAATTATATTTGGCATATATAAATGTAAATTTTGACTCTTGGTATTATATACACTTTGCAAAATTTTACTATTATATTAAGTTTTTATATATACCTCTCAGTTTTGTTTTTTAATATATTTTATTGACTATGCTATTACAGTTGTCCCATTTTTTTCTTCCCTTTATTCCCCTCCACCTTGCCACCCGCCTCCCACCAGCATTTACCCCCTTCAGTTCATGTCCTTGGATCATACATATAAGTTCTTTGGCTTCTCCATTTCCTGTACTATTCTTAACCTCCCCCTTATCTTTAGTCGGGTAATGTAATTATGATGTACCTTGGTGTGTGCTCTCTTGGGTCCAACTTCTTTGGGACTCTCTAAACTTCCTAGACTTCCTGGAGGTTTGTGGAATCCACCCTGCCTGGTTTCAGGAGCCATAACCCCCCATGGCTAAGGCTGAGTGAGAAACCTCTGAGAACCAGGAAGCCTAAGAAGACAAATCTTTTTTCCCTGAACATGGGCACTGCCTGCTCTGTGTTTGGCTCCCTTTGGCTTGATTGGATAGTCAATGACAGGTAACAATTCTCTAAAGAGAATGAACCTAAGACAGACACGATCACGTGGGAATAAGCCATCAGGGAAGAGACTCAGGGGGCTGTGGAAGTGAAGGGGTGATCGACATTACCCCTGCCCCCTCAGCTTTGACAATTGCCTGAATCCTTGCTCTGGATGTGAGAAATCCAAGTCTCCTGGCTGCCTTTGTCTTCTCCGCCTGACTCAGGCCCTGCGGAAATAGCAGGGGCAGTGAGGTCCAGACCAGAGTCGGTGGACACCTGGGATAAATTAGACTTGGGACATAAAATATGCAAAATCCTGTGAGACCTGCTTGCTAGAATGCTCTTGGATGTGTAGGCATGGGCAGGAAACAAAACTAGTCCTGTATCTGTTAGGTGATAACCATCCAAAAACTCAGCGTGAGGTCTTTGAATCCTTTGTAAAGTATCTACCTGTTTTTAATCCTCTCTGCTAGACAATAAATCCACATTCTGTATCCATTCACCTACCTAATACTACCTAATAAAAAGTCTGCTCAGGCGGGAAAGGGGGGCACTCTCCCCTTGAGAGAGTAGCTGCTGACCCTATTCCTCCACAGGACGCGGTAGTCCGTGTGTATTTCTCTTGTGTCTTGTGAGCATCTGCAACATTTGCGGTCACCGCAGGCCGGTGGTTGCAACAAATTCTCTTTCCTTTTCCAGATTGGGGAAGTTCTCCTTCCTTATTTTTTCAAATTAGTTTTCAATTTCTTGCTCTTCTTCTTCCCCTTCTGGCACCCCTATGATTCGGATATTGGGATGTTTAAAGTTGCCCGGGAGTTCCTAAGGCTCTCCTCAATTTTTGAATTCTTGTTTCTTCATTCTGTTCTAGTTGAATGCTTATTTCTTCCTTCTGATCCAAAACATTGATTTACATCCCAGTTTTCCTTCCCGTCACTGTTAGTTCCCTGTATACTTTCCTTTATTTCACTTTTTATAGCCTTCACTTTTTCCTCTATTTTGCAGCCATACTCAACCATTTCTGTGAGCATCCTGATTACCAGTGTTTTGAACTCTGCATCTGATAGGTTGGCTATCTCTTCATTGTTTAGTTGTATTTTTTCTGGACTTTTGATCTGTTCTTTCACTTGGGCCATATTTTTTGTCTCCACATGCCTGTTATGTAGTAAGGAGCAGAATCTTAGGTATCCACCTGGGCAGGGAAACCCATGTTGCTGTGTTGTGGTGCTGTATGTGGGGAAGTGGACTGAGAGGGAACAATGGCGCTTGCTCAGCCCTTGGCCAGCTTTCAGTCACTTTCTCCGCTACCAACAAGCATACCCACGAGCAAATTGGGCCCTTCTGGTGCTGATTCCCAGTACTAGATTCTGGGTGGTTTTGTGTATGTGCTAGGACCCTGCAGATCTCTCCAGCAAACTCTCCTGAGAGGCTGGGAGCTCTTCCTGCCACTGCAACCCCCACAGTATTTTTAGTCAGAGGTTTTGAGGCTTTAATTCACCACACTGGAAGCCTTTGTTTGTGTGGTCTGTCTCACTCCCCAGTTTTTCCTTCTGGTTTATCTGCATGCAAATGTGGTACCACCCACTCTGCCAGTCGCCACCTCACCAGGTCTGCCAGATGCTGACTTCCCTGCCCTGGTCCTCCAGCCACTGCCTTTCTGTGAGTCCTCTACCCTGGCTGCCTGTCTGCCCTTCCTACCAGTCTGGATGAATATTTCTTCTTTAACTCCTTGGTTGTCGGAGTTCCATACAGTTCAATTTTCTGGTCATTCTTATTGTTTTTATTTTTTAAATTTGTTGTTTTTGTTTTGGTTGTGCAAGAAGGCAAAGCATATCTACCTATGCCTCCGTCTTGGCCAGAAGTCCCTATACCTCTCAGTTTTCTATGCAGATAATCACATGCCAAAATGATGAGAGCATGCTTTCATTATTTCCAATATTTGTATTCTTTGTATCTGTCTCTGCTTGTTGCACAGGCTGGGACCACTTCTATAATAATGTTGCAGAACAGCAGTAAAAGTGGACATCCTGTCTTATCCCTAGTTTTAAGGATAATCTACTGTTTTGCTATTAAGAATGTTATGTTTGGCGTAGGTTTTGGGGGTATTCTTTACTATATTAAAGACAATCTTTCTATTTATAGTTTACTAAACATTTTATCATAAATGGATATGGAATATTTTAAGTCCTTATTTGACATCTATTGAAATCTATTCAAATGTGGTTTTTATCCTTAGTTGCATTAGTGTGGAATATTATATGAATAAACTTTTAAAAAGCAGTTTAAAGAGGTATGATTGACATACCAAAAGCTGTAAATATTTCATGCATGCATCTCCATGAGTTTGGAAATAAGAATACATCTATGAAAGCATCACCACAATCTGTGCCATAAACATATGCATCAGTTCAAAAAATTTTCTCCCACTCTCTTTATAATATTTTGCCTGTGTTATGAAAACACAGCATATAAGATCTGTCCTCTTAGGAAATTGTTAAGTATATGGTACAGTATTATTAGGCACTATGCTGTACTCAACATCTCTAGGACTTACTCACCTAGCATAACTAAAATGTTGTATCCTTTGACTAATACCTTCTCATTTCTCCTTCTCCCAGTGCCTGGCAACCACCATCCCATTCTCTGCTTCTATTGGTTTACCTATTTTAAATTCTTCATGTATGTGGTATTAGGTGATACTTGGCCTTTGGTGTCTGACTTATTTCACTTCACACAATGTCCTTTATTCATGTTGTCACAAATGGCAGGACTTCCTAACATATTTACTGCCACAAGAAAAAGGTTTTGAAAATGTCCACCTTGATGCATTTCTCTTTCAGAATACATACATTTGTGGTGAATTTTCTAAGGTGCTTTGTGATTGACTGATGATAGCCCCACACTGTCAAAATAAATTTTGTAAATGCTGGATTGATAACCTTGAAACAGTTGACACTGATTTTAATCTGGCAAACCATTTCATGCTGACTCCCAAAATTAGAAATAAATATTACACCTATACCAATTAAAAAAAAACAAATGACAGGATTTCATTCTTTTATAATGTTGAGTAATGTTCAAGTGTATGTACATATCCTGCTTTTGTTATCCATTGACCCACCATTATTTTGGTTGCTTCTGTGTCTTGACTATTCCAAATAATATTCCAATGAACGTGGGAGGGTAGATACTTCTTCAAGATCCCAATTCCAACTCCTGGGAAGTAGGATTGCTGTATCATATGGTAGTTCATTTCAATTTAGTATTTTTAAGGAACTTCCATATTGTTTTCCATAGTAACTCTACCAATTTACATTCCCACCAACATTAAACAATGGTTACCTTTTCTCTACATCTTTGCCAAACACTTGTTATCTTTTGTTTTAAAATAATAACCATCCTAACAGGTGGAAGGTGATAACTCACTATAGTTTTGATTTATATTTCCCTGATAATTAGTGATGTTGTGCACCTTTTCATATACCTATTTGCCACTTGTATGTTTTTGTTTTGTTTTGTTTTGTTTTTTGAGAAATGTCTATCAGTTCCTTTGGCCATTTTTAATGGTGTTATTTGTTTTTTAAGTATATTTTATTGATTCTGTTATTAGTTTTCCAAATTTTACCCCTTTATCCCCCCTCTGCTCTGCACACCCCAACCCTCCAGCATTCTCTGCCCCTTAGTTCATGTGCATGGATTGTACATACAAGTTCTTTGACTTCTCTGCTTCCTATACCATTCTTAACCTCTCCCTATCTATTTTATACCTACCAAATTATGCTTCTTATTCCTTGTATCTTCCCCCACATTCTTCCCCTCCCCTTCCTCACTGAAAATCCTCCATGTGGTGTCCATTTCTCTAATTCTGGTCCTGTTCTAGTTGTATGCTTAGTTTTTATTTTTGTTGTTTTTCTTTTTTTTTAGGTTCAGTTGTTGATAGTTGTGAGTTTGTTGTAATTTTACTGTTCATAGTTTTTGACCTTCTTCAATTTCTTAGATAAGTCCCTTTAGCATTTCATATAATAAGGGCTTGGTGGTGATGAACTCCTTTAACTTGACCTTACTTGGGAAGTAATTTTTCTACCCTTCCATTCTAAAGGATAGCTTTGCTGGATAGAGTAATCTTGGATGTAGGTCCTTGCTTTTCATAACTTCAAATATTTCTTTCCAATCCCTTCTTTCCTGTAAGGCTTCTTTTGAGAAATCAGCTGATAGTCTTATGGGAACTCTTTTGTAGGTACCTCTCTTCTTTCATCTTGTGCTTTTAAGATTCTCTTCTTATCTTTAATCTTGAGTAATATAATTATGTTGTGTCTTGGTATGCTCTTCCTTGGGTCCAATTTCTCTGGGATTCTCTGGGCTTCCAGGACTTCCTGGAAGTCTATTTCCTTCACCAGATTGGGGAAGTTTTCCTTCATTATTTGTTCAAATAAGTTTAAAACTTCTTGTTCTTGTTCCTCTCTTTTTGGCACCCCTATCATTTTGATGTTAGAGCAGTTAAAGTTGTCCCAGAAGTTCTTAAGCCTCTCCTCATATTTTTTGAATTCTTGTTTCTTTATTCTGTTCTGTTTGGATGTTTATTTCTTCCTTTTGTTCCAAATCATTGATTTGAGTCCAGGTTTCCTTCCCTTCATTGTTGGTTCCCTGAGTATTTTGTTTTATTTTAGTTTGCGTAGCCTTCATTTGTTCCTCCATTTTGCAACCAAGCTCAATCAGTTCTTTGAGCATCCTAATTGCCAGGTTTTTGAACTCTGCATCAGATAAATTGGCTATCTCCTCATTGTTTAGCTCTTTTTCTGGAGTTTTGATCTGTTCTTTCATTTGGGCCATATTCCTTTGTCTAAGTACACTGGTCTGGGTGAAGTTTTCTTTAATTCCTTCATTGTCAGAGTTCTATGCAGTTTGATTTTCTGGCATTTCTGGTTGTTTATTGTTTTTTAGATTGGTTGTTATTCTCCTTTTGGTTGTGTGAGGAAGCAAAGGGTTTCTACCTACACCTCTGTCTTGGGTGGAACTCCTAATGGGTTTATTTGTTTTCTTGCTATTCAGTTGTAGGACTTCCCTACATTTTTAAATATTAATCCTTTATCATATATGTAGTTTGAAAATATTCTCCTTCATTCCATCAGTTGCCTTTTTGTTTTGTTGATTTTTTCTTTTCTGTGCAAAAGCTTTTTAGCTCAATGTAGTCCCACTTGTCTATTTTTGCTTTTGTTGTCTGTGCTTTTGTTGTAATATACAGCAAAGTATTAAGTAAACACTTAATGTTAACTCACCTCTGAATTCCTGAAATAAATTCAACTTACTTTTTACGCATATGTTTTGTAGAGTTTGCTGAATTTATCTGGTAATATTTTAGTTAATATCTTATATTTATGTTTATTAGTGAGATTAGCTCTTGCTTCCAATTTGGCTCAGAGGATGGATGTGGAGTAGTCGCTCCTTTTGCATTATTGGAAATAATTTACATGAAATTAGAATGATTCATTCCTTGTAAGTCTTATAAAATTGTCCTATATAACCATCTGGGTCTGGTGCTTTCATTATGTGAGTAAATTTACAAACTTTTACAAGGTTTGAAGGGTACAGTTAATAATCCTGATTGTACAGACAATATATACTAAAGCTTAAAAACTAGACTAAGCCACATTTTTCTTAAACTAACGTGGATCTTTTGTAAAACATTACCATATTTTAGGCCAAAACATAAGGCTCAAACACTTTCAAGGAACAAGTAATATTGAAAAGATTAATAAAATAGACAACTTCTAATAGGACGGATATGTTTTGGCTCTTTCATAAATGATAATGTTCTCAAAATATTCTGCTGTGATATTAGACTGTTTCTATCTTTGTCTCTGTAATTCTAACAATTTTTGCTTTATATTTTTGAGGCTATTTTGTAAAGTGCATACATGTTTATAATTATTATGTTTTCACAGTGAGTTGACATTTTATTTAATGAATTTTTATCTCTAATAATTTTTCATTAATTTGCTCAGTATATATTTACACATTGAATGATACATCTTTGTTTTCTAGCACAGTCCTAATGTCAAAGAGCTAGCCACCAAGATCCAAAACCAGACTTTTACTTATCAAATATCTGATTATTTTTGATAACTTCAAAATGTACTTGTTGATTTTTATTCTATGTTTTATTCCTTTAAATAGTTCATACAGTAAAATATACTCTGTGTGTAATGTTCTTATATAAAATAACTAGATGTCTAAATTTGATTGCTAGCTTGCTTCTACTGGCTGTCATTCATGATGGTTGATGAAATTCTATTGTTTGACCTTAATGAATTGAGAATTGGGTGACTATGTTAAGGATTTTGCACAACTGAGAACTTGTTTTGGCTTTTATTGAGAGCCAAGGAATGCTACTAGTGTGAGATAACTTTAGATCTTTCAGAGTCTACAAGCCTAATGTAGAAATCTCATGTTCTGCTCACTAACAATCCTTGACAGTCATGTTCTTATGAAATGTAGAGATAAACAATACACGAGTATGTACACACATAATTCTTATAGTGTATCAGTCACCTGTTCTACAGCACTATATCCTACCGTTCCACTGCAATCCAACCACTCACATGATAATTTTTTCTAAGTTTGACTAATTTTTTGCTGGTGCAACCTCACAGTGGCTTACTCATGTCTAAGGTTAAATCAATTTATTTTCTTTCATTTGTTTTTGTATTTTTTCTCAATGGTTAATTTTTATTTATTTATTTTTTACAACCCCAGGTCTAGTTACCTTTCCTGTCTGACCATTTATCCCTCTTTGACCTCTTCTCCCTCTCCCTACCCACTTTTCCTTCTGGTCTATGAGGGTTTTTTTCTTAATCTCTTTAACTTATTCTCTCAGCTCCTAGTAGCCCTCCCCTCTGACAACTGTCTGTCTGTGCTCTGTATCTATTAGTCTGTTTCTATTTTGTTTGTTAATTTATTTTGTTCATTAGATTCCACATATAAGTGAAATCATATGGTACTTGTCTTTTTCTGACTGGTTTGTTTCACTTAGCATAATATTCTCCAGGTCCATTCATGTTGTCTCAAAAGGTAAGATTTTCTTCTTTTTTATAACCAAATACTATTCCATTGTGTAAACATACCATTGCTTTTTTATCCACTGATCTACTGATGGGCAGTCAGGCTGCTTCCAAATCCTGGCTATTGTAAATAATGCTGCAATGAACATAAGGGTGCACACATTCTTTTGAATTAGTGTTTTGGGTTTCTTTGGATATATTCCCATAAATGGAATTGCTGAGTCATAAGGAAGTTCCATTTTTAATGTTTTTAAATCACTTTTTATTTTTCAATTACAGTTGACATACAATATTATATTATTTTCATGTATACACCCCAGTGATTAGACATTATACAACTTACTAAGTGATAACCCCAATAAATCTAGTATTCATCCTGACACCATACACAGTTATTAGAATATTATTGACTACATTTCCTATGCTGTAATTTATATCCCCATGACTGTTTTGCAACAACTAATTTATACTTCTTATTCCCTTCAAACTTTTTCATCTATCCCCCAAACCCCCTCCCATCTGGCAATTATCAAAATGTTCTCTGTATCTATGAGTCTCTTTCTCTTCTGTTTATTCATTTATTTTGTCATTTACAACCATTTGTTGATAAATATATATTTTTGCCATTTTATTATTCATATTTTTATCCTTGTTCTCCTCCTCCTTCCCCTTTTTCTTCTCTTCTTAAGATCCTTTAACATTTCATGTAACATGGGTTTGGTGATGATGAATTCCTTTAGCTTTTCCTTGTCTGAGAAGATCTTTAAATATCCTTCTACTCTAAATGATAACTCTCTAGGTAGAGTAATGTTGGTGGGAGGTGCTTGCTTTTCATCACTTTGAATAATTCTTGCCAGTCCTTTCTGGTCTATGAAGTTTTTGTTGAGAAATCAACTTACAATTTTATGGGAGCTTCCTTGTAAGTAACCAACTGCTTTTCTCTCTTGTTGCTTTAAAAAAATTATTGTTCAGTCGCAGTTATCCCTATTTTTCTCCCATTACTCTTCCTTGCCCTATCCACCCTCCACCTCCCACATTTAATCCCCTCCATTGTCTTTGCTCATGGGTCCTTTATATATGTTCCTTGACTTGACCCTTCCCCTTCTGTCTCCCATTATCCCCCTCACCCACCCATCTGGTCACTGTTAGTTTGTTCTTTATTTCCATGTCTCTGGGTCTATTTTGCTTGCTTGTTTGTTTTGTTGATTAGGTTCCACTAATAGTTGAGATCATATGGTATTTGTCTTTCACCACCTGGGTTATTTCACTTAGCATAATACTCTCCAGCTCCAAATTCACTCTTTGTCTGTACCCTTTGCATTTTAATTATTATGTGTCTTGGTGTGTGCCTTTGTGTCTTTCTTCATTTTATTTGGAAATCTCTGTGCTTCCTGGACTTGTGTGTTTATTTTCTTCACTAGGTTATGTAAGTTTTCTATCATTATTTTTAATAGATTTTCAATTTCTTGCTCTCTCTCTCTTCTCTTTCTAACACCCCCATGATAAAAATGTTGATGTGTCTGAAGTTGTCCCAGAGACTCCTTTCACTATCTTCATTTTTTAAATTCTCTTGTTGTTTCTGTTTTTCTGATTGGGTAAGTTTTCTTCTTTATATTCCAAGTTGCTGATTTGATTCCAAGCTTCAACTATTCTGCTATTGATTCCTTGTAATATATATCTTTTCATTTCAGTTAATGTGTTGTTTATTTCTGAGTAGTTCTTTTTTATTTTTTTCTCTCTGCATTTTTGTTTCCTTTCTCTCTTTTGAAATTTTTACTAAGTTCATCTACTCTTCCCCTAAGTTCACTGAGCATCACTATAACCAGTGTTCTGAAGTCTGTGTCTAATAGATTGCTTGTCTCCATTTTGTTTAATTCTTTTTCTGGAGTTTTTTCTATTCTGTCAGTTGGCACATGTTTCTTTGTCTCTAATTTTGGCAGCCTCCCTGTATTTGTTTCTATGTATTAGGTAGGGCTGCTATATCTCCTGGGCTTCGTAGAGTGGCCTAATGTAGTAGGTTTCCTATCAGGTCCAGTGGCATAACCTCCCCAATCACCCAAGCTGGGCACTCCAGATATGCTACCCCAACCATGTGGGCTGTGTGCACCCTCTTGTAGTCGAGCTTTGATTGCTGTTGGCATGCCAATGGGAGGCATTTACCCTCAAGCCAACTGGCTGCAGGAATGGCTGTGACCACCAACCATTGTGGAATATTAATTGTGCAGGGGCCCATCCCATAGATCAAAACTTACTTCAGCAGGACTCTGGTGCCCACTAAATCCTGCCCTTACATGTGTCTCTGTGGAGGTAGTTGGGTGGTACTCCAACATGGTCTGAATCTGTCCACTAGGTGTGCTGGCTCTGGGGTCTCCCAGTAGGTGCAGGTCAAGGTCAGCCACCACTTGTGTTCAGGCCAGGGCCACCTGGCTTGAGCTACAAAGCAATCTGCATGTGGCTGCTACTTCTGCTGGGCTTAGAGGGATTCATTTGAAGTCTAGCTGCAACTGGCTGCTCCTAGTGCCCAGCCTGGGACCACTTAGTGAGAGTTTGGGGGCATGTCAAGGTCAGATGCTGTTTGTATGAAAGATTTTAGGAAAGTCTGAAGTGTAAGTGCTCTAAGAGGAACTGCCTGGGACTTCAGAAGCCCTCCATCTAACTCAGCCTCAATCCCTGCTGGTTATTACAGCCAGAAGTTATTGGGACTTCTCTTCTCAGCACTGGAATCCTGGGCTTGGGGGCTTGATGTAGGACTGATACCTATCTCTCCTCAGGTGGGACCTCTGCTGCCCAAGATATCCCTCCCAAATTTTTATCATTGCACATGGGTGTGAGACCTGCCTGATCCTTGTGGCTGCCCCTCCTACCATTCTCAAAGTGGATTCTTTATTTTTTCATCGTTACCTGAAGGTATGTTTATTGATTTTTAGAGAGAAACATCAATCAGCTGCTTCCTATACATGGCCTGACCAGGGATCAGACCTGCAACCTAAGTGTGTGCCCTGACCAGGAATCAAACCCATAATATTTTCGTGTATGGGATAATGCTCCAACCAACCAACCCACCTGGCTAGGGTTCAATGTGGCTTCATCTTTAAATCCCTAGATGTAGGTCTTCTGTTCTCTTAGATTTTGTGTGGCACTGAATGATGGTGGTTCTGTAGTTTTGTTGTGATTTTGATGTGGGTGTGGGAGGTTCTGAGTACCACATTTACCTATACTGCCTAAGGTTGAATCCATTTCCAACATTTTTGCTTTGGCACTTTGAATTTCATAAAATAGCTCCAAGAGTCCCTTTAATGTGGTTTGTTACACTTCATGTCCCATTTACTTTCTTACCCAAAATCTAAGAGATTATGGCACTGGGTGCCTATAACAAGCTGCTTAATTCCTGGAAGTGTGAGATAGTTAAACTTCCTGGGGCTACTTCTAACCACAGGGAACTGGGAATATGTGAATAAATGTATCCCCATTCCTAAGATAGATAGCTTAAGCTGGGCCCTAACCTGTTAGCATTAGTGGTCTTATAAGAAGAGGAAGAGAAAGACATCTTTTTTCCCTATGTGAAACCACACAAACAAGAGATCCTGTACACATATAGGGAGATGATGGTCACCTACAAAGCAAGGAAAGTGGGACAAGAATGAAACCTACCTTGCTAGTACATTGGTCCTAGAGCCTCCAGAACTGTGAAAAATAAGTTTCTATTATTTAAACAATTTAGTCTATGGTATTTTGGTATAGCAAACCAAGCTCAATAAGACAAGATGTTTTATTTCTTCATAAAAATTAATTATACCAACAGTAGTTTTAAACAGTGATTGCCTTACTCTTCTCATCACAGAACTTGATATTGAGCCAGCATCTTCTCTATGCCTTGGCAAATAGTCATAGTCCTTTCTAAGTATGAATCAACTTTCAACATTCTATCTTTGAGCTTTCAATGCCAGGAAATATCTCAAAGAGTTCCTTTAATATGAGTTTTTCTTTGTTAATGTCATCCCCTCTTGCATATCTTTATATATTCATCACAGTCACTTTCCTCATTTATGTTTAGTTTGCCTTCATTTGATTGAACATCTAGTTAGGTTAAAAGATGGCTTTTCTGTTGTTTAATAATTCCAACTCTACTTAGACAAACTACTTACCATTCATTCATAAGCTTATAGTACATCCTTCATAAAATTCATGACCTGCATATGAGTATAAATAGTCTCTTCATATAAGGCACAATAAAAATAGTGATTAAACTCTAATGATACTTACTAGAAAGGAACCAATTCATACAATCAACTCAAAACATATAGTCATTTGTAAATGACTGTATAAAGCCTTTAGCAACACAAAACTTACAATCAGAAAACACTAACTTTAATGTCCTACCACCATTGATTTTATAGGGTGATAATGTCTTCTATAATTTTTATTATTTTAACTTTTTCTTGTCTATTAATAATTTAATTAAGCAACTCATAAAATTCTATTATTAACTTTATAAATCATAGGTTCCTAACCAAATACTTAAAAAATTTAAATTCCCTGAAAATGACATGTTCTTTAGAGACTTGCTGTTTAGAGAAATGCTTATCTTTTGAGATGCAAAATGGAAACTTGCATATATAAAGGGTCTTTTTAAGTATATTCTAAGAAAATGAAAGCACAGGTATTTCTTCTACACGGAATTTTGTCTTAAGATTGTAATGCACAAGACTGCTTTGAAAGGATTTTTCTCTAACTTTAATCAGACCTTAATCATTTTGAAAAAAAAAAGTCACTGGATAAGTAAAAAAAGATTGTTGCATTTCAAGTCTGGCTCTTTTAATGAATACAAAGCATGGGTTAATTATTTCAAACAGTTTTATAAGATAAAGGAGAAGGCCATAAAAGACATCCAAACTGACTACCATCACTTTTCAGTTATTCTATAGTTATTCTCTCCTCTGTTTTCTCAAAGGTGAATTTCAGTGTAACTGTTAAGAACAATATTTTCCCTCTAATAATCAGAGGGTTTTTAAAAAATAATTATTTTCTCAGACTTGCTAACTTGGAACCTTGATATTATATATAGATGTATTAATTATAGAAAACATCCATCATTACATTGTTTTAGGTAAGAATTAACCATAATACATTAAATTAAAGAGGTTGAAAATACCATGTTAAGAGCCCTCATATACTTCTGGTGCAAGTGTGAACTGGCAACAACTGAAAGCTAACATTTTCTCCCAAAGATGAAAACTCACATGGTTTGCAACCCCAGAATTTTACTCCTAGGTACTTTCACAACAGTAATGTGCAGATGCGTTCATAAAAAGAATGTATTAAAGTATTCATAGCAGCATTATTTTTAATAGCCCAAAACTGGGAACTACCAAAATGTTCATTCCAGTGGAATAGCCACTCATCAGCAATGGGAATGAACTATCTCAAATGGCATGCAGATTCATGCATCAACTTACAAACTCGTTGAATAAAATAAGTCAGATACACAAAAAAGTACATATGATATGATTTCACTAATTAAAATACAATGTAGGCCAAAAGTAATCTACTCCATATAGTCAAAAATCAGAATAGTAGCTTCTCTTAGAGGTGGGACAAATTGTATCTAGAACAGAGAAGTGAAGGGGCTTCTTTCTTGGTTATATTTTATTGATTATGCTATTAAAATTGTCCTGATTTCCCCCCCTTGCCCCTTTCCACCCAGCACCCCTCAATCCCTCAGGCAATCTGCACACCATTGTCCATATCCATGAGTCATGTGTATAAGTTCATTGGCTACTATATTTCCTATACTGTACTTTACATCTCCATGGCTATTCTGTAACTACCTATTTGTACTTCTTAATTCCCTCACCTCTTCCCCCATTACCCCACAACCTTTCCCATTTGGCAACCATCAAAACGCTGTCTGTATCCATGATTTTGTCTCTCTTCTTCTTTTTTGCTTAGTTTGTTTTTTATATTCAATTGCTAATAGATATGCATTTTTGCCATTTTCTTTTTTAAATTTATTTATTTTTTATTTTAATTATTGTTCAAATACAATTTTCTATCTTTTACTCCCATATCAGCCCCTCCACCCAGCCCTCCCCACCTCCGTCCCATTCCCACCCACCCCTAGTTTTTGTCCGTGTATCCTTTATACTTGTTCCTGTAAACCCTTCCCCTTTTCCCCTGAAATTCCCTCCCCTCTCCCCTCTGAGCACTGTCAGCCTGTTCTCTATTTCAGTGTCTTTGGTTACATTTTGCTTGTTTCTTTGTTTTGTTGACTAGGTTCCTGTCAAAGGTGAGATCATATGCCATTTTATTGTTGATAGTTTTTATCTTTTTTCTTAAATAATTCCCTTTAATATTTCATATAATAATGGTTTCCTGATGATGAACTCCTTTAGTGTTTTCTTGTCTGGGAAGCTCTTTATCTGCTCTTCCATTCTAAATGACATCTTTGCTGGGTAGAGCAATCTTGGCTGTAGGTCCCTGCTTTTCATGACTTTGAATATGTCTTGCCAACCCCTTTTAGTCTACAAAGTTTCTTTTGAGAAATCAGCTGAGAGTCTCATGGGAACTCTTCTGTAAGTAACTTTTTTCTCTTGCTGCTTTTAAGATTCTCTCTTTAACTTTAATCTTTGGCATTTTAATTATGATGTGTCTTGGAATGGGCCTCAGCATCTATCTTCTTTGGAACTCTCTGTGCTTCCTGGACTTGCATGTCTATTTCCTTCACCAAGGAGATAAGGAAATTTTCTTTCAGTGTTCTTCAAATAGATTTCCAATATCTTGCTCTTTCTCTTCTTCTTCTGGCACCACTATGATGCAAATGTTGGACCTCTTAAAGTTGTACCAGAGTCTGTTCATACTATCCTCATTTTGGGGGGATTCTTTTTTCTTCTTGTTGTTCTGATTGGTTGTTTTTGCTTCCTTATGTTCCAAATCATTGATGTGATCCTCAGCTTCATCCACTGTATTGTTATTTCCCTGCAAAATGTTCTTTATTTCAATCACTGTATTCTTCATTTCTGACAAGATCTTTTTTATGCTGCTGAGGTCCTCACTAGCTCCTTGAGCACTCGAGAACCAGTGTTTTGAACTCTATATCTGATAGATTGCTAATCTCTATTTCATTTATCTCTTTCTCTGGAGTTTTGATCTGTTCTTTCATTTGGGCCATGTTTCTTTGTCTTCTTGTTTTGGCAGCCTACCTGTGTTTGTTTCTATGTATTAGGTAGAGCTGCTACATATCCTGGGCTTGGTAGAGCAGCCTAATGTAGTAGGTTCCCTGTAGCATTCAGCAGCACAGCTTCCTCACTCAAGATGTGCCTTTTATGTGGGTTGAGTACACCCTCCTCTTGTAGTTGAGCCTTGAATGCTGTTAACATATCAGTGGGGGGATTTATGCAGGCCACTGTAAGTCCATGTGTGGGTTTTTTAAGAGGAACTGCTTAGCGTCCCAGAGGTTTCTTCCATTGACTCAATTCCTACTGATTTTTGCAGTCAGAAGTTGTGGGACTTATCATCCTGGCACTGGAACCCTGGGTTGGGGGCCCTGGTGTGGAGCTGGGACTCATCACTGCTGAGGTATCCCTCCCAAATTTTTATCTACTACATGTGGGTATGCGACCAGCCTGTTCCACATCTGCATCCCTCCTACCACGCTGGAGGCTGTGGTTTCCTTAATTCTGTAGTTGTTAGACTTCCATTCAACTTGATTTCTGACAGTTCTGAGTGATGATTGTTCTATATTTTAGTTGTAAATTTGATGTGGTTGTGTAAAAAGGTGAGCTATGTCTGTCTACACTGCCATCTTAATGGAGTTTCTATTATGCTTGTCTGTAGGTGTTGTTCACAAGTGTGTGTACACTGTGTGAAGATATAGTGAGCTGTACATGTTCATGTGCATATCTCTATGTAAATTATTTTTCAATAAAAATTTAGTATTATAAAATAAAATTATTCTCGTAAGATAATTTCATTTGTTCATTTTAGTTCATATACAGTTTTTCATGTTAATGTTATGATAATCAGCAGTTAATTGTACTTAACAAGAAAGCCATCATCTTCCTTGCAGAGAATTTTTATAAATTAACTACCTACTCATTCCTAAAACAGGATGCAAAGTTGAGGTCTTCAGCATGGTTTCATTGCATGGCATCAGCACGGCTGTAGTGATATCACTATCCTTCCTGATAGGCTTAACTAGATCAACACACCTGAAAAGGGCAGAATAAATATCTTATACCACAGTTTAAAAAGTCATTGTATTAATAACATTAAAATCCACTTCTCTAGCCCTGGCTGGTGTGACTTAGTGAATTGAATGCTAAGCTGTGAAACAAAGGGTCACTAGCTCGATTCCCAGTCAGGGCATGTACAGGTCAGAGTTGCAGGCCAGGTCCCCAGTAGGGGGTGCATGAAAGGCAACCACACATTGATTTTTCTCTCCTTCCTTTTCTCCCTCCCTTCCTCTCTCTTTAAAAATAAATCAATAAAAGCTTTCTAAAAATCCACTCCTCCAGAGAATACAACATAGTTAACTAAATTTGCATCCTATTGAAGTTCAAAGTCATAACTTTGTCCTTAAAACAATAAGTATGTAAAGTCAAAATTATTATTGAAAATTCCCCAATAAAGTGGCACACCAGATATTGAGTTTAGACTCACAGTCTCTACGAGATAGATCACTTTTTCTTTAATATTAATTTGCTCATTTTTTTTCCTCTAATTAAACATGAGATAAAGGAACTGGCCTGCATTTAGAAGCATATTATTAAAAGGAAACACAAATATCAGAATCATGTCAGACTCAGAGGCACCTGGGAGCTGTACTTACCTGAGGTAACAGTTGATCTATAGTGCCCAATTCAGAGTTCCTATTAGACATATACCTATTGGATGATATGGCTGCCTGTATTATATTTATTATTTAAGTTGTTTTCTCTTTCATTCTCTTCCAACCTCCACCATTGGCGCCAATGTGGTGCACCCATAGTTGAATTCACAAAAATTAGTTCCAGATATAGGACCCTACTATTCTATGAAAGGATTGAATTTTATAGCCACACAGATCTGGGATTTATGGCTGAACCTGCCACTTACTACTTAGTGATGAACTTTAATTTCCTTGACTGAAAAATGGAAATAACATCTATCTTACATTATAGTGCTAAAAATGAGAGATACATGTGTATGAAATACCTTATGTGTTGTATAGTATCTGGCACATTGCGAGTGCTCAGTACATTACAACTATTGTTACTATAATGGAAGAATAAGAAAATAAATAAAAGACACAGAATTATTATGATATATTTCCAAAAGAAAGTTAACTTAAAATTAATTACCCTTTTTCAAACTGTTGGGGAAAAATTGTGATTTTAGTTATATATTTTTTCCCCAACTTAGGATCCTCCTGAAGCTCAAGACTATGTGTCCACAGTGGTTTCCTTTCCAGGATCTTTTCCCCTGGAATATAGTTTAAAAGGCCGTCCCACAGCAGGTGTTGTCTGTTTCCCAGCCCTTTGGATCCAGGCTGGCTTGGGGCAGGATTGGCTAGCAGGGTGCAGCAGATGTAGGCACAGTGCCCATTCCTGGCTTGGCCCTCATGAGGCCATATAAGCTGTCACATTGCTAATGGGTACTCTGCCTCAGTCATAAGAAAAACCTCAGGTCACCCTGCAGGAAAAGGGTAGACAACATGGGTCAGTGACCAGTCAGCCTAATTGAAGTCCCAGATGTGTACAAAACTCCAAACTAATGAGCCACCCTGCAGCTCTATTGTGGTCACCTCCAAATGGCCACAGACACATAAGGGAGACCAGTCAACATTAGAACTGTCCAGCAGAATCATGAGCCAAATAAATGCTTGTTATTTTATATCATCACATCTTGGGTGTTTGTTTTTTTTAACACAGTCATACTTAACTAATATAGACCAAGTAGTCACTCATCAGTTCTTCAAATTTTTCTTTTAACCCTAGCACATTAGTTGCAATATGAAGTACAGATACAATATTCCTGTAGATTATGTTATATGTTCAGACATTCCATAATATTCCAGTGAGACATATGTACACACAAACCCATAGCTGGTTTCATAAAAATATCTCTCATTGACTTGCATCAGAATCTTCTACATTTATTTCTCAATGAAGCTTCTGTAGACCTACTGTGACAAAGCCAAACTTAAACCCTAATTAATAGGGTAATTTGGTCATTGTCTATCTGTCATGTTATAAATAAATTATTTAATCAACATACATATACAAGATTCTTGTCAAGGTATTGGGGTAAGTACTTTATTTAAGATTTGATGTATAATTAGGAGACATCTAATTGAGATCAACTTTAGATCATCTTTTTAAGATTTAAATATATATGTATATATAGTAAAAATTAAATTCATATTCTTACTGTCTCATGGTAAAGGAAATATGATAGCCAATTTCTTATGTACCCTTTCAGAGATACTGACTCTGTTTGTATACATCACATGCACAGGCAAAATTAAATATATGATATGTATATTTGTGTGCCTGTATGCATATTTGCTCTTGTAAATTTTGCATATATTTTCATTAGTTTATTTTGGAAATCAAAACATGTCAGTATATACAGATTTTAAGGCAGAATGTGAAACAAAACAAGCAAGTCAATGTACACAGTAATTCATGCTATTGAGCTGCTGTGATCACAAGTCGTCAGTGTCTGGAACACTGTTAAAGTTTCAGATTTTCTATTCACATTTCACTCTTTGTATTCTTTTCACTGAAGAGACAGGATATGATTACCAGAAAGGCAGGGTTCATTAGAGACCATTTATCTCCCTCTATTTAAACCAACATTTGATGAATTTATGCAATGCTTAGCCCTCTACTAGTCACTGATTTAAATAAAATCAGCCCCCAAATTTGTTAGGACAGAGAAAAGTGGACTTCAGTTTGGATCAAATTCTTTAAGTGTATAATTCCTTTTTTTAAAAAAAGCATTTTTTTTTGCCTTAATGATATTAGCAAGTCTTATATTTTCTAAGGATGCCTATGTGCAGAATCAATCTACACCCTTAAAAGAAAGGTGCTAAAGGAAGCAGCTGAGCTATCAAATGTCTGAGTCTGAGGTATAGACCCAAACCCCAGAAACAGATCATGCAGGTGAGCGTACACCAGTCCTGAGTCCAAAAATCTAAAGCCATGCTTACTCAGTAGCGAAGTTTACACAGCTAAGAACTCTGCACCTTTAGAGGAAAGTTTGTGGCTTGATAATTGCCCTTCTTGAAACAACTCTTAAAAATAGTGTAATGTACCACAAATTCACCTAAATTCCTTTTAGCACCCAGTACAGAAAAATATCAGTAATACATTTCCTAAGTTTTTTAAAACAGTTTTCACTCTGTTTATGATATTGAAAAAACATAGGTTGTTTGGTTTTTTTTGTTTGTTTGTTTTTTGCTTGTTAGGTTTTTAGTTTCTTTATTTTTTTCCTTTTACCACCTCCTTCAGATAGTGATGGCTGAGTTCTGAAGACACAAAGTCAATAAAACAGTAGCAAGTTATAAGAAATTGAATCTTCAGTTCTTTTTTTAAATAGATTAAATTCTGGGTGCATTTCTATCATAAAAATTTCAAAGAGCTTGATATCTGGGACAGATTTTTTTAGCAATGTTACAGGAACTAATGTGGGAGGAAGAAGGGGAGAGGGAAGGAGGAGGAAAGGAGGGGGGAAAGGAAGAAGCAGGCAATATGAGGGTGAGAGGGAAAGGCAGGAGGGAAAAAGGAAGAGAACCAAGATATCTTACTCCCAAAACTAGTAATGCCATAGAGAAGCAACTCTATTAGAGAGAGATCTTTAGCTTGCTTCTGAGCACTAGAAGACATTCTTATCTGCACTTTCAATTGGAAAATTACTGTGTATGCTGTTTTTGTCACAGATGAGGCAGCAGATTTTCTTAGAACACAAACAAATGGGTTTCAGAGAACTATATACTGCAGACAAGGTGATGGCTACAAAAATAACAAAAGCTTTAGGCTTATTTCTCAATAGACAAGAGCCTAAAAACAGTGAAAGTTTCCAAAGAGAAATTTGAAACAAAAACTCCATTCAAGGAAATATCCGGAAGGTGGGGGTGGAAAACAGTTTATACTATTTTTTCCTCTATTATATTTTCTCTTCCTGATAATTTTGGGAATAACATCATGTCCTATATTCCTCCAGTACTATTAATGCTCTCAACTTTCTGTTCCTGCCTGGCAGGGATCCATCAATCCACAGCCTTTCCACTATTAAATCTATTTCTCAATATAGGTCACTTGAGTCAAAATTACTTGGTTATGGATAAAATATAATCCTTCACTAGAGGAACATATTTTTATCTCAACATTTGAAGAGTTGTCTTCTTTACATTCCACAGTGTTAATGGAGGTTACACTCATAACTCTTCTAGAAGAGACCATAATTTAGAAATCTACTCTTCCCTTGATAATTAGGCACAACCTCTATCAACATAAAATGAGAATTATGTGACAGAGGAGACATGATCAGACCCCTTAGTTTAAACTAATGGTGAAAGTTGTGACTTGTCCATTTTGTGAAAGTCTCCTCTGAAGGCATGCCAGCATTTATGAAAATACCATTGTAACCCCCATAACAATAGCCTGGAGCCCACACTGTGAGAAAAAATTAAAAGAAGCTCTATATCAAGTCTGCATGTCATTGTCACTGAACTTTCCTCATCCTTTATTTTAAATAATAGCTTATTGTATTTCATAATAAAAGAGATTCACTTTGCTCATATATAGGTGACCACAAGTAATAGTTTATTTTTCTCATTATCTCCTATTGCTGTTTGCAGAAGGACCTGATGAAGATTTTACCTTAAATCCTAATGAGATTAGATCACTGAAAATACAGACTATTTTAGATATTTAGGAAAATATAAGTGCAAATTTATTATCTATGGACATCTATGGCATATTTAGCAAAGACCATAATACTTAGACAATTCCAATCAAAACTAAATTCTTACATTTTTGAAAAATCCATAACATGTTCAAGTGGTATAATATACATATAATTTAGGAGCTTTTACCTTTAAAGTGTTTTCCTGTAAAAATGTTACATAATTCAAGAAAAGTCATATTATTCATAGTACCTGTTTTTAAAAATAATATGAACTACAACCCAACCAGTTGAGCTCATAGAATTATCAGAGTTCTTTATGACAATAGTTCATTCAGGTGGAGAACCTTTTTAGGCAAACACATATGTGGCATTCAACTTGGGGTAGGGGTTGTGGTAAATGAGACTCCAGAACCCTGAGGACCTAAAATATATAAAATAGATCAACTAATGTATTTTATCCTTAGAAAAGTATACTCACTAATGACTTATTTATTCTCACATTATTTTTACTCTCATTTTAGACATGGTTTGAAAAATTTTAGTTATTTTATTTCCCTGTGCATGAGCTATTATAAAAAGAAAAAAAAAAACAAATGAGAAGTGGGAAAGGGAGCTGGGTGGAAGTGGAAGAGGGTTTAGGGGATATAAGTGGTAATGGGAAACAATGCAATAAAAAATGAACTATTAAAATTGAGAAAGAGAAGGGGAACTGTTAAGACACTTTTAGCAAAATGCAGGGTCTATCACTGAGAGAAAGAACACAGAATGATATAGCATCTGGCACAAGTATCAAAAAAATACAGCTGTCCACATGGCTCAATAATAGCAAAAGGGATAACCATAAATTATCTTACACAAAACACAAAATCCTATTGAAAATACTATTTAAGATGACAGAGAAAGCTGTAATTCATTATAGTAAGGCTTTCATTTTATGGCTGTTTGTTGTTAAAGTTTTACTCACAGAGAGAACTACAATCAGCTAAGCAAGCCACCTATGAGGATTCAGACTTCCCAGTTCCATAAGGTAAACAAGATTATTTTGTGTGCTTGATTATGAGCTATCAGAAATTGATTTCATCTGACCCATATTAAGTCGTTACACTTGAAAAGGTGCATGCCAAAGAAGATGCATGCAGAATGAGTGACCTTATTGCACATATTAGTTCAATTTATCATCCATTCAATTTAGTTAATTCATTAATCCCGTCACTAATGACAATAACTGTTAGAAAAATTTTAAACCTATTTTTATATACTCTTTCTCACCCTATGTAAACATAGTTTCAACAAGGAAAATAGATGACAATAAAAATGGCAAAAATGTATAGTACTTGTTGTTTCAGGCACTGTCCTAAGCCCTTTACATTTTTATGTAATTTAATCCTACAACCTTCTTGCAAAATAGGGACAATTATCACCCCTATTTTAGAGATGAGAAAACAGATTCTTAAAATCAGTGTTTGAAACTCTGGATTTTTTTGGTTGTAAATGGCAAAAACTCAAATAAAGCTAGATTAGGTAGAGTGGGTGAGAAGGACATACTTTATTCACTCATCAAACTGTAAAGGCACAAGTTCAACTGACTCTACAACAATGTTCTCTGCTGCACTCAGTTTCTAAATCTTATGCCACATGATGGCTGCATTCTGAGGATGACCTTTCTGCAGGGCACTGAAAACAGCAGCAAGTAACCCTAACATTCTCCTTCATCATTGAGTAACTAAATCTCAGTAAATTTCTAATTAACCTGGAGTGGACAGAGGTCCCTTTCCTTATCCAATCACAGCAAAGAAAATTTCCCCTAAGAGGCTATGGGATTAACTGCCTCACTAGGACTCTACTGATTGGGGAAAAGCAATTGGCCAAAGGAAAAAAAAGAGAGTGTTTCATTACTTGAAGAAACGGAAAGATGGTGGACAGGCAGAAATAATATTTGACAAGGCCTGGCTTGACCCACACTTCTTCATGAGAATGCTCACATTTCATAAAGGTAACAGGTACTGCGTATCAAGGACTAATTATGTGTCCAGCACTGTGCTAAGCATTTCACATGCCTTGCTTCATTTAATCCTTGTAACTAGTTTGTGGTAGACATTACTGTTACTATTTCCAGAAATGATACATAATACACTCCAATTCACCTATATCAGTTATTTATGTTAGGACTCTTTATAATTGCCCTGGGATCCTTTCAATCTTTCTGGTTCCCATGTATGCAGTTGATGTATTTTGAATGAGCAATCTTGGTTATTTCTAATATTTCCATAAGGCAACTGAGACTCATGCAGTCACATAATTAAAAAGGTAAATGGAGTAAGGAAAAAACCACTAGTACAAACTCAGTAAATGTTATTCATTATTTGTATTAATTTCACCAGAGCATAGATAGACATGGCAAATACTGAAAGTTCATTATAATTATCTTTCAATTGTTTAATGTATAATTTACATGTAATAAAATACACTCATTTTAAGTGCACAGTCTGATGAGTTTCACCCAAATACAGTGTTGTAACTACCACACACCTAAGACAGAGAGAATTTTCCCATTTTAGTACATTCCCTCTTGTCCCTGTTCTACCCATCTCTTTCCTCATCCCTGGCAACCACCAGAATGATTTGTCAGTATAGTTTTGCCTTTTGAATTTCATATGAATGGAAGCATAAAATATATAGTGTTCTCTATCTAAGTTTTATCATTCAGCATAATGGTTTGAAAGTCATCTATACCATTGCATCTATCAGTAGTGGGCTCATTTTCATTGCTGAATACTATTTCATCATTAGGATATACCACTTTGTTTCTCTATTCACCAAGTGTTTGAACTTGTGGTTTACTCTGTTTTCTGGATATTATAAGTAATGCTACTATGAATATTTATGGATCACTACAAATCTTATTGCAGAATTATGTTTCATTTTTCTTGGGTAGATACCCAAAAAAGGAAATGATGGGTAACAAAATAAGTGTACATTTAACTTTATGAGAATTACCAACCTGATTTTCAAATTGGTTGTAACATTTCTGCATTTTTGTGAGCAATGAATTAGAGTTCCATTGGCTTTGCAGCCCTGCCAAGATTCAGTATCCTTAGTCTTTTCAAATTAGGCATTCAGGTGGGTGTCCAGTGATTGTTCTTTGTTAATTTAATTTTCATTTCCCTGATTTCCACTGAAATAGACCCCCCCTAAAAATGGAATTATTTTCTGGAGGGTGGGCCTTTTGTGGTGCAGGCTTCCTCCACTAAGCGAGTGTTTTAGGAACCCATCTGTATCAGTGTACTGGCTGGCATTGTTGTGAAAGGCTGTGTTTGACTTCAGTTAATTTTTTTTAAGACTCCTTCAAGGTGTTTGCCCATTTCAAGATGGATGATTTATGAGTGCACAGGCCCACATCGTGCTGAGTGTTCAGCAGTTTTTGATAAAAACAGCACGACCCTCATGCCCCACCCTCCCTGTTCACCTGATGTTGTCCCAAGTGACTTTTTTTGTTGTTTTTTCCCTGGATGAAAAACGACCTCAAAGGTAAATGTTTTACTGATGTGAAAGAGATGAAACCAAAAACAGCAAAAATACTAAAAGGTCTCAAAATTGAGTTGAGAAACTGTTTTGAGCAGTGGAAAAAAATATCTCCATAAGTATATTGCATCAGCTGGATAGAACTATGAATGTGACTGAAGTTTAAACATATAAGAATACATGCACAGTTTTTATAAATAAATTCTAGTTTTGGGGGTCTCCCCTCATAATATGCTTACTGTTCATCAAGTATCTTCCTCAGTGAAGTGTCCATTCAAAAGTTTGCTTGTTTATTATTGGATTAAATTTTTTCTGAGTTCTTTACATATTCTAGATACAAGTCCTTGGTCAAATATATGGTTTTACAAATATTTTCTACAAATCTGTCAGTAACCTTTCTATTTTCTTAATAATTTCTCAAAAATTATTTTTAAATTTTGATGAAGTCCAATTTATCAATTTATTGTGATTCATAAATTTTGTATCAAAATTTAGAAATCTTTGGTGAAATCAAGAGAACAGATATTTATGTTTTTGTCCAAAAGTTATATGGTTTTAGGCCTTACATTTAGGTTTATGATTTATTTACATTTAATTTGTAAATGGTATATAACACAGGTGGCAAACACAAGGCCTGCAGACCAAATCCAGCCCTCCACCTTGTTTTATTCGGCCTGGCATCTTGTTTCTACCCAGCAGCAGTGCCAAGCTCCTTGACCCTAGTTAAGGAGTAGTTACATTTATACAGTCCTAAAATTACATTCAGCCCTTTGAAGGCAACTGTGAAGCTGATGTGGCCCCCAGTGAAAATGAGTTTGACACCCCTGGAATATAATAAGTGTTGTGATTCCACACCCTTTCATCCCTATACTGTATTCAGTTACTTTACTTTTTCATGGTTGTAAGAAATAAACATAAATTTACTGGTTTTTTTTTTTAATTTTTTTTGGATTTTTTTTTATTTATTTATCTTTAGAGGGAAAGGGAAGGAGGGAGGGAGAGAAATATCAATGTATGGTTGCTTCTTGTGCATTCCCTACTGGGAACTGGCCTGCAACCCAGGCATGTGCCCTGACTGGGAATCGAACCGTGATCTCTTGGTTCACAGGCCCGCGCTTAATCCACTAAGCTACACCAGCCAGGGCAAATTTACTGGTTTAAAACAACACAAATTTACTAGTTTATAGTTTTGAAGGTTATAAGTCCAACACAACTCTGTCTAAGTCAAAATTAAGTTGTCAACAGTGCTGACTTCCTTTCTAGGGGAACTTTAGGAGAATCCATTTCCTTGCCCTTTCTAGCTTGTAGAAGTTGCCCTCATTCCTTGGCTCACAACCCCTTCCTCCATATTTAAAACGGTGGCATTGAACTTACCACTCTCTGGCTATTTTTCTGCCACCATCTTGGTTCCACATTCCTTGCATAAAATGCCAGGGTGAAGCCACAGAATCCACCCCTGCTATAGAGCAGGAGTTACCACAGCCCCAGGCTGATACAAGATCTGAAACAGAATCTGACAGTAATGAATCAGTACCAGAACTCCAGGAGCAAGATTCCACATAGGCAACCACACAACAAGCCCAGCTAGTAACAACAGCTGAAATCGATAAAGAACCAGTCAGCAAAGCAAAACAGAGATGGCGTGAAAATAAGGCATGAAAGACTATATCGCAAACTGGGTCTTCGACAGTTTCCAGGGGTTACTAGAGTCACTATCCAGAAATCTAAAAATATCCTCTTTGTCATCACAAAACCAGATGTCTAGAAAAGCCCAACTTCATATACCTACATAGTCTTGAGGGAAACCAAGATTGAGGATTTATCTCAGCAAGCACAGCTAACAGCTGCTGAAAAAATCAAAGTTCAAGATGAGGCTGTCTCAAACATTCAAGAAAACACATCAACTCCAACTCTATAAGAGAAGAGGGAAAAGAAAGAGGTTGATGAAAGAGGTGTAGAAATTAGGACATAGAATTGATCATGTCACAAGCGAATATGTAGAGAACAAAGGCACTCTGAGCCCTGAAGAACAATAATAATTATTTTGTAAATGCTATATGGAATTAACAATGTAATCATCTAAAAATGAGGAACTTTTTGTGTTTCAAAAGAGTAACTGCAGCCTGGTTTGAAATTTGTAATGTTTCTGTCAGTAAAGTTATGATTTCTTGTGGGATGAAAAAAATAAAACAAAACCAGCAACATTGGGCCCACCTGGGTAACTCAACATAATCTTCCTACATTAAGGTCAGCTAATTAACAAACAATTCTATTTGCAACTTTAATTAGTCTTTGCCATGTAACCAAGCACATTCATAGCTTCTGGAGATTAGGATGCAGACATCTTAGGTGGTGTGGTGTCATTAATATGCCTAGCATCAAGGTTGAATAGACTCTCCCTCCCCATGTTGAATTATCTTGAAAACTTTGTTGAAAAATCAGTTGGCCATGTAAGTGTGGTTCTATTCCTGGACTCTACTTGGATTCTCTGATCTATTTGTCCACCTTTTAAATATGGCCATACTGTCTTATTCACTAAAAATTTATACTGATATTTATACTAAGTCTTAAAATCAGGTAATATAACTCCTTTAACTTTGTCCCTTTTCAAAATTACTTTGTCAATTTAGACCCTTTGTATTTCCTTATAAATTTAGAAGCACTTTGTCATTTTCTACAAAATTCTAAAGAATTTTGGTGGGAATTGCTTTGAAACTATATACTAGTGAGAGAATTGACATCTTAATATTTATTGTCTTTGATCTGTGAACATGGTATCTCTCTCTGTTTATTTAGATCTTTAATTTATCTCAGCAATTTTTTGTAATATTTAGTATGCAGTTCTTACAAATCAATCTTAAATTCATTCCTAATTATTTTGGTTGTTATTTTACATGCAACTATATTTTTAATTTCATTTCTAATTATTACTAATATAGAAATGCAGGGGCATTTTAGTATATTGATCTCATGGCCCATGACGTTACTAAATTTACCTATTCTAATAGATTCTTAAATATATTTATTAGGATTTTGCATACATGTTAATATCATCTGCATATAAAAATAATTTCCTTTCTTCTTTTCCAAAGGAGATGTCCCTTATTTCTTTTTTTTTGGCTTATTGCACTGATTTGAACTTCCAATACAATATTAAATCAAAGTGGTGAAAGCAAACATTCTTCATTCATTCCAGATTTTAGGCAAAATATTCTAAGTTTTTTATATTCTAAATATTATGTCTATTGTCAATTTTTGTAGATGATCTTTACCAACTCTTAAAGTATTTTTGTAAGAATTTTTATCATAAATGAGTATTCAATTTTTTCAAAAAATATTTTCTACTATCAAGAAGATCAAATAGTTTCTCTCCTTCATTACATTAAAATGATAAATTACATTGATTTAAATTTAAATGTTTAAAATATTGAATTCCTAGTATCAAACACTTTTGTAGTAAACTATGATTTTTATACAATTCTGAATGAACTTGCTAATATTATGTTAAAGATTTTTGCATCTATGTCATGACAAATATTGGTTTATACAATTCTTTTCTTGGTTTTGGTGTCAGTATAAAGCTGACCCCATAAAAATATGTTGGAATGTAGACTCCTCTCTTTTCTAAGTTTAGGAAAGATTGGTATACTTTCTTCATTAAATTTTTGATAGATTTTCACTAATGAAGTCACATGGTTCTATAGTTTTTTTTTTCTTGAAACATTTAAAAATGATTAATTGAAGGTCTTTAATGGACATAGGGTTATTTGAGTGTTCTATTTCTTCTTGATGTTGTTTGGTAAATTATTTTTTAACATAATTGTTCACTTCATCACAAGTTTCAAAATTATTGACAAAAATTTATTTATAATATTCCCTTTTATTAATTTCTGCTCTTATTTTTATTATTTCCTCACCTTTAGTTATATTTAATTTGCTCTTTTTTGCTAACTTTCTATGATTCAAGTTTGCATCTTAATTTGAGATGTTTCTTCTTTTGAACAGAAACACTTAAATCTATGAAAGTGCTGATGAGCATTGCTTTAGCTACATTCTGCAAAATTTAATGTTTCATTTTCATTTTTATTCTATTAAAATATTGTCTAACTTTATTATAATTTCTTCTTTTTACTATGATAAATTATGGATGACACAAAATTTGTCATTTTAACCATTTTTAAATGTACAGTTCAGTGGTATTCACATTGTTGTGCAACTATCACTACCACACATCTCTAGAACTTTGTTGTTGTCCCAAACTGATACTCTGTACCCATTATACAGTAACTATTATTTCTCCCCCAACTCAGACCCTTGAAATCACCATTCTATGTATTTATGATTTTGACTATTCCAGATACCTCATCCAAGTGGAATTATACAATATTTCTCCTTTTCTGAGTGTTTTGCTGTAGTTAGAAGACATCTTCTGTATAATTTCAAATGCTTGTATTTATTTAATGACCTGTGCTTTTTGTTGCTTGGTGAATGTTTCATGTGTTCATGAAAAGAATATGTATTCTGCTGTTTAGGTGTGTAGTATTTTACAAATGTCAACTTGGTCAAGTTGGTTTAAGTCTATTTCATCTTTACTGATGTTATATTTGTCCTCTCAGTTATTGAGAAAGGAATATTGAAATTCTAATTATATTTCCTAATAATTGTTAAATTGTCTATGTTTTAACTCCCATCAGTTTTTGGTGTATGTATTGTGGAGATAGCTAATTACATACACTCCTATTATTGTTTTGTATCACTGTTGTATTGAGATTATTGGATGAAATGCTTCCTTGTCTCTACTAATACTCTAAATTATCCACCCCTTAATTCTTATGCTTACTATTTTAATACTGTATCATTTTCTACCCTTTTACTTCCAATTTATTTGTATGTCTGCATTTAAAGTAATCTTTTGTAGACAGCTTAGAGTTGGATCTTGTTTCTAAATCCAATCCAACCAGCTTTGCCTTTTAATTAGAATAGTTCATCTATTTATCATTAATGAGATTATTATATGACAGGATTTTTGTCTGCCATTGAGCTATTTATTTCCTATTTGTCTCATGTCTTTTATTTCTCTCTTCTTTGGTTTTATAAAAATATTTTAGCATGTCATTTTAATTTTTATAAGATTTTACTGTATTTCTTTGCATTATTTTTAGAGGTTGCTGAGTTATAACAACATGCTTTATTAATCTGTAACAATCTACTTATATTTAATATTATTATTTGTATTACAATATCAGACTCTTGAAACAGTATAACTCTATTTACCTCTTTTGTGCTTTTTTGTCTTCTATATCAAGGTGCCTTATAAACCCTACACTGCTTTTTTTAAATTTGAGAAAAGAAATAAAAAATTACTCATATAAACTTTTTTTGAAAATCCTCACCAGACAATATGGATTTTAGAGAGACAGGAAGGGAGAGAGAGAGAAACACTAATGTGAAAGAGAAACATCGATGGGTTGCTTCCCATACATGCCCTGATCAGGGATTGAACATACAGCCTAGGTGTGTGATCTGACAAGGGATTGAACCCACAACCTGTTTGTGTACAGGCCAATGCTCCAACCAGCTGAGCCACCCGTCCAAGGCTACCTGTATAATCTTTTATATCTCACCACATATGTATCTCTTCTAGTGCTATCTGTTTCTTTCTGAATATCCAGTGTTAACTGTCTACTGCCATTTCACTTGAGCATAAAGTTACTTTGGTATTTCTTATAGTGCCAGTATAGTAGCAATGCATTTTGTAGTTTTTTGTAAAGAAATTGTATTTTATTTTTGTATTTATAGAATACTTGCACTGGGCATAGATTTCTTGGTTACCAGGTTTTTGTTTGTTTGTTTAAATTATTCAGCATTTTGAATATATAAGCCCAGTCTCTTCTGGTCTATATAAGTAGTGGTAATAAGTCAGCTGTTGATCATATTGTTAGTTCACACCTTGTAATGTGTATTTGTTTTTATCTTGCTGCTTTCAAGATTTTTTCTATATTTCTTGTTTTTCAGATGTTTTAATATGGTATACTGAGATTGGATTAGTGTGTATACATGTGTGTGTAAGTATCTTATCAGCTTCATTGAACTTAGATCTCTAAGTTAATGACTTTTCCTTAGAAAAATTTAAAAGGTTCAATCTTTTTTTCAAATAGTTTTTTGTTGGGAACCACCCTGCCTGGTTTCAGAAGCTGTAACCCCCGCCAAGGCTAAGGCTGAGGGAGGGACCTTGGACTGTAAGCCACTAAGGAGACAAAGCTTATCTCCCTGGCAGGGGTACCGCTTCTGCTCCTTTTTTCTCCATTCTACCTGGCCCCCAATGCTTGATTGGTTAGCCAATGAGGGGTAAGATTCCCCAAGGGGGGAACAACCTAAGACAGGCACGATCACATGGGAGGCCCCCAAGGAAGGACTTGGGGGGTACAGCAAAAAGGGTGAGGGCAAAAGGGGTGATGGACCCTCACCCCTCCGCTTTGACAAAGCCTGAGTCGTCATTCTGTCTGGGAGAAGTCTCCTAATCTCTTGGCTGCCTTACTTCCCTTGCTCCACCTAAGCCTGAAACAATGACTGCCTTACTTCCCTTGCTCCACCTAATCCTGAAACAATGATAGGGTGGTGCAGCCCTGTGCTGGAAAGGGCGGGTTCCCCAGGCAATCTGGCCTAAGAAAGAATATGTAAAATCCTGTGAAACCTGCTTTGTTTAGAAATGCTCTCAATTAAATGTAAGGGTCCAAGCAGAAGTGAGTTTGTTCCTCAAAGCTTTACAGCTCTTTAGCTATCTGACCCTGACTCCAAACAGGCCCTCAGAGTTCTTTGTTATCTATTGTTTGATCCTTACTGCCTGACAATGATTAATGAGGTTTATCTGTAATCCTGTGCAAATGAACCCAATAAAAGCCCATTGAGGAACAGGCTCCTGGCCCTTCTCCTTTGAGAGATTGGCCACCTTTCCTCCCCAAGCAGATCATGTCTTGGTAGACTTATTCTCATCTGTGGCAGCTAGGGGGCTCTGCAGGTGGAGCCCCCCCACAGTTTTTCTGTCCTTTTCTCTCTCTTTACCTGTGGAACAGCATTTGCACATTTATTAGACATTTCAATATTGCCTTAGAGTTCTCTGTGACTTTATTTTTGCTAAATATTTTTTCTCCATGGTCATATCTGGTCATTTCTAAAGATATAACTTTATTTCACTGATTTTTTCTTCTGCTATTTCAGATTTTTTGTTGAGATACACAGTGAGGTGTTTCTATTTGGTGTTTTCTTACAGTTTACTTCTCTTTGTTGAAATTTCCTATCTGTTTACTCATTAACATTACATTTGCCTTTAATTATCTGAATATATTTAAAATTTCATCTGAAATATTTGCTCATCATCAGGGTCCTTTGGTGTTAATTTCTACTGATTATCACTTATAGTCCAACAGAGAAACACTTTCCTACTTCTTTGAATATCTAGCAATTTTTGGTTTGAAACTACATGTGGATTATACCTTGTAGTGATTCTGGAATATTCTGAGGATTCTTAGTTTGTTTGTTTTATTTTTTTAGTGTCATTATAGTAGATGATTTACTTGCCCAGAATCAAACTATGAAATAGTGCTCCCAACTGTGATCAGCCACTGGTACATGATCAGTTTTCTTTGGCTTCCAGTTACCTGCTTATTTGGCTTATCCCCTGCCTGTCCCCCTATGTCTGCATAGTTTAGCTTTCAGGCAAAGATTTCAGAATACTTTACATTCAGAATTTAGGGTTCACTATCTCATTGGTTCTTTTGTTTCTAGGGGAGTTTCTCTAAATTTCAAATTATTTTTCCAGCCTCAACTTCCTACCTCTGATAGAAGAAAGACCAGGAGGGATTTTACTTTCTGTCACTTGATGTGATTTGAAGAACACAGTCAATCAAAAATGTAGCAAACTCACAAACCTCAGCAGCATCAGCAGTTCTGAATTTTAATGGTAGCTAACCCTCTGGAGTTTAGTTCACTTTTTTTCCTGGGCTCCTTTATTCCAAGTATATATAGTTTTGTGTGCAGCAACAGATTTGGGAAGAGTTTATATGACATAAGACTCCTGCAACTCTTTCATTTCCAAAGTGTCTTCTTTAAAGGTCGAACATTTCTGTCCTCTGAACTCCATCATCTGCTCCTTCAAACTGGTAAAAGAGGTTGGAGTAGTTTTAAATGAGATAATGGTAATTTATATGAAGTTGTAAGGAATATAAAAGAAAGATCCCATGTATACTTAATCAATAGTAGCATTAAAAAAAACTATAGTATGACATAAGGATACAAATATCTCCCATCCCCAATTTTCAAAAGTCCACTTTATAACACTTCACTTTTATGAAAGACCTACATTAGTCCCTGTTTTCATTAACAGAAGTCCAAAGAAAATTTTTGCTTTTTTGAAAGAAGGTGAAAAGTAAAACCCGTGTTCAGCATTCATTTTGCAGTGAGCTGTCACAGAGGTCATGCACAGCCCAAGCAGAGAAAGTGGCCCCACCAAGCTTCTTCCCCTGGAACTACACTCAGCATGTCAGCTTCAAGCCACCATAGCTTTGAACTAGGTCTGTGACTATGTGTGTTTTACCTCAGTTTATTTTGTGTATCTGTTAGCAACCTGAGTCCTAAGGTATTGCTTCTTTGCATGGATATAGTTTTGTCTTATAAAAGGTTTTATAGGAACCCTGTACAGTCCCATTTCAGAGGAATCATATATTGACACTGATGCACTACACTGATTTCATTCACATTTCCTCAATTTTACTTTTATTCATGTGTGTTTGTATTTCATTCTATAAAATTTTATCATAAGTGTAAGTTTTTGTTCCCACCACCACAGTCCTGATACCCAACAGCTCCATCACCAGAAGAATCCTTTGTGTTGCCCTTTTATGACCAT
Organism: Trachops cirrhosus; assembly: GCA_028533065.1. Lineage (NCBI taxonomy): Eukaryota > Metazoa > Chordata > Mammalia > Chiroptera > Phyllostomidae > Trachops > Trachops cirrhosus. The sequence continues at coordinate 55,077,098 of CM052544.1, read as the reverse complement.
ATCCACCTCCCTCTCACCCCATCCCTTCTTAACCCTTGACATTCACTAGTCTGTATTCCATTTCTAGAATATTGTCAATTCAAAATATTATGCAAATGGAATTATACATTATGTAATCTTCTAGGATTTTTTTTCTTTTTTTAAATGTTGTTTAAGTAGAGTTGTCTCCATTTTTACCCCCCCATGGCCCCCCACCCCACCCATCCCCACCTCCCACCATTGAACCTACCATTTAGCATAATTCCTGATATTCATCCAAGATGTGGTATATATCAGTAGTTATTTCCTTCTTATTGTCCAGTAGTATTCCATAAAATAAATACGCCACAGTTCTTTAACCATTCACCTGTTGAAAATCACATGAATTTTTTCCAGTTTTTAACTAATATGGATCAAGCCACTGTGAACATCTGTGTATAGATAGTGGTGGTGGTGGTTGTTGATGTTGTGTGAAAACATTGATTTTCATTTCTCTGGGATAAATGCTCAAGTCTTTACTTGTTGGGTCATATGGTAATTTCTTGTTTAGTTTCAAAACAAGCTGCCAAACATATTTCTGGAGTCACTGTACCATTTCCCATTCTCAACAGCATGAGTGATCCAGTTCCTACACATCCTCATCAACATTTGATGTTGACACCATCCTTTATTTTAGCCATTCTTTAAATGTATGCAGTGATAGTTTATTGGGGTTTTAATTTGTATTTCCTAATGTACTCAATCTAGAACATACAGATAACATTAACATATAATCAGGAAATGGGCAAAAGACATGAAAGACTTTGCACTGAAGAGGATATACAGATGACAAATTCTAGATATTAATATTTTAAAACTATTCTCTGCAGGAGGAATTACCTGACATCTTCATGCCACCATTACTGAATTAAAATTGTATAGAAATATGTGTATAGCATAAATATAATGTAGAATGGAATTTTGTTTTATATTTGAACACAGCACTATTACAAAGAAGAACAGGCTTTGTGTAGATAAAAACTAACTTTGTAAAAGATACTATGATTATCTTTGATGACACTAACATGAACAATTTTTATTTTTCTATATTCCATTTCTTTTGAGCTACTGGGTGGTTAGAAAATTACCTTCCATAATTACTAAATTATTTTGGCACTTTTATTAGGTCACAATTTAATCATTGCTATAAATGTGTTTGTCAAAGAAGTGAATGAAAATTCCAATTTGAATATTAAGTAAAGTACAGGAATCTCTAATCCATGAACTCACCTTTGATAAGGGAGCATTTTCCCTAAATCTCCTGAAACCGGAAATAACTTCAGAAGAGAGCATATAACTTTTCTGTTATTAAGTAAATGTTCAGGTAATGATTTCTAATAGATTTAGTATTTTCATTCATACAAATAACATGTATATAGCATGTTATTAATGATAACAATGTTTCATAAATAATTGGAACAAGTTTTAATCATATCTTAAAATGAGGACTTTAAGATTAGCCTCCTAAAATATTTAAATTAGTATGCAATCATTTAAAATAAAATTCATGGAAAGAATATTATACAAATATGAGGTATATTTTGAGTGGGACATTTTATAAAGTAATCTCAATAGCCAAGTGCTGGAAGCATCTTAAATGCCCATCGGTAAATGAATGGATCAAAAAACGGTGGTACATTTACACAATGGAATATTATGCAGCAGATAAAAAGAAGGAACTCCTACCCTTTGCAACGGCATGGATGGAATTGGATAGCATTAAGCTAAGTGAAATAAGACAGGTGCTGAAAAACAAATACCCATGATCTCACCTATAAGTGGAACCTAATTAACAAAACAAATAAGCAAGCAAAATATAACCAGAGACATTGAAATTAAGAATAAACTGACAGTAATCAGAGGGAAGGTGGGAAGGGTTAATGTCAGGGAAAGGGGGAAGGGTTCTCAGGAACGTGTATAAAAGTCACATGGACAAAGCCAAAGGGGGGTAAGATCAAGGGTGGAAAGTGGGGATGGCTGGGGTAGGGGTGGAATGGTGGGGGGAGAATGGAGACAGCTATACTTGAACAAAATAAAAAAAGTTTTTAAAAAAGTAGTTTCACATACAATAACACAAAATTAAGTAATGAACTATACTTTTATGGCCATTTAAGCAAAGTTTCTGAGGAGAAGCTATCTACTTTGCTAAAGATGATACATTCAAGGTACATTGAGTCACTTAGAATTTCCTATAAATGCAGCTAAACATTCTAGATTTGCTTAGAGAAATGCATATAATCCATTTAAAATTATTTTGGTTCATTTTTCTCCCAGAGCCAACAGAGAAATCAGTCTTCCTCCCAACTCTATAAACTTAGCATATTAAATTGTCTTTTAGACTCCATTATTACATAATAGATTCCAGAAATTTTGCTTTTAAATTTATAAAAGTTCATAAATTCCTATAATTATAAAAAGAAATAAATAATCAAGCCATTTTTATGCCAAGACTACAAAATTCTGTAGTCCCTTGGTAGAGTGCATAAACCTCCATTTTTACCATAAAGCCTTCACTGTCTTCACCATCTTCACATTTAAAAGTTGGCAAGGTTGGCTTTGCTGGTAGTAAATAATGTCTAGTACACTACCATCCACACATCAATGACAGTGACCCATGTTTCAATCTGACCTTTTTATTGAAGTTGTCACATATTACTTTTAAGAGTTTTCTTTTTAAGCCCTGGCTGGTGTGGCTCAGTGGATTGAGCACCAGACTGCAAAGCAAAGGGTCACTAGTTTGACTCCCAGTCAGGGCACATGCCTGGATTGTAGGCCAAGTCCCCAGAAACAATGATGTTTCTCTCCCTCTCTTTCTCTCTCCCTTCTCCTCTCTCTAAAAATAAATAAATAACATCTTTAGGAAAAAAAAGAGTTTTCTTTTTGCCTGGAATAAGAATTGGAGAGAAAATCCTGAGTACAGTATTAATAGCTGCTGAGGTAATGTTTAGTGTACCTTTAAGAACTCATATATTGGGGGAGCTGGGATGGAGGTAAAGGACAGAAAACTATACTTGAACAACAATAAAAATAAAAATAAAAATAAAGTTAAAAAACCTCATATATTAGTTTTTATGTTATTTATTATTTATTTGTTTTCACATATTTTTATTGTTGTTCAAGTACAGTTGTCTCAATTTTCACACCACCATGCCTCCCCACCCCACCCATCCCCACTTGCCCCCCTTGATCTTACTCCCTTTTGGTTTTGTCCATGTGTCCTTTACACATGTTCCTGAAAAACCTTCTCCCTTTTCGTCCCATTATCCCCTCCCACCTCCCCTCTGGTTAGTTTGTTTGTTCTTTATTTCCAAGTCTCTGATTCTATTTTGCTTTGCTTGTTTGTTTTGTTGATTAGGCTCCACTTATAGGTGAGATCATATGGTATTTTTCTTTCAATGCCTGGCTTATTTCACTTAGTATAAGGGTCTCCAGATCCATCCAAGCTGTTGCAAAGAGTAGGAGCTCCTTCTTTCTTTCTGTGCATAATATTCCATCATGTAAATCTACCAGTTTTTTGATCCACTCATTTGCTGATGAACTCTTAGGTTGCTTCCAGCACTTGGCTACTGTAAATTGTGCTGCTATGAACATTGGGTTGCATAGGTTGTTTTGAATTAGCATTTCAGGATTTTAGGGTATAGTCCTAGCAATGGAATTGCCAGGTTGAAAGGCAGTTCCATTTTTAGTTTTCTGAGAAAATTCCACAGTGGCTGCACCAGTCTACCTTCCTACCAACAGGGTACTAGAGTTCTCTTTTCTTTACAGCCTGGCCAGCACTTTTTTGTTGATTTGGTTATGCTGGCCATTCTGACCAGTGTGAAGTGGTATCTCTTTGTGGTTTTAATCTGATTCTCTCCTATGGCTACTGATGCTGAGCATCCTTCATATGTCTCTGGGCCCTCTGTATGTCCTCCTTGGAGAAGTGTCTGTTCAGGTCCTTTGCCCATTTTTTAATTGGATTGTTTGTCTTCCTGGAGCGGAGTCATATGAGTTCTTTATATATTTTGGAGATCAAACCCTTGTCCAAGGTGTCATTTGCAAATATTTTTTCCCATACATTTGATTCCCTTTTCATCTTACTGACATTTTCTTTAGCTGTGCAGAAGCTTTTTGTTTTGATGAAGTCCCATTTGTTTACCCTTTCTTTTATGTCCCTTGCTCTAGAGGACATATCAGTAAAAATATTGCTGTATGGAATATCTGAGATTTTCCTGCCTATGTTAGAAGGACAACTGTAATAGCATAATCAATAAAATATATATTTTTAAAAAAGAATATCAGCCACTGCAACTTCAAGTTTCTGAGATTTTACAGAAAGAAGCATCCAGATGAGAACAAGTGAGTTTGAAGGAAAGGTCAGCTCACGCCCCTTTGGAAGCTGGTCTGGAACTGAGTAAGCAGATGCAGTCATAACCCCTCCCAAGGAAGACCACTAATGAGCTCCACTGCATGGTTTAAAGTGCTATCTATTTGTCTGTGACATTCAAGTATTTTTGAGGATTAGATTTAAAATATGCAGTTTCAGAGCATTTTACCCCAAATGACCAAATTTAATGGCAATTAGAATGATATATAGAAATAAAAGGAGACAAGCATTTATTTCATTAAACCTCAGTATCCTTTTAATAAACCAATTAGCTTTCTGTTCCAAAAACAAAGTTCAAGTCATAAATACTGTAAACTCTCCACTAACACATATGCTTCTAAAAACACAGTGGGCCATAATGAGAGAGTTGAAAAGGGTAGTTTTAAAATTTTATGTATTATTCATTTCCCATTGGTCTTTTATAACAAACAACTACTCAAAGGAAATAAGGTGCCAAAGAAAAGTCACAGTAAAATAATCTTGGGTCTGGACCTAATCAAGGAATAAGAGTATTTGTTATTAGTGCCGAAAGGTCTGTCCCCAACAGATAGAGCAGTGGCCTAATTCCAAGAGTTGGGGACTCAACTTAGTGCTTCCAAAAGGCATTTTAAGTTATTCAACAGAAGTGAAATGTCGTAATATGATTATACTGATATTACATACTTCAGGCAGTCTCTCACAGCTAACATCCTCAACTTACTTCATCTAGTAAAATTTGAAAACATTCCATTGAGTATTGAATATGTATAATGAGTTTATGCCTAAGAACTTTTTCCTCTTGATGCCATTTCCTTTTTGGAAAATATAGTTGAACAGGTACATGATACAGCCTGTTGGAAATACCCGGGTGGCAGTTTAGAAAATGGTGTGTACCAGTATGATGCATTTGTCTTTTCATTTTTTAATGACTCATTTTGCAGACACAGATGCTAAGAATTGGGAATGCACAAAACCCACTTCCCTCAGAGAATTTATGTGTTGGTGTATTGAACTCTCTCATTATAAACACTTAAGTTTATCCCTAACAGTGATGCCACTGACCTAACATAGCATCCTATGACACACATCTCTAAAGAGACTTCAATTACAGATAGACAGTCTTTAATTCCAGTCCTTCCCACCCCACTGACACTGTGACCTTGTAGGCAAATTGCTGCCACTGACTTCTGTTACAGTATCACTGCTGGTTTGAGGTGAAATCTGTTGTTTTCCCATTGATGTTCAGGAAAATAGAGTGCACATTTCTTATTTAAGTTTTGAAATTAATTAAATTTCAAAATTAAGAATTATATATAACTATCCAACCATGATTGATAGCACATACTTTTTAAAAAATGTTTTCACACATTTTTCAATGTTTCACACCTTTATGGAGGCATGCTTTCCTAGGGAAGCCAGAATGAGTGAAAGGGGGAAGTGAGTAAAGGAGGGAAGAGAACCAAGATTCATTCATTGAGTGGTATATTACTGACCCAGCTTCAGCTTCCCAACAGAACACAGTGACAACAGTTACTCAGAAACCGTATGGAACAGTTATGCCAAATAACAATCCGTCAAGGTCAAGAGTAGCTACACGTTATCTGCTGACTCCTTTCCCTTTCCTGGAAATAATAAGCCTAAGTTCTGCCCACGAGAACTTTGGGGAAATCCAGGGCTATGATCTTCCCTGCACCTTTGTGTTAGGGTACAAAGCCCTTCTGGGCAGCTACTAAGAAAGCCAGAACTTTTTGGATCCAGAACTGGGACACGGAAACTGCTGTGGCTTCTACTATAGTGAGCACTATGAAGTTCATGCAGTAGTCCAGCCTTTGTCTCCATGGGAGGGAAGTCTACAAAAACTTCAGAACCATAAGAATAGCAGCCTCCACTGGGGCCATTCTAACAGGAAGCTGGGCAAGCAGCTGACACTTACAGTAAGAGTTTGCAAGTAGGCTGAGCAAGTATGAGGAGGTATGTAAAGCTGGATCATGTGACCCCAGGGATCTGTTTAAGGAAGCCTTGACTGGAGTCTACTATCTGTGGTTCTGCCCCACAAATAGACTCCAGTCAAGGATTCTTTTTAAGGTGTCTTTGAGCAAGAAAATTTCATGATCAACAAGAGCCAATTGCACTATTGTTTAGCTAATTTAAACCCTAGATACAGAGAACTACAGTGAGATTTCAACAACTTGCTTGACTTTTGTATTTTTGACCCCAGAACCCCTTCCACATATCTGAGTCCAAGTCAGGCATTTCTTCTTGTGATGGCTGACGGGCAGGGCTGCTTGGGAGCAGTAAGTGGATGCAAATGACTTCTGCTACTATTCTATTTTTAAGAATCCTCACAGACATTGAAATCTAAAGCAACAGGTAATGTTCTGCATAAAATATGTTCCACCACCTGGTGCTACTAGTCGATCCTTCTCTTATAACTCTTCTCCTTCAAAGACTCTCTGGGGTCTGGCTGGGCAGATGACTGGCCTGCAGTGCCCATGCCACTTCTCCAGCTGTCCTCTGCATTAGGTACTGACCCCTGCCTTCTGCTAAAACACAGTTGACCTCGACCTCCAATGGATGTGAACAGCTCACTGACATAGAGATGTCTGTCTGTATCAGCTTGTCTGCTTGAGATTTCTAGCTTCCTGCCTAAATAAGTCCTTTTTGCAATTAGAAGCTTAACACCTATTTTTTAAAAATGGCAAAGCAGCTGCTTTAGTGGCAGTAGCAACAATGAAAATGGCATTAAAGTCACTTGTTTCTTCATTTGTGTCAGGGTGAAAAGCTCCTCAAGGGCAGCAACTATTTTTTTTGCTTAGCTTTGTGTCATCAGTGCCTAAGCCAAAATCTGCCATAAATAATTGTTGAATAAATGAGTGGCACAGAGAAGACAGAGAAGATTGGTCCTAAAAGCACAAGCTTACACTAGGGGAAGAAAATTCATACTTTTATGATAATGTAATGTGGAATATTACATTACATACAGCTATGCAAATAAGCAGGATAAAACCTACAAACATGCTAACATGGTACTTTTGTTTTTAAAAGTTTATAATCACAAACATATGCATGTACACACAGAGAAATATGTAAAGGAAAAAACTTAAAAAATATTCAACAAAACATAAAAATTTGGTATCTGAGGCCAGATTATAGGTAATTTTTGTTGTATTCTTTATATTTTTCAGAATTTCTAAAATGAGTATATATTATAATTTATAATTTGAAAAGTGATGCTATAAAATGTCTTCCCAAAATTCAATACAGGAAAGGGTAGGGGGAAGTCTAATAAAAAAATAGTCCTTCTATGATTTATCAAGATATAAGAACTGTACCTAGTAGGGTAGTACTACTACTAATCATAAACCTTGTAAAATAATGTCCTGGACATCAAGGTGAGACAGAGTAAATTCTCTGTATGGAGATGCTCCTGCTATATTTGTTTTCTACCCTCAAGACCTGCTCCACAAGATTAGTGGGCATAGAAGAGACTCCTGAAAGAATTGAACAATGAGGATTTAGGGTAATAGTGTGCACAGCCACTTCTCATGCTACGCACCAGCTAGAAATTCATTCAGTCTCCTGACACAGAACCCTGCTGTGATCCTTGTTCCAAATTCTTGTTTAGTAGAACCATTTGAAACCTTCTCCCATTTTTAAATCTTATATAACACAAAACCAAACAAGAGGATAAGAAGGACTGTAGAACAGGCTGTATGATTTTAAATGAGGGGTTCTCAGCAGGCATTGGTTTGAACCTCCAGGGGACATTTCACAATATCTGGGATTATTTTGGGTTGTCATAGCTAGGGAAGGGGACAGGTGCTATGGGTATCTAATGGGTAGAAGCTTAATATCCTACAAAGTACAGTACAGCCCCCAGAGAAGAATTACTTGACTCAAAATGTCAGTATTAATGAGGTTAAGAAACATTACTTAGGAATATAAAAGAACAGGTCAAAATGAGAATTACTGCTTCTACACTGTCAGGAGAGTGGGATATTGGGAAACCACATTGGAATGGCCAACTCCAGACAGGGATAGACACAGATATAAGAAAAGTACTGCCATCACAACTATTTGTCTCAGCTTCACCCTGCTTCCTAGATGCACCTTGTGAAGAAGACAAGATGGGACACCCTTCACCCTGCCTAAAACCACAACCTTGTGATTACTCAATGGAGGATCTTGACAGTGATTCCCCTTTGGGGCCACCAGGCAAAGAGAGCAGAAGTCAGAAAAGTGTGCGTACACTTCATATCTGTTCTCTGAACCTTCCTCTGAAGCATCCAGTTTGGGGGGCTCCACATGCAGAGCTCCCCTGGGACACCACAGATGAGAATAATTTTATGAAGACATGATCTGCTTGGGGAGGAAAGGCTGACCAGTCTCTCAGAGGAGATAGGCCTTGAGCCTGTTTATCAATGGACCTTTATTGGGTTTTGTTTGCATAGGAATACAGGGAATATACATAAAGCTCATCAATCATTGTCAGGCAGTAATGATCAAACAATATATAACATTCAAAGAACCATGAGGGCTTATTCTGAATCAGGGTCAGATAGACAGAGTGATGTTAAAGATCATAAAACTTTGGGAAACAAACTCATTTTATTCTTGGGCCTTTATCATTGAAATTGAGGGTATTCTTAGCAAAGCAGATTTCATAGGATTTTGTGCATTCTTTTGTAGGCCTGATTGCCACGCCCCCCCACCCCCCAGGAACTACCTGTTCTAGCACAGGGCCACATCTGCCTCTGGCATTATTTTAGGCTTAAATCAGGTGGGGGAAGTAAGGCAGTCAAGAGATTAGGAGACTCTTACAGGTACAATGAGGACTCAGACTATAACAAAGCCAAGGGACAAGGGTCCATCACCGCTTCTATAGTCCCCTAAGTCCTTCTCTGATGGCTCCTTCACAACTGTGCCTGTCTTAGGTTGTCCCTCCCTTGAGGAATCTTACCCATCATTAACTATCCAGCCATACTCCAGGGGACAAGCAAGGTGAAGTAAAGGGGACAGAGGCTTCACCCCTGCTGGGAGAATAAATTTTGTCTCCTTAGTGGCTTATGGTCCCAAGGCCTTTTTACTCAGCCTTAGCCATGGGGGGTTACAGCTTCTGAAATCAGGCAGGGTGGTTCTCAACACCAGTTAACATGATCTAACCCAAGCAATGCTGGGAGAAGATGACTTCACACTCACAACTTTGCACTATCAATGAAGGGTAGAATGGACTGAATATGGTTGAGTTACTCTTCACTATCTAAAAGAGATATATTTCTATTTAAATGCAATCAGTGCCCATGTCATTCCTAAATTCTTAGTCTTATTAGTCTCTCAACTGGATTTTGTTTTTCAAGATAATTTGCTTCCAACATGAGCTTATTCCTTGATTTATGTTTGAGAAGGTCTCTCTGTGACCATCACAAATAAAAGCAACTTGGCCAGGTAATATTTCCTTGGGTGGTATTCTCTTCCTGTCAAAACTACACATCGCTTTCTGTCTTCTGGTGTCAGATGTTTCTAAAGAAAGGTCTGAGGACAGCCAGACTTCTTCCTCCAGTACATGATTTTCTTTTTCTACCCAGAACTTGAATTATTAGATGTGCTTCTGAATCAGTGTGTGCTTGTTGGCCTGCAGAGGTGGCTTTTTCTTTATTTCAGGGAAATTCTTTGGTAATATATCTTTGAATGCCTTTTTTTTTCTTTGCTCCTGGAGGAATATCTACCTTGGATAGATCAGCTATTCTTTTGCTGGTTGTTTTCATCTTATTTATCTGTAGCACTTTTATTGTTTTAATCTCATCAGTATTCATTAGGATTATGTCTACTTTACCCTCTATGTCATAATATTCAATAATTTAGTTTTAAATATCGATTCTCTTACTTAGTATCTGGAATTATTGCATCTGCTCTGTAATGACATTGAGGACTACATATCTGTTTCCTTGAGTTTACTAATTACTCTATGGTTTAACTGGTATATGAAAAATGCTGGACTGGACAGGATATAACCATGAAAGAAGTTTCTTTATTTCCTCCGACTGTTTCTCCTGACCTGTAGTGTGTGCTAATCTTTTCTTGTTCATACCTGGAAAGTTAAACAAGTCTCATAGCTTCTCCCATCCCTTTCAGGTCACAAGATCTGTCTTATTTCAGTAATTATAAAGTCTAGGGTAACTCTAAATTTTAAATGGTTTGCCTTTACCAGTTCAAGCAGAGACTTCAAGCAGAGATATCTGTAGTTAGATAAAAGGGCAAGGCCAGCTCATCTTTTTTACCTGTCTACCCTTCCACAGCTGTTTCACCAGATGGGGCTCTGAGGCCTGAATTATCTAACCCAAGAAGATGTTGTGCTTTAGTAATCAAGCCTGCAACACTCTCCTCTGGGTAGCCTCTGACTACAGCTCCCATGACACTTTTAACTTTCTTTCCATCCCAAGACCATTTATCCCTCTCTTGGGTCATCTGGACCCTCCTGGACATTCTCATGGTTGAAATGTCTTTTACAATGCTTCTGTGAAGCCACAGCCCATTCCTTCCTCTTTCCTCTCCCACCATAGGATGAAGAGATGTTCAGGTCTCTTATTGTTTCCCTTGCATCCTGTCTTACTTAAGTCTAGGTGGAAGCACAAATAGCCATTCCTTTCCCCTTGGGGGCTGGTATGAAAACAAGAGTGTAAACATCCTCATGATTTTCCTTATACTTCCTTCCAACCTTAATTGCCTAGATAAGCCAGAGCGGGGGTTGCCTTGCAGGTTTTCAAGGCTGGGCTAATCTCTTTCAGGATTTGGGCACATGGAAGAAAATTTGCAGAGCCATGGGAATGCCTGACTTGTCTTTATTCAAGGGTGGGGTGATCTACGCATTCCACAAGCTGTGTGTCACACTGCGGGAAGTCCCAACTCCCTTATATACTAAATGCACACAAAGATGACAGGATGCCAAGATATTATATAACAAAGCATGATTCTGTGCATGCAAGGCCCGTTCTCAAGGCTATGGGAATACTGCTTATTGGGCCTGGTGAGGAAGACTGACTGACTCCATTTCCCCTACAGGGGTTTTCCCAAAACTTGTCAGAATCAGGTTTGACATAGTTCTAAAATTATACCTGAGATTTAATGTACAATGGTCTGAATGACAACATGGAGAGGCAATGTCAAAGAAAGAAGAATGTATTATTTATATTTCCTGTGAGAAAGGGACACAATAAGTCACACAGTACTACAGGGAGAGCATCAGGATGGTAGGAAGTAGTAGAGAGTGGTGAGGGGAAATCTAGGCCAGAGACCTTACTGGGGTTTCTCTAGAAAAGGCCGGATAGGGCAGAGTAAACAGATTAGGATTGACAAATTTGAATAATTCCAGTGGGTTTTGAGGCCATCTCTTCTTGTTTATAATGCCCTGGGATGATTTAGGGCTGGGGAGATATTGGCTTGGTGTGTGAAACTTGGATAAGGAGGTGGTTGGGGCTGTAGACTAGGGGTTGGGTGGTGTGCATATGATAGACAAACTTCTGGCTGAGCCCTATGCCATCAGTAAGAATCATCTAGCCCTGGGTAGTAGGCATCTCTCCCCAGGCCCCAAGATGCCAAATCATCAAGAATAAAGAAAATAAGAAAATATAGTTAATTTAGCTGGACCTGTGATGAATGGATTCCAAATAGACAAATACAGAATGTAAGGAAACACAGAGCAAACATCTCTTAGCATATCTGCTTCAGTGATCCAGGTTCTCATTTCAGAATATGAGGATGCTTAGTGTCTATTGTCTTTTTTAATATAAGTATGTCACTTGCAATAATTGGGAAGTATTTTTATACTAAAAATTACTGTGTTAGTTTTCTATGGATGCCACAACCAATTACTACACATATAGTGGCTTAATGCAACACAATTTTTTTTTTATCTTACAGCTCTGTAGATTAGAAATCCAATATGGGTCTCACAGGGGTAAATTCAAGGTTTTAGCTTATGGGACTGTCATAATTTCTGCATGATGGTGGGGACCCCCGATGTAGGAAATATCTCCTCTGCACAAACATTGTTAATCAAGGTGCCTTGTCCTCCTCTGGTCAGTGAAGGACCATCAGTTTTCTACAAGTATTTACATTTTGATAGGAAAAATTCAAGACTGGAGTCCATTGGAGCTATTTCACCACCTCTTAGGGAACCTGAAATGACTCATCATTTTTCCATGCCACCTAGATCCCAGGCATTGATTTTTGCCTTTTCCAAGACCTAGATATTTGCCTATCCTCTTGACTCATTGAACCTTATCTTTTCTAATTGTAGATTTTTTAAAATTCCAAATAGAGAATATATTCATTGATTCCAGAAAGAGAGAGAGAGAGTGAGAGAGAAAAAAACATCAATGTGAGAGAACATCCATCAATTTCTTCCAGTATGTACCCTGATCTGGAACTGAACCTGCGACCCAAGGCATATGCCCTGACAAGGAATGGAATTCGCAGCCTTTCAGCTTATGGGATGTCACTCCAACCTACTAAGCCACATAAGCCAGGGCCAAGTTGTGTTATTTTTAATCCAACTTAGCCAGAGTCCGATTCTGTTGTTTTCTATCAAATAAATTTGATAAAATCTAGTGTTAATGTGAAACAGGAACAAAGGAAAAAATGCTTTAAATAGTAATTCTGCACTGTGGATTTCAGTCAAGTCATGTTTCTGTGTTTCTGTGACATATTGGCTGCTAATAATCACAGATCGATAATATCTTAGTAAAGTATAATATTTCATTTGCCTCACTCAGAGAAGAACTCATTTTGTTTGGGAGAAGTCAATGATAGAAAGATAACTAATAAAAAATCAGTATTTCCTTATCGTGATTTAGGTTTTGCTGAATTTGAAATTTTTATGCCAATACTCCATGGGTCACTGATTTAGACAAATTAAAGGTATAAATCATATGAAAGCTGAAATTGCTAGAATAGTTTGGTTTTCACTTTATATTTATAAAACAAATTTGTTTTGTCCTACTTTAGTGTCCAAATAATGTCTTCAGCTTTAGTGTCTCTGCTTGTTTTGTTTGTTATGCTAAAACAGCTTCTTCCTTGGAATATCTATTTATCTAGGCACTGTGTCAAAGCACAATTCTAGTCCAGCATGCTGGGCTTTACCTGTTTGCCAAATAGGACTAACATCTCTATAAGAAAGCCAGTGTTCTCCAGTAACATTCATGATATTATTAAACCCTGGAAAAGTCCTTTGACAGATATCTGGGTTAGTAAGTACCTAGCCAGCATATTACCATTTGGAATTATTTTTTAAGAGACTTGTTACTTAATTAATAATTAATTACTATTATTTTTAAGAGACTTGTTCCTTAGTTAATAATTAATTATAATAACAGCCACTTTATTAATTTATTAGGCATTTGTTACATACTAGGTAATGATGAAATTGAATTTATTTTTATAGTAACCTTATGATTTAGGAATTCAGTGTGCTCAATTTCAGGTAAGGAACCTAAAACTTTGAGACTATTAGCAATGCTTCAGAATCACTCAGAGAAAGAGCTAGGATTTGATACCAGGTCGAGATGACTCAAAACTTATTTCTTCCAACACTGCTAATATTTTGCCTTTTCCTCAACTTCCCCTTTACTCCTAAATGATTCAAAATGTGTGTTTATTCATATATTATGCTTGCAACAAAATGAAAACACAAATCTTTCTGAATTATTATAAAGAGCTTAGAAAGTTCAGCTGAGGGTTGACTCTCTTAAAACCCTGGGACACTTACATTTCAGGCTGGTTGTTTGGATATGTACTGTGGAATATCACCCTTGAAATTTTGTTAAATCAGTAAATAAAGGGGTAGTGTTGAATAATCCCTTTGGGGGTAGTGTTGAATAATCAATCCCTCATGAAGGTTCTCTTTCTGAGCATCTGTGATTTGAACCATTGGTCCTGTGCACTCTCCTGTAGGGCAGCAGATGGAAGATGATGAGCGGGACTTGTCCTTTCCTTGCCTGAATCACACTCATCTTATAGAAGAAAATAAAGTTTCATTATAGAACTTGAGATCTGGGAAGAATTTCAATACAGTCCATCCTTTCATTTTCATATGATGAAGATAAATCATATTCAATCAATGACATACATTCTTCTTAGCATTCTATAGGTGTTTTGTGTCTGCACACTGTGGATATATACCTATGACACAATGGAGCACAGTGGTTAAACACAAGCTTTAAGCTCACAATGGTGGGGCTTAGATTCTGGCTCTGACACTCGCTAATTGTATGGCTTTGGAGTGTATAATCTAAGTGCTCTGTGACTTAGTTTCCTCATCTGTGAAAAGGATATCATAGTTCCTACTTAGTTTCACAATGTTTTGAAGGGTTAACTGGTTAATATTTGCAAATATTTAAATTCTTAAATTATTATAAATGCTTGATAAATGTTGGCTATATTTTTATTTTGTACATATAATGTACATATGTGCCTCAAATTGTTAAGACAGCATTTGATACTCAGAAAAGTACCCTCAAAAATTACTTCCAAAAATAATCACTATGTATACTCTAACCTACTGGCCACTGACATAAGGCTAAGATATTAGTTAGCTTAGGTAAATGTTTACCATTGTGTAAAACAACTCCAAAAATTTCATTGGTTTACAGGAACAAAATTTAATTTCTGGATTGTGCTTTCCATCTATGTCAGTAAAACTGAAGCTGGGCAGGATATCACCTCAGGCATATTTCATCTTTGAAGGAACAGCCCACATCTGGAACTTGGCTGGCCTCTTGGCAGAAGGAAATAAAGAATTCCTGAGGAATCACACAGTGACATTTAAAGTTTCAACCTGAAAGCAACACAAGTCAGTTCTACTTGCCAAAACAAGTCACAAGGCCTAGCCTAAAAAACAGTCAGGGATGTATAATTTTCCCATAGGGAGAAGTAGAAGACATTTTGAAGAAAACTTTATTGCTACTATACCTAATAACTACAATAGTATTTATTTAGCAACTACTATATGCCAAGCCTTCCTTTATATCCTGTTAGAGACACTATATTCCATGTTCCCTAAATCCATATAAGGCAGTTGTTTTTGTATATTCTCTAGAAATAAGGAAACTTATACACAGAAAGTGTGATTCAGACAACCAGAGTTTGTACAGTGAGCTCAGTGATTAGCTTTACATTGTACCTCACTGTAGATGAAAAGTGATGACCAGGAGAATCAGGAACTTTACCTACAGGACACCTGAGATTAGCACAGGAAACTAGTTAACAAGTAATTACTTGATTACATTTGTAACAATTGCTCACAAATTTATTTTTTAAAAGAAGAGGTACAGGATGCTATATGAATAAATGTAGAGGTGAGTCAATGAAATTTTCTCTGAGAAAATACTTTTTTATAATGTCTATTTTTGTGTTCTTAAGTATATTTTATTGATTATGCTATTATGGTTTTCCAAATTCCTTCTCCCCTTTATCCCCTCTCCACTGTGCACCCCCCAACCCTCCTGCATCCCCCCCACTTAGTTCATGTCTTTGGGTTTTACATATAAGTTATTTGACTTCTCTGTTTCCTATATCATTCTTAACCTCTCCTCATCTATTGTATGCTTACAAATTATGCTTCTTATTCCCTGTACCTTTCCCCCCATTCTTCCCCTCCCCATTCCCCACTGAAAACCCTCCATGTGATGTCCATTTCTCTAATTCTGTTCCTGTTATAGTTGTTTGCTTAATTTTTATTTTCATTGTTTTTCTTTTTTTAGGTTCATTTGTTTATAATTATTTGTTGTCATTTTACTGTTCATAGTTTTTGACCTTCTTCAATTTCTTACATAAGTCCCTTTAACATTTCATATAATAAGGGCTTGGTGGTTATGAATTCCTTTAACTTGACCTTACTTGGGAAGTAATTTTTCTGCCCTTCCATTCTAAAGGATAGCTTTGCTGGATAATCTTGGATGTAGGTCCTTGCCTTTCATGACTTCAAATACTTCTTTCCACTCTTTTCTTGTCTGTAAGCTTTCTTTTGAGAAGTCAGCTGATAGTCTTATGGTAACTCCTTTATAAGCAACTCTCTTCATTCCTCTGGCTGCTTTTAAGATTCTCTCTTTATCTTTAATCTTGGGTAACTTAATAATGATGTGCCTTGGTGTGTTCCTTCTTGGGTCCAATTTTTTGGGGACTCTCTGGGCTTCCTGGACTTCCTGGAAGTCTATTTCTTTTGCCAGATTGGGGAAATTTTCTTTCATTATTTGTTCAGATAGGTTTTAAACTTCTTGCTCTTGTTCTTCTCCTTCTAACACCCCTATAATTCTGATGTTAGAATACTTAAAGTTGTCCCAGAGGTTCCCAAGACTCTCCTCATTTTTTTTTTTTTTTTTGAATTCTTGTTTCTTCATTCTGTTCTGGTTGGATGTTTATTTCTTCCTTTTGTTCCAAATCATTGATATGAGTACTGGTTTCCTTCCCCTCACTTGGCACTGTATATTTTCCTTCATTTCACTTTGTATAGGCTTCATTTGTTCCTTCATTTTGTGACTGAGCTCAATCAATTCTGTGAGCATCCTGATTATCAGTGTTTTGAACCCTGCATCAGATGGATTGGCTATCTCCTCATTGCTTAGTTAGTTTTGATCTGTTCTTTCATTTGGGCAACATTTCTTTGTCTTGGGGCACCTGTTTTGTTGCAAGGGGGAAGAGCCTTAGGTATTCACCAGGCAAGGCAACCCTCTTTGCTGCATTATGACTTTGTTGGTCTGGGTGAATGTTTCTTTAACTCCTTGTTTGTGAGAGTTCCATGCACTTTGATTTTTCTGGCACTTCTGGTTGTTTATTGTTTTTAGATTGGTTGTTATCCTTTTTTTGGTTGTGTGAGGAAGCAAAGCATTTCTATCTATGCCTCTGTCTTGGCCAGAACTCCTAGAATTCTTAAATAGGTATATATTTTTTTTCACTTATAGTTTACTTTCAATAGTAGCCCACCCTACCAGCATGCTTCAGTGGTAGAATTCTCACCAGTCATGAGAAAATGATTTCTAAGCTAAAATATGACAGATGACTAGAAGGCAGGATGACTGTATAGGTGGACTTGATGTGCAAAAGGCCTGAGGGGGAAAGTGACACAGTGTTGGTTTCACAGCAACACAGTCACATGATTGATTGATAGAGATATGTCAGCAGTCACAGGCAGATGACACAAGTTCTTTTAAGGGACTTAGATGAGAAGTCATGTAGCTTGTGGGTTAGGAGTACAGTCTTTGAACCTATATTGCCTGGGTTCATATCCTCATATTCCTGCTTCCTATCTGTACAAGATAAGGCAATTTCTTTAACCTCTTATTGTCTGTTATCTCAATTACAAAATAGGAATAGAAATGATGCCTACCTCAGAATTTTGTTACATGGGTTAATTTTCATAAATCACTGAAATAGTACCTAGTACAAAATTCATTTTCAGTAAATTTTAGCTTTCCCTCTTATTATTATTAAAGCACACAGAATAGGAAATGTGGTGACATATCTCTCTTGCCAATTAGACCAATGAGCCAAAATGGCAGTAAAAATCAAGCCTTCGCTCAGGACAGAGCAAGTCAGTTGCAAAGAGAGGGGTCGGTTGCCCCTAGTTCCATTTCCCTGTGCGTGGACCTGTACTGGGCAAGGCTCAGGCATGCAATGCAGAGGGAGGAAATCATGCTATGGTCCAGGAGACTGAACAGAAGCTCCTGAATGTTTATGGGCCCATGAGTGAAGGGTGAGGAAGAGAGAGAGAGGGGTAGGAGTGGAAAGGCACCAAGTCCAAGTAGAGAAGAAATACTCAGCAGTGGCCCCTCATCAGGAGGTGTCAGCACAGGGGTCTGGGATAGGAGTGCAGACACGCATAGGAGTGTGCAACCCTGCAGGTGAGCCCTTGATGGCAGCTCCCTGCAAGACAGGTGTTCACTGCCTGTGTGCTAGGTCCACTGGGGGTGGCAACTCCCCATGATGCCAGCAGGAAACCCCCTGTAATTGCCTATGGTTTGGATGAAAGATAACACATGGAATTTGGACCTGGAATCAGAATCCTCAATATTCTGTCAGAGCTATACTTTTTTTTGGCTTAAATTGTCCCCCTAAAGTTTCCCAGCTGCAGATAATCCTGTGATTAGAGTAAGAATTGTAGCAGATCATCTGCAAGGGTCTCTGTTTGACAGCCTCACTGTTTTTGTTTGTTTGTTTGTTTAATAACCTTCTGCTTCATTGCAGTGGTTTGGAAGACTTACTTTCCAGCCAGTAGAAGCCATTGTTAATAGCCCAGTACCCTGCTCAGCACCAGTCAGGGTGAATTTCCCCAGTGTACCTCTGAGTGGGTGGGCTGAGGCTTCAGGCCCACTTGAAGACAAATCCTTGCAACTTGTTTCAATAATACAATTAAATGGCCAGACTGACTGAATTCAGATTAAACGGCCCCAGATGAGACTGGAGGAGAGAAAAGGACCAGATCAAAGTTGAAGTGAATCTACCAATGTTGTCTCACTAAATCATTGGGAGTAGAAACTTGAAGCCACATGCACCTGGTTCCAAACCTAGTGCACTGCACTGAGCCAGATCAGAAAAAAAAATATCATTTGAAGATGACAATGATTGAGGAAACTTGGTATTTCTGTAACGTTGCACTTGATGCAGAAGGAGAATGTAGTGCTATTAAATAGAGCTCACTATCAAGAATGGAGGAGATGTTTGCTAAGGATCCTGGAATCAGATTTTGATCTTTTGATCTTAACAATGGAAAATAAAGCTTACAGAGCTATGGAACTGGTGGGAACTGACCAATGAATGACCTGCTTCCAATAGTCAGTGCACATGTGGTTAATTCTCACCAGCATGTAGCTTTTCCATGCAACATAATGAGGGAAAAAGGGAATCTGACTCAATAATACATCTGCTCATAAACTTCCATTTGTTAAATATGAAGCAAAATTCTGACAGCCATAAAACAGGATGAACAGTTGTGTGTTTGTATTAAAATATCATTGAGATAAGCAATAACCAGCTATCCAAGCAAAGGAACATCTGCGATATTATCATGCTATTTCTGGCTGAATCGTTTCACGCTGGGAGAAAACACAGGGAAAAGGAGGTATCACTTGTGGTGTTCTTAATTGAGTTTAGAAAGGGCTCTGTTTTTTCTTTTAATCTTCCTAGGGTAGGCCCTAGAGATGCAACAGGTGTCATTTAAAAATAAAATGTTAGTTGATTGTTACAGTTTGCTGTGAATCAGTTCTTACAACCTATTTAATTTTTTTTGTCCTGATAATTCCTGGAATAAAACATAAGCACTTAAAGTCTTGTAATTATATAAATTTAGCTCTAAATTTTTAGTTTTGGGGAGGACCTTTTTGTCCAAGCATCAGAAACACTCAATAATGCTGTTTTCCAGATACTTGCCATGAAAAATCTTTAATAATAGACAAAACTAACCTCCATAACAGGTACTAATAAGGTGCTTAGTAATTTATTAACTAAACCCTTTGGATAAAGATACTCATTACATTGAATTGCTTCCTGTGGAAAAATATTAATTAAATACAGATTTTTAGATTGTTAAAAGAAGCGCTAGAAGTAACTTACTGTGAACCTGTTATTACATAGATGATAAAAATGCACCCACAGAAATGAAATTACCTACCAAGTCTACACAATTAGCAGAAAGGGGTCATAGGTTATAGAAAAACTTCGAAGTCTAGCATATCTAGATTAAAACATTGGATTTGTGTTCTTGAACAAATTATTTAATTATTCAGAGCTTCAGTTTATTCATCTATAAGAAGGGGAAGCATTACAGACTTTTCTTTTATAAGTTTCTTGAACAAATAAATCAGACAATATATTTATACAGACAGGGCTCAGCCCTCTGCTCATAGTAGATACTCAATAGATAGTTCTTATTATCAGCTTGGGTAGAGCTGGGAAAAAAATAGAACCCAGATAGCCATTTCACTGTAAAAACTTATTTCTGCATATATAGTAAAAAAAAAAAAAAAGAGAGAGAGAAGAAAATCAAAGAAGTCCAGCTTTGAAAGACTTCATCATTTTTCTGTGTACATCTACCAAGTCCATGAGAAGCATGTGCCTTAGAGAGTTAAAAGTATACCTAAAACAGTTTGCAATTTAAATAACAAGTTATTTAGCAAGATCTTCCAAGCCAAGTAAGGCAAAGAACAAAGCAAATATTCTCAGGATTGCCTGTGTGCAAAGAACTAACTAGATCGATGGGATGATCCTAGCACTTAAATCTCTGTGGGAGAGGGGAACAAGGTATTTTTATCCTTATTCCTGACAAAGTAAATCTTGCCAGCTAGTTTTGGTACAACTATGTACTGCATTCAGAAGATCTGATTCACAAATGTCCTCAACCTCCCCAGATGCATAGTAAAGCAAAGAGCCCAAACCCCAGAAGTCATTCACACAGGCAAATTCTGAGTCAGAGATGCAGATATAATATTTTAAAGACATGATCTCTGTGTATACTGCCTCCATTGGATATGCAGAGCCCTTTGGTGATTACCTTCAAACAGTGAAATACAAAATAAACAACTAGTGACTTGAAACAGAAATTTACATTTTAAGTAATAAAAACTAGTCATTAACTTAAATTTGTGTGCTTTAATAATATAAGTTGTAACTTTGTACATTACCTTTTATCTCTATTGATCAGATAGAATATTTAGAAGTATAAAACATTAAGTACTCATTAAAAATACTGAAAGCTTAAAAGTGGTGCCATACTTCTAGTATATAACTCCTATTTAAATACAAACTATGTGATATAAAGGTGTAATAGATGTATATCTTTTTTTTCCAAATGCTCAGCCCCTTTACCAATACATTGATCTTCATGACATCTCTATCAAGTCTGAATGCACTGGTGTTTTACCTTTATTTTCTGTACTGTGTATTATGAGAATAATTTTTTCCCAGTGCGAATGATGCTTGATGAAGAAGAGTGAAACTGGAGCCCACCTGGAGATGTGCAGTATTGATGCAGAGAGATCTGATCAGATCACTGGGGAAAAGTAGATAGGGGCCACAGGAGGAGGCTGCCCAAGGCAATTTAAACAGACTAGGATGGGATTGGCTGAGAAGTTGAATGCCTCCAGAGCACATAGAATTATGGGCTAGAAGATTTGAAACAAAAGAAGGGCTCTTGGGCCCTCAGATTGGCTTGCTGGCTCTCTCTCTTCTTTGTGGAGGATTCCTGGATGATCGTGCTGCAGCTGCCTGCATTTCCCAATGGACAGTATTTTGGATGGGAAGGAACTTTGGGCACAGCTTAGGATCAAAATGGGCTGGCAGAGGGTGGTGAGATTATTCTTCTTTGGGTATTCTAGAGGGGATGAGCTCTGAGACAGAAGCCTGCCATTCTCCAAAAATTGTGTGGCTTTTGTATCTTATATTATTTTAGTTTGGAAACTAACCTTATAGAAATAAGATGCTTAAAACTAACAGGGGGTATTTTCCGGCCAAGATCAAGGCATAAGTACATACACTTAACTCCTTGTACAAGCAAAAGAAGGACAACAACAAATTTAAAAACAAAAAATAAGCAGAACCACCAGAAAACTGAACTGTATGGAAGTCCAACAGCCAAGGAGTTAAAGAAGAAACATTCATCCAGACTAGTAGGAGGGGTACAGACAGGCAGCTAGGATATAGAGGACTCATAGCAAGGTAGCAGCTGGAGGACTGGAGCAGGCGAAGTGGTGGGTGGCAGCTGGTGGAGCAGGTGGTCCCACATTTGCATGAAGATAAACCCGGAGGAACAACTGGGGAGTGAGGCAGATTGCTCAACTGAGGGCTCCAGCCTGGGGAAATAAAGCCTCAAAACTTCTGACTGAAAAATCCTGTGGGGGTTATGGCCACCATAGAAACTCCCAGCCTCACAGGACTGTTTGTTGGAAAGATCCACAGGGTCTTAGAATGTACACAAACCCACCCACCTAGGAATCAGCACCAGAAGGGCCCAATTTTCTTGTGGGTAGTAGGGGAAGTGACTGAAAGTCAGCTGAGAGCTGAGCAAGTGGCATTGGGGATTGTTCCCTCTCTGACCTCTTCTCCACATGTAGCACCACAATGCAGTGGCATGGGTTGCACTGCCTTGGTGAATAACTAAGGCTCCATCCCTTACCATGTAACAGGCATATGGAGAAAAAAAAATATGCCCCAAATGAAAGAAGAGATCAAAGCTCTAAAAATAGAACTAAGTGATGAGGAGATAGCCAACCTATCTGATGCAGAGTTCAAAATACTGGTCATGAGGATGCTCACAGAAATGGTTGAGTACAGGTGCAAAATAGAGGAAGAAGTGAAGGCTATGCAAGTGAAATAAAAGAAAATGTACAGGGAACCAACAGTGAAGGGAAGGGAATCAGGACCCAAATCAACAATTTGTACAGAAGGAAGAAATAAACATTCAAACAGATCAGAATGAAGAAACAAGAATTCTAAAAAAATGAGGAGAGGCTTAGGAACCTCTGGGACAACTTTAAATGTTCTAACATCTGAATCATAGGGGTGCCAGAAGGAAAAGAGGAAGAGCAAGAAATTGAAATTTTATTAGAAAAAAATAATGGAGAACTTCCTCAATCTGGCAAAGGAAATAGACTTCCAGGAAGTCCAGGAAGCCCAGAGAGTCCCAAAGAAGTTGGACCCAAGGAAGCACACACCAAAGCACATCACCATTACATTACCCAAGGTTAAAGATAAGAAGAGAATCTTAAATGCAACAAGAGGAAAGGAGAGAGTTGCATACAAAGAATTCCCATAAGACTATCAGCTGATTTCTTAAAAAAATCTTGCAGGCAAGAAGGGGCTGGAAAGAAGCATTCAAAGTCATGAAAGGCAAGGACCTACATCCAAGATTACTATATCCAGAAAAACTATCCTTTACAATGGAAGGGCAGATAAAGTACTTCCTGGATAAGGTCAAGTTTAAGAAGTGTATCATCACTAAGCCTTTATTATATGAAACATTAAAAGGACTTTTCTAAGAAAAAGAAGATGATCAAAAATATGAACAGTAAACAGTGGAGAATGGGTGGAGGGAGAATAGGGAATGGGGGAAAATGCACAGGGAATAAGAAGCATAAATGGTAGGTACAAAACAGTCCAGGGGAGGTTAAGAATATTATGGGGAATGGATAAGCCAAAGATCTTATATGTATAATCCATGGACATGTAGAAGGTGGGGAAATGCTGGTGGGAGGAGAGGTGCAGGGTAGAGTGGAATAAAGGAGAGAAAAAAATGGGACAACTGTAATAGCATAATCAATAAAACATATTTAAAAAATGGGGGAATGATAAGAGAACTCAGGAGTTGAAGAGTTTAGCCTTAATTGATAGGCTTAAGTGACTAATACCTGTGGAAAGCTGTCATTCCACAATTGTGAAGCTTTTGAATAAAGATTACTTTCCTTTATCACCAAAGCTTTGCCTTTTGAGTGTTGCCTAGAGGGTAGCAAAGGGCCGCAGGACCCCACTTGCTGTTCAGTAGCAGCAAAACAGCCCTGTTTGCTTGCCAAAGTTGGCTTCCTGTTAGACATGCTATTCAAAATTATTCTAAGCTTTTGTTGCTTGTTTTATTTATTTCTCATAATACCTCATTTTGAAATGGACAGAATGTTTTGTGTGAGTCCTTACAGGTGTTGACTTCAGCAATCACATGAGAGATGTCCACCAGCCCTTCAAGTTTAAGAGCCTCATATACCTCAGAAGTTTTCCTGCCTGTTCCACAGGACAATTTCAGAGCCATATGAGCCTGTCAGTACAGTAAGCATTTATCAAGAGTTGGCTAAAATAATTCTTCTGTACGTGAAAACCTAAACTACCTTCAAAGTATCACAGAACTCATACTACCAGTATTTGCAATCACATAAGGCATTTATAGTCAATCACTGACTGACTATACTGGCAGAAATGTTACCAGTATGCATCCTTTAGACATTGATGGTTTGGTGTTTAAGTGTTACTTTGGATTTTTATTTCTACAAATACATTATTTAACATCATACAAGAACCTATTTGTCATTCTTAATTATGGTTTACATTACCATTTATATTGATTGGTTTTTGATTGGCTCTGAACTCTTTGTCCAAGAACAAAAAGTCATTTTTATAAGAAATTTTTGAGGACTAGAAGATGGCGGCGAGGTAGGAGGGAGCGAATTCCACTTCCCGCTACACAGGCAAAACCTAGCAGGTCAACGGAGAAACAGAGCAAACAGCCAATAGTACCCCAGCATATATGAAGATAGAAGATCTAAAATTGTAGAGGACATTGAAAAACCAGACAGTAAGGAGAGAGCTTCAGGACAATAAGGTCCCTGGGACCACTGCAGGAACCAGGGCAGTGTCAACCCCAGGCCCGGTGCCCACCAGGTCTGCCACAGGGTTCATGGGAGAGAGCCAGGTCAACAGCTCCCTCTTCTGCCAAACAAGGTTTGAACAGCATAGGGAGAGACCTGGTTGCTTAAAGCTGCAGACAAGAGTATAAGGACTAAGTGGCAAACACACAGGGGCTGCGAACACTCACGGAGTCTGTGGATGCTGGTTGGGTAGATTTGAGAGTTGGGCTGCGAAAGGTCCTGACCCTGATAGTCCCCAGTATGGTTGGAGAGTTGGGCTGTGTGAGAGGCCAGGTCTCTGTACAGAGCTGCAGGCTTGAGTAGGAGGAATTTCTCAAAAAGAAAAGGTGAAAAAAGAGACATTGTTTAGGGAATTCTCCTGCAGCAGCTGCTCCAGCCTCCTCCCCACCCAACCACAGTGCACTCCCGAAGTGACGCAGAAGGCCCTGCATGCATTCCCTTAGCATTGGCAAGGGTGTGCACCCAACCTGAGGGACTCCAGGCAGCCTGGCTGAGCACTCACGCCCAGAACCTGGGGGAGTACTCTCTGCAGATGCCCCTGAGCCCATACCCCTAACCCCAGGGAGAATGCTCTCTGAGGAAGGCCTGAACCCCACCCCAAAGCTCTGGGGAGAAGCACCTGGCTAGCCCTAGGGAGAGTGCACACCTAAACTGTGGAACATGAGGGACCAGAGGCTGCTGGAGACCTAGGCTGGAGAGCTAGGCTGGAGGTTGACTGACTGCAGATCAGGAAGGGAGAAAAGCAAAACCAATGGCCTATCAGCCTGCTGCAGGCAGGAAGACCAGCAAAACTGGTTTTGCCAGATTGAAGCCAGTAAGAGGCTTTTTTTTTGAGTAATTCTTTATTTTTTTATTTTTATTATTTTTTCTCTCAACTCTTTTTCCCACTCTTCTTTCTTGTTTTATTCCTTCTTCCTTTCATTCACATTTTAACTTTTCTTCCTTCTTCTCTCTCTCTCTTTTTTTTTTTAAATTCCCACAACTGAGACAAAAAAAACCTGGAACTGTGAAAATACCAAAGGTGGACCCAAAGAGGAGTCATCCCAACAGCTGAGAGAGTGAGACAAATTACACTTTGCTACTACAAAGAAACTGCAGGTTATTGCATATTTTATTATTATTCTTTTCATTATCCTCACCTCTTTTATTTTATTATTATTTTTGTATTCCTCTTCTTTCTGTTTAGTCTTCTTTGCTTGGCTCATTAAATTTTATTATTTGACAAGTATCCCTTGTTCTTTCTTTCAGCTGTCTTATTATCAAGTGTCCTTGAAAATTTTAGGGAGACTGGAAAATAGGAGGGAGGATGTTAAGCTCAATATAGTTTGTTCCCAGGACTGAAGCAGTCCCTGGGTTTTCAGAAAGAGGATTTAGAATGGCTAAAAGACACATTTTTTCATTGTTTTTTTTTCCTGCGTTTTTTATTGTCTGAGGGAAGTGAAAATTTTTTTTTAAATAATCAATTTAAATTCTTTCTGAGTAGAATCTTTATGATATAACAACATTAGATATTTTGTTTTATTTACCCAAACATTTTGAGACTGAGATGTTACTTTTAAAACAGAAATAAAAATAAAATTCAAGCAAACCAGTATTTTCAAATTAAATCCTCTAAAGGAGGGAGTGAGATATTATCCTTTATCTCACACCACCTGGTGTTGTTTCAACTTTTGCCCAACTTTTTTCCAAATAATTAAGTCTAAAGATTCCTTATCAGGGAAATATTTAGCAACTTTAAAAAACTGGAATAAATTAGCATAAAACATTGCTCTTGTTCTTTAGAGAGCCCATTCTTATTGCTAAAATGCTCCGTTTTTACTTTCGATTTCTGCCCTCTCAGACTCCGCAGCCCATACTAAACCCTAGCTAATTAGGTATTGAGGAGTACAGTGTGGTGGGTGAAAAATGTACTGTTGGTGAAAACCATCAGGGAGGGCTGCCTGGTGTCCAGGGTACCCTAACCCGGCTTATGGGTTTCAGGTTTCTCCCACACGTTTAAGACTGCGAGGGGGGCTGGAAGTGCCAGGTGACCAACCTTTGTATCACACTTCCTGACCCAGTTGAGTTAAATTACTGTGATTGAAATTCCCTGTGAGGCCCCTGCACATGTCGGGGATTGACCCCAGACACCTCTGCAAGGCCCCTATTCATGTAGGAATGCCTGAGATCTCAAGCCGGAAGGAGGAATGCCTCTTATCTTCAGTGTTTCAGCAAGAAGCTGAGACACTCATAAACAATCCTGTAATTAACACTGAGTTTTCAAAGCAATTTTCAGAGTCTGGTTGAAACCTAAACACTTATTTACTATTTGCTTTTCTGCTTACAGGCGGTCTGAGGGAAAAGGCAGATTCAAAAGCGCTACAAAAGGCAGCTTTTAAAGAAAGAATGAGAAGAGGCGCTTGTAAGAAAAAAAGCTAGTTGAAAGGAAAATTCATTGCTCTCTCTCCCAAGCCTAAAACCTGATTGGGGATTGTGCTGAGGGATGTGGTGATTGCCAGAGAGAGAGAGCAAGGCTTCTGTTTGCTAAAGACAGTGTGGTCGCAAAAGAGGGTGACCTTGAAAAAATATCCCTGTTTCCCTGAAATACAACACACCCTACGACCTTGCCGAAAAGCACTCCGGGTCATCGGCCCTTACCTGGGCTGTTGCACACATTCCAACCACGTTGGTATGTTGACCAAAACAGCTGGTAGCCTTTAGGACGGCTGATAGCCTCTACCTCCCTGTTCAGGCGCCAGATGTGGCAAACCCTGACCAGCCGAGTTCCACCTTGTTGTGGCTGAAAGTAATAATAAATGCATAGGTGACAGCAATCCTGTGGAGAAAAAGGGAACAGCAACGCTACTCTCTCAAGGGGAGAGAGAGCGCCTTGGCCAGTCTCTCAAGAGGAGAGTGTGCCAACCCTTGCCTAGACAGGCTTTTATTGCTTTTCTTGGGGCTTACATCAGAGAAGGATTTATTATCGATTACATAGAATATTGTTTATATTTTAGGTATAATCAAGGAAATGAAAATAACATGCAGAGGGGAATGGCGGTGAGCTGATTAGCTCTGTCCTTGGGAGAATTTGCATATGCTTTGGAAATTACCTTGGAGATAAACAATACACACTTGTTGTCTTAGACCAGGATAATGGAGTTTTAGCAAGACCAAGTCATAACAGTCAGTATGCATTTTCTAGGCCTGATTCCTATGGGAAAACTTAGTTTGAAAGTCTGGCTCCTGCCCACCACTTCACTTCTGTAGGTTTTCCATACAGAGCTGAGTCACATTTGCCTCACTGAAACAAACCGGTCCCCTACAAATGTATTGTTAATTTACTGTCTTTCAATTCACTTGTGTTCCATTAGTACACTACTCAAGGTCCTATACTCCCTATTCCTGTTATCCAGATCACACGGATTCTGTCATATGATTTTTGCTCCATTATTATTGTAAATAAGAGCTGTTCTATACATTTGTAAATAGTACACAACACACCTTCCAGATCTTAGCCCACTTTGCAGTTTCCTGAACTCTACTACTGTAGTGGTCAACTCCATTCTCTCATACATAAAACCTATTCACTATCCTTTACTCTCACCTTACCTCAGAATATGACATCCCACAAGCTCACTGCTTTCTAGATCCAACTCATAATCCTTCCCTCCCCAAGAAGAGTCTTATCTTCTTTCCATCCTTTCTGAAATGTGGCTAGTTGGGTGGAAGATCACAGTTCACAGTATACATAGCCAAATTTCTTCTCTATGGCCTGCTACTGTAAGTATCATAGAATAATCTCTTGCTGTCTTAAATCATTTTGCCTTCCCCCTCCAAATGATCACAAAAAACAGTAGGTGGAAGCTGTGAACACCAGGATACACAATGGAACAGGGAAACCAACAACAAAGGAACCACCAAGAGATAACAACAGAAGAAGGTGAAGGAGGGAGTACAAGCCACACTAAACTCAGTTCAAGAATGATCTGCAAATACAACTCAATGGTGGAGAAACTACCCACAACAAACAACTGCACAAGAGCAAGAGAAATTCCTCAAAACCTTGTACACACAGAAGAACCAGCTTCCACACAACCTGCCCTCACCAGCACAACAAAATACAAAAGGTAAGAGACAGAGTGACCCTCAGTTAAGCAGCTAGTGGAAAGGACCCACCAAAAAAAGGCCCAACAACAATCAAAACCCAAAGAAAAACACAGAGCCAACTTAAACAACAGCCCAAGACCAGTGAGCTCGGAAAATCAAGGAGACTGCACCACTGAATCTCACAGGTATACTACCATAGATGTTCACACCATAAACCCAGGGAGTTGGAACAGATAAATTTAAGAAGGCTAACAAGAAGAGTCTCACAAACAATGGGAGGGCAAAGAAACAATCCCCAAATGAAAGGAAAGGAGGAAACCTCAGAAAGAATGCTAGATGAAATAGAGGCAACTCAACTATCAGATATTGAGTTCAAAGCAATATTTATCAGGAAGCTCAATGAGCTCACAGAAAATTGCCACAAACTACAGGGAAACTACAATGAACTCACTGCAAACTAGATCAACATGAAAAAGGAAATAGAAACTATCAACAAGGGCCAAGAAGAAATTAAGAATACAATTTCTGAACTGAATAACACAGTACAAGGAATCAAAAGCAGGATCAAGGAACCAGAAGATTGGATCAGTGAGCTGGAAGACAAAGTAGATAAAAACACCCAGAAAGAGCAAGAAAGGAAAAGAGGATCAGGAAGAATGAAGAAGTATTAAGGGAAATGAAGGAATATATGAAACATAATAATATCCATAAAATAGAGATACCAAAAGGAGAGAAGAAGACAAAGGGATAGAAAATCTATTTGAAAATGTAATGATGGAAAACTTCCCTAATTGGATGTGAGAAAAAGTCACACAAATCCAGGAAACACAGAGAGTCCCAATCAAGAGGAACCCAAAGAGGCTCACTTCAAGACACATCATAATTAAAATGGCAAAATTCCAAGACAAAAAAGAATCTTAAAGGCAGCCAGGGAGAAACAGGAAGTAACATATAAGGGAGCCCTGATAAGGTTAGCAGCTGACTTCTCAATGGAAATGCTCCAAGCCAGAAGACAATGACAAGAAATAGTCCGAATAATGAAAACAAAAGGTCTGCAACCAAGGCTACTTTGCCAAGCAAGGCTCTCAATCAACATAAGGGGCCAAATAAGGAACTTCCCAGACAAAAGAAGTCTAAAAGAATACACCTCCACCAAACCAGCCGTGCAACAGATCCTAAAGGGACTACTTTAAGGAAAGGAAGTAAAAAAGAGAGATATAGAGAAAAATGGCAATGAATAAGTATCTATCAATAATAACCTTAAACATAAATGGGTTATATGCTCAATTAAAAGACATAGAATATCTGAATGGATAAGAAAGCATGAGTCACACATATGCTGCCTACAGTAGACCCACCTCAGAACAAAAGACCTACACAGACTGAAAGTGAAGGGCTAGAAACAAATTTTCCAAGCAAATGCACAGGGAAAAAAACCAGGGGTAGCAATACTCATCTGATAAAATAGACTTAAAAAAAGGGTCATAAAGAGAGACCCAGAGGGTCACTTCATAATACTCAAGGGAGGAATCCACCAAGAAGACAAAAACATTGTAAATATATATGCACCCAACATAGGAACACCCAAATACAAAAAGAAAATCTTAGAGGACTTCAAGAAAGATATTGACAGCAACATAATTACAGTAGGGAATTTAAACACCCAACTGTCAAAATTGGACAGATCTTCCAAACAAAATATCAACAAAGATATTGTGGCATTGAACAATGCCAAAGATGAAATGGACTTAACTGATATATATATAGAGAGAGCACTTCATCCCAAAGAAGCTAAACACACATTCTTTTCAAATGCACATGGAACATTTTCAAAGATAGACCATATGATAGGACACAAAACAAACATCAACAAATTCAAGAACACTAAAATCATACCAAGCACTTCCTCAGACTACTAGGGACTGAAACTAGAAACCATCCTCAAGGAAAAAAAAAACAAACCACTCAAAATCATGGAGATTGAATAGCATGCTATTAAACAATGAGTGGGTCAAGAATGAAATTAGGGAAGAAACCAAAAAGTTTCTGGAAACAAATGAAAATGAACTCACAACAACCCAAAACTTATGGGACACAGTGAAGACAGTCCTGAAAGTGAAGTTCATAGTGATACAGGCCTACCTAAAAAAGATAGAAACATTTCAAACAAACAACCTAACACCATGTCTACAAGAACTCAAGTAGCAACAACAAAGACAGCCCAGAGCAAGTAAAAGGAAGGAAATAATCAAGATCAGAGCAGAATGAAATGACAGAGACTAAAAGCATAATTCTAAGGACCAATGAATCCAGGAGCTAGTTCTTTGAAAAGACAGACAAAATTGATAAGCCTTTAAGCAGACTCATCAAGAAGAAAAGAGAAAAGACCCAAATAAACACAATCAGAAATGAAAGAGTAGATATTATAACTGATACCACAGAAATACAGAGGATTGTAAGAAATTACTATGAAGAACTGTATGCCAAGAAATTTGAAAACCTAGGTGAAATGGACAAATTCCTAGAAAAATATAATCTTTCAAAACTCAATGAAGAAGAAGCAGAAATCCTGAACAGACCAGTAACAGTAGATAAAATTGAAGCAGTAATAAAAAAGCTCCCAACACACAAAGCCCTGGACCAGATTGTTTCACAGGAGAATTCTACAAAGCATTTAAGGAAGAGCTAACCCCTATCCTTCATAGACTATTCCAAAAAAATCTGAAAAGGAGGAAGTCTCCCAAACTTTTTTATGATGCCAGCTTCATCCTAATCCCAAAAACAGATAAAGACACAATAAATAAACAAACTTCAGGCCAATATCGCTTATGAACATAGATGCTAAAATCCTCAACAAAATATTGGCAAAGCACATCCAACATTACACTAAAAAGATCATACACCATGACCAAGTGGGATTCATCACAGGGTGCAAGGATGATACAATATTTACAAATCAGTAAATGTAATACATCACATAAACAGAAGCGAAGACAAAAATCACATGATCATTATCAATAGATGTAGAAAAAGCATTTGATAAGTTACAGCACCCATTTATGATAAAAAAAAAAACTAAGCAAGGTAGGAATAGAGGGAGCATTCCCCAACATAATAAAGGCCATGTATGAGAGACCTACAGGCAACATCATACTCAATGTGAAAAAACTAAACTATTTTCCACTAAGATCAGGAACAAGAAAAGGGTGTCCATTTTCACCACTTTCATTCAACATAATATTGGAAGTTTTAGCCACAGCTATTAGACAAGAAAAGGAAATAAAAGGCATCCAAATCAAAAAGGAAGAAACAAAACTGTCATTGTTTGCAGATGACATGATAGTATACATAGAAAATCCTATAGACTGCCAAAAAACTGCTCAACCTAATAAATGAGTTTGGCAAAACAGCAGGATACAAAGTCAATATCTAGAAATCAAATGTATTTTTTTATATCAACAATGGAACACCAGAAGCAGAAATCAAGAAAAAATACCATTTGATATAGCAATATGAAAAATAAAATACATAGTAATGAACCTAATCAAGGAGGTAAAAAACATACTCAGAAAACTACACAATGCTAAAGAAAGAAATCAAGGAAGACACAAAGAAATAGAAACATATACCATGTTCATGGATTGGAAGAATTGACATCATCAAAATGTCCACACTGCCCAAAGCAATTTACAGATTCAATGCAATACCTATTAAAGTACCAATGGCATATTTCACAGATATAGAACAAGCATGTCAAAAATTTATATGGAACCTTAAATGCCCCCGAATAGCTGCTGAAATTTTGAGAAAGAAGAGCAAAGTTGGAGGGATCACAATACCTGATTCCAAACTGTATTACAGGGCCACTGAAATCAAAACAGCCTGGTACTAGCATAAAAACAGGCACATAGACCAAGGGAACATAATAGAGAGCCCAGAAATAAACCCAAGTCTCTATGGTCAATTAATATTTGACAAAGGGGGCAGCAACATAAAATGGAGCGAAAATAGCCTGTTCAACAGATAGATGATGTTAGGAGAGCTGGACAGATACATGCAAAAAAAAAAAGAAACTCAATTACAAACATAGACCATGCACAAAAATAAATTCAAGGTGGATAAAAGATTTAAATATAAGTCATAACACAATTAAAGTCCTAGAGGAGAACATAGGCAGAAAAATCTCAAATATTTCATGCAGGAATATTTTCACTAGTATGTCCCCTAGAGGAAGGGACATAGAGGAAAGAGTAAACAAATGAGATCTCATCAAAATGAAAAGCTTCTGCATGGCTAAAGAAAATAGTTTTAAAATAAAAAGAGAACTGACCGTATGGGAAAACATATTTGCCAATGATACCTCAGAAAAGGGTTTAATCTCCAAAATATATAAAGAACTCATGGGACTCTACTCTAAGAAGACAAGCAACCCAATGAAAAAATGGACGAAGAACTTGAACAGACACTTCTCCAGGGAGGGCATACAGAGGATCCAGAGACACATGAAAAGTTGCTTAGTATTGCTAGCTCTCAGAGAGGTACAAATTAAAATCACAATGAGATACCACTTCACACCAGTCAGAATGGCCATCATAAACAAAGCAACAAATAACAAGTGTTGGAGAGGTTGTGGAGAAATGGGGACCCTACTGCACTGTTGGTGGGATTGCAGACTGGTACAACCACTATGGAAAACTGTATGGAATTTCCTCATAAAACTAAAAATGGATCTGCCTGTTGACCCAGCAATTCCACTGCTGGAATTATATCTTAAGAACCCTGAAACACCAATGCAAAAGAACCTATGCACCCCAATGTTCATAGCATTACAATTTACAACAGCCAAGTGCTGGAAGCAACCTAGGTGCCCATCAGTAAATGAATGGATCAAAAAACTATGATCCATTTACACAATAGAATTCTGTGCAGCAGAAAGAAAGAAGGAGCTCCTACCTTTTGGGACAGCATGGATGGAACTGGAAAGCATTATGCTAAGTGAAATAAGTCAAGTGGTTCAACAAATACTATGATCTCACCTTTAACAGGAATCTAATCAACAAAACAAACAAACAAGCATAATATAACCAAAGAAATTGAAATTGAGAACAGGCTGACAGTGACCAGTGGGGAGAGGGGAGAGAATTTCAGGGGAAAGGGAGGGGTTTGAAAGAACGAGTTTAAAGGACACATGGACAATAACAAGCAGGGGTGGAGATGGGAGGGAAATGAGGAAGGCTGTGGGTGTGGGCTAGGATGGGGGTAAAGGGCAGAAAACTGCACTTGAACAACAATTAAAATTAAATAAATAAATACATACATAAATACATACATACATACAAAAAAAGGAAATAATTTCTGTGGTTTTTAGAATATGCTTTTTAAAAATGTGTACATTTATGATGTCTGGGTCACGTATAGCTAAACTTCTATTTATTGAGTTATATACATACAACAATATAAGGTTTATGTACAGTTTCTAAAATAATTTTGAACCTA
Organism: Trachops cirrhosus; assembly: GCA_028533065.1. Taxonomy (NCBI): domain Eukaryota; kingdom Metazoa; phylum Chordata; class Mammalia; order Chiroptera; family Phyllostomidae; genus Trachops; species Trachops cirrhosus. Next base: position 55,042,760 of record CM052544.1, on the reverse strand, counting down.
TACTTGCTAATTGGCATTAATGTTTTATGAAGTCTAACTGATTTTTCCCAATACTGGAACCTCCAGTTTATATTATCTCAAAATATTTAAAACAGTATGTGTACCTAATGAAAAATAATCATGGACTAACATTCTATTTCTACCCTATGGATTGGAATTTCCTGGATTTTCTTGTTACAAATCATGTGACCCTCTGCAAGCCAAATGAAGCAGACACTGTAAAGGTTATTGTGATGGATTATGTTTGCTTTTAAAGCTGGAAGGTGAATATGGTGATGGTAGTGATGATGTCCATTTTAAAAGTAAGTCAACGAGGTACAGAAAGTGAAGAAACTCTTCCTTGGTCACTTAGATATTTAATAACAAGCCTAGGACTTAACCCCATGTGTACACAATACCACAATACTTGAAGATATACCTAATTTATGTGAAATTTACAAATTTATATGAAAGAATGACTGAGGGTATACATAAGCCAGACAAGGGAAACAAGAACAATATGAAAAGGGTAGAAGACAGAAAGGAACTATTTTTGAGGAGACTATAAAGAATTCCTATGTATCCCAACTGTATGTTTCTGTTGCAATTTCAGGTCTGAGGGAGCAAGCTTCGCTTGGGAATCTTCTTGAAGGTCAGATTGAAGAAAATGCTAGTAAGCAATGACGTGGTTTCTGACTAAGGATGTTAGTCTGTCTATTCTCTGGACACTCTCAGTTCTGACTACTGCCACCTCTCAACTGGACCACAATAGCATTCTAAGTGGTCTCTCTGCCTTCAGGCTTGCTTTCCCAATGTACCTGCCATGCTGTGTTCCCAGCAATCTTTCCAAATGAAAATTCATGTCATTACTCTGCATAAAACCTAGCTTGACTTCCCACTACCCTCAATAATGGGATGTAAGGTATTTACCAGGGCTTCCTCAACCTTTGTAAGTCAGGCTCAGTCACAACTCTAAGTCTTCATCTCTAATGATGTCTTTCTTCTGACTCCACTTCCACCCAGGCTCCCACTCACCCATTACACAGTGACAACAGACACACAGACCTCCTTTCATTTCTTCAATAAACCATGATTTTTCTCCCACTTGGACTTTACATATTTTGGTGCCTCTGCATAAAACATTTTTACCTCATTCTTGCATTTTTCACTGCAAATTCTTACATGCCCTTCAGGTCTCTGTTTATAAACCATCCTTCCCACCCCAAGGCCCACCTCCCCAGGGACATTTATATAATATTTCCCTTATTTATTCTAATATTTATCTCATTGTGTCATAATAAGCTTTAGGTTTTGCTATAAACCCTATTAATGGTACAATTCCCTTAGGGTGGGTTCAAGGTCTGTCTTATTAACTAGAAATCTTTAGTGCTTACTATATTGCCTGCCAGTAATTGGTCAACAAATATTATTTGTCAAGTAAATGAAGAGATGAATGGATAAATGAGTTACTGGGGGGAATATTACAGAACACATAAGAAAGAATAGACATGAAAGACATGACAAAGCAATTTACTCATTTTAGATAAGGAATAAAAGAATATTTAATACCACAATGTATCAAAGCATACTTGTAAGAAGAAAAGCATCTCTTTTTTTTCTCTAGAAAGAAAACATCTCTAGAACTCCCATAAATTCTGAAACACAGATATTTTATTTCCTATAATTTGAAGATTTTTTGATAACATTATACAGTGATATATTGTCTTATGTTTCTAGACTTTGAGGACACACATATGAATAAGTACTATGCAGATGACTTTCAAAATTTATGCTGCCCCAATTTTTGCTTGATGTGAGGACACTTGCAGCATTTTGAGTCAGGGAAAGGGGAGGATTTGTTGATAGGAACAAGTTGAACCAGAATGTTAATCTTAAGCATGTTACCAATGGGATAGCCCCCTCTATCATGTGCTCTTCCCACCTCCAGGTTCTGGGGAGTTCCAGATAGGCTGGTGGAGCACTCTGGTCAAGAAGATTGTCTTTGGCATCACAGAGTCCTACATGCAAAGCCCAGCAAGGGCCACCGTGACCATGGAACACTCTAGGCCTCACTTTCTCACACACAAGTCTCTATGCCCAAATAGCATTTTTCAGCCCTCATTCATGAGGAAGTGAACTCACTCCTTGATTTGTGTCCACTATGAGCAAGTGACAATTTTCCCAAGGCCTCATCCTGCTTTTTGAAAACTATACTTAAATTGAAGCTCTAAGTTACTTTAGGGTAAAGGAATAATACAGAAGAAAAAAATTGAATAAAAGACTTGCCTACCTAGAAATCAGAACAGATATTGATCACAGACTTAGAGGCAAAAAGAAAATAAAGATCTGAAAATGTCCAATCATGAAAGAAAATATTGCATATGAAGAAAAGTATTCCTATGTGATGCTACATATTCCATAAATCACCTAAAATTACATACAAATCGCTCTCAACTATAGTTATCCTAGGGAGGGGAACAATTTTCACATTAGCTTCAGGTACTGCTTACATTTGTTACTTTTACAATGTATTCCTGTTATTGAAAACAAATGGAAACATACTATGGTGAGTTATTCCTCAAGAGTAAGGACTTCAGTCTATTCTTGGCTCTTTTGCTTCAGGCCTGGAAATCTTTCCAGAGTTTCTTGTGTGTTTTTGTAGCAGGATAATCACTTTTAAGCATTCTGTTGTAATTAGTTTCTTTAAAAATAACATTACTCTATCAAATATTAAATTCTTCAGCTTTTCTTGAATTTTTAGACTATATCATGATGGCAGGTTATACTTCATTTTTCCAAAGGAAAATCACTCCTTACATCTTTTGCAGTTAGAGCAAGAAGCACATTCCTCTTCAAATTGTCTTTTTTAAATTTTTATTATTGTGTTACAGTGCAGCCTTTGTGTATAACATACAAATGATAGGTGATGACAATATTGGGGTTTGCATGCATAATGGATGTGGTTTCATTTCCGTTGGTGAGTAGTTCATAACACAGGAGTGGAAGATGGGAGAATTTGAATATTTTTGGAAGCTTCAATTTATATTCACTGTGCATGTGTATACATATTTACATACAATTTTCATCACTCTTATTTATAAGCAAATAGCCAAACAGGCAATTACATGTCTGTGGGCCAATATAATACAGTAAATGGTTTAGAAACTATAGCCTGGTTACCTATATCATTATTGTAAATAGAAAATGCAAGTAAGGTATATCAGCTACTCGGAACATAAGCCACTGAAGACTTCAGTAGTTTCCTTAGAATCAAATTTAGGAGATTTGTGTATATAAAAGTCCTTTTATTTTTGTAATATTGAAGAGAACACAGAATTATAAAACATTTTGAAAAAGATATTTTAAAGTAAAATGTGGCCCAATATCTTTCTATAAAATACCCACAAATCAAAATCAAAACATTCCTTGTGATTTTACATTTTAATTCCTGGGGTAAGTTAGTTGGGCTCCAATTTCTAATGCAGTTAGTCACTTGAATCACAAATGGTACTACTTGTAGAAGCGATAAACACAAACCAAATGAGCTCTTATATTAGTGTCAGAGTCTCTGTTGAAGTCAAGTGTTTGAAATGGCTCACAAGAAGTGCAAAGAGGAGACAGACATAGTGCACTCCAGGTTGTTTAGTAAGTTAGGTGCCGTGTGTGTGGGGCGGATGCAGCCACTGCTCCATCAACGCCCATCCTGCTAAAACAGTGAATGATAATGACTGATCTACAATTTGCATCCTCTTTTCAGTCCATCAAGAGAACATTATTAAAACCAGTCAGCCAAAACCCATTAGAACAGTACTCACGTATGAAACAATGCCCAGGTCTGCTTGTTCTCCATTTTTATGCACTGCTACAGGACTATAAATATTCATCATAATGTAACTGAAAATTATTGAAGTGAGAAAAAGAGAAACAGGGAAACCATTTGCTTCAATTCATAAACAGCATCTGTTGGGAAGTTATTCATAGATTGCTTCGGGGCCTGCTGAGCAGCAAGCCCACAGAAAAGGAAACCATTGCAAACAAATTGGCACAAACTGCATGGAGATGCTATTAGACATGATGCCCCTACAGCCAGGGAGAATGATCAGACACTGGGATGTTTTATGTGTTCTTTTATCACCAGGACACAGAACTACCTTCCAGGCAAAGTCTCACACTGTTCAAATTAGAAGAACAAATCTAAGTGTATTAAGGCCTAACTAGTGGCTAGAGCAAGTTAGAAGCATTAGCCAAAGTCCAGGTAATAGAACTTGTTCACCTGCCCATACCTGAGGCACCCTTCAAATTCTGCCAGTACAACCTGTCAGATTCAAATGTACCTAGTAATACATTGTCCATCAAAAATTAAACATTAAAGAAATAAAGTTTCTAAAAGGTTGAAGTAACTTTTGGTGTATTTTTTCCTGAAAAGAATAAAAGTGAATTCTCACTACTTACCAAAGCAATGCTAAGAAGAAAAGTTAGCAAGGAACACTTTCTAATCTGCACTACTGATGAAGTCATATTTCATAAAATATGGGATTTATGGTTTCCTAGTCAAAGCTGCAACTTCAGTTCAAAGAAAATAAAGACAGCAAGAGTTTCAAATGTAGAGTGATCATGAATAAAATAGATGGGTTGATTTAGTAACCGTTTATATTTGTCCATTGATTTATGTGTTTGTGGTAAAGTCATCTTTAAGACTAAGAAAATATCTCAGATTTTGGGTATTTTTTTTTTTGCTAATGTTAAATGTCATCCATTTCATGCTCAACACACTGATCATTCTTAGTATCATTAAATGAGAGACAACCGGGCACAATGTGGTCCCTAATATGAGGCAATGGAAAAGTTATACCCTTCCTGTGAAAGACTCTTATGCATGTATGTGCATAAACACACACACAGGACATAAGGTACATAGCCTTCAGATCCAGTTACTGCTCTATAGACAAAAATAAGGGACAGGAGAACAGGTTAGGAATGCCATGGAAGTACAATCAGCAAAGTCCAGACTGGAAAACTACAAGACAAGTGAACTAATTCTCCCAACATGTAAGTTGCAAAGAAAAATAAAGGGATAAGGAAAGGAAGAGGGAACCTGTAGGTTAAAATAAACAAGAGAATTATCAACTAAATGCAATGTGTATGTCTTGTTTGGATCCCCGTTTGAATAGACCAGCTCTACACCCCTCCCTTTGTATGCAATTGGGCAAGTTTCAACACTGAGTGAATAGTTTAGGTGAAGTACAGGTGAAACAAAATTTTGCCTGGTTTTATAATTACTAAAACTAGGTGAACATGGGAGTCTGTTAGGTAATTCTCTCTATTCTTTGAAATCTTTGTAATAACTTTTTACAGCTTCATAGTTAACTTATCCCATGTCTCTCTGGAGTTGGTTATACTGGCTCACAAGAGCTAATCATTAAATTTCAGAAGTTTTATGAACCTGTTGTTAAACCATTGGTGGCTTGATATCAGCCACCATGGAAATCAGTTAATGCTTCATTAAGATTTTTTTTTACTAAAGAATTCATTGTTAAACATTAGCATACAACTGCTTATGACCTCATGCCTAATATATAGAATTCTCTATATAATTAGGAAACTTTCAGGAGCACAAGAAGCTGGCTCTTCAGATGAGGTTCCTCTCTGCTCTCCCCCACCCACAACCATTTTTAGTTACCATGGGTCCCAAGGTTTGACAATTCATGGCCTCACCCTGAAACATCCCACTTGGGCTCCAATCATTCCTTCCTTCAGTAAGTCTTTACTGTTTCCCTTTCTACTAAAATTGATCCATCTGTGGTCTAATCATGGCCTATTCTAATAGCACAATGCTCAGGTAGTGAAATAGACTGATCCTGGCTGAGTAGGAAGAAGCCTGAATCCCTCAGAAATAATTTTCTTTGGAATTTTCTAATCTTTTGGCAAGTACCTCTAAAGATTTTTCATATGCATTCATTTGTTTGCTTATTTAGTCTTCATATTTGTTACATGACTGATTATTATATACAAGATAAACTCTCATTAGCACATTGTCTTATTAAATCCTCAGAGTAAAGCAATGAGCTAACAAAAGGACTGGAATTTTTCTCCTCTGAAAGTAAGAATAAAAAAATTAAGAGAAGTCAAGTGTCTTATCTGAGGCCACCTGGCTAGTTAGAAACAAACTCAAGAACAAACTTAAGAATATTTTCTGTAGTGATTCAAGAATCTATCTAAAACCACCAGCTCATTGGTTACTTGAATAAAGTGGATTTTCCTCTCCTCTCTAAAGACAGGTTTGTGTGAACATGCAGACCACAAAGGAAAGGAATCCGAAGCGGGTTTTTTCTTTGTCACATACATGATTATGAAGGCTACTAGCTACAGCACATAAACATATATTAAGTGTTTGCACAATGAATGGAGCACCTGTTACGTGGCATCAGAAAATGAAAACATTCTAGATTTTAGAAGAAAAGGATGATGGCTCCCTTAATTTGTAGTTAGGTTGGATTGCCAAAGTGGTGTGTTTTGTTTGAAATACTGTGATTCACAAAATTATGTTTGTCATTACTGGTTTCGTCATGAATTTTCAGGAAAGCCATGCCAATCTTGCCCAGGAACTATTTATGAGGCTAGAGCTATTGTCCATTAACACCTAAACTTACCACATTTGTGTCCTTCTTAAACTAGATGAGTAAGGCAAACAATTCCATCAACTTTTGTGGTTTCTATCTGCTTTCTATGACTAGTAATTGTAACCTGAATCCTGCAACTGAGAAAATGGCTGGGGACAGGGTGGGGGGATGCAAAATGTGATCTCCATGCCAAATCTGTGCATTCGTCTATTTTATTATTGACCACCTGCTATATACCAGAGATTGTGATTGACACCTGGAAAAACTGACCCCAAGGAGCTCAAAGGGAGAATTACAAGTAAAGATGCAATTATATTGCAAATTGCTAAATACCAATGCACTCAATGAGATCACAAAGGAGGGGCATTTGACCTTTAGCCTGGGGTAAAAAGAATTATTCATAGAGACTGGGACTTCTAAGCTAACACTTGAAACGCAAAGAGATTTTCTCCAATGATGTGAAGACATTTTGAACAACATATGCTGAATTTGGGAAGATCCCACCCTGAGATATTCTGATTCAATAAGCCTAGGCAGGTAAAGCACCCCAAGAGATTCTAATGCAAGTGATTAAAAACTTTGAGAAGGTCAGAGGCAACATGGTAGTTTGAACAAGTTCGGAATGTGATCATCCTGGAAAATTTGGAAAACGTGTCTCAGGTATCCACGAAGCACCTTCTTTTGCACCATTTATATCACCACCTCAGGCCACATTGATTGCTTATCTCTACTATGTGTAAGCAGACTAAGAGTATGGCTGCAGAGGTCAACAAGATATCTGCCAGAGAGAAGTGCAGAGCAGTGGTACACATGAGGAATATACCATAAGTTGTACACCATGAAAGGAAGGCTTCTGGGTTACAAGATGCTGAACTCAGACTTGTCAAAAGGGTGGAACATGCACAGAGAGGATACAAGCATTTCAGGTACTTAAAATTTATCATTTCAAAGTCTGGATTGAATCTAGGTTTGGCTATGTTATAGCTGTAAATTTCAGCAATTTGTATGACTTGACTTTGTTTTATAATGTTCATGTGTAAAACAGAAATGATAATAATTTCAGCTACTGTGAAAAGTCTTATGAAGTTCTCTATCAGTGTGGTTCAGTTGTTTGGAGCACCATCCCATACATGGAAGGATTGCTGATTTTATTGCTGGCCTGGGCATATGCCTAGGTATGGGTTTAGTCTGACGTCCAGGCGTTTGCGGAAGGCAATTGGTCAATGTTTCTATCTCACATCGACGTTTCACTGTCTCTCTCCTTCTTCCCCTCTCTTAAATGAGAATAAAAAATAAACCTTAAAAATAAATAAAATACATTTGTGTTCTGTTACATAATAAATCCTCACTAAATATTTATTGAATAAAAAATAAAAACTAGTTGTTAATAGTTTTATCTCTAGAGGCCTCAATTTTGCTACAACCTTAATAAATATTTTTATAAGCAATGACTCCATATTTAGCAATGACCTCTAAAAGGCTTGTATATTATCACAGAACGTGGCTCTCTGCTTCAAGGGACTTTAAGAAATCATTTGATTCCAGCTCCATATTTTGTATCTCAGAGACTTTGGAATTAGATGGACCTAGGATTGAATCTTGACTCACTACCTACTAGCTGTGTAACCCCTGGGCATGTTTCTCAAGCTCTGCTAAGCTTAGTTTATTCAATAATACAATGAATGTATAAATGTCAGGATTGTTAGGAGGACTTATTGATTCATTTATTCAAGAAAATATGAATTGAGTATTTACTAAATGTGAAAAACTATTACAAGATCTGAGTATTAGCAGTGAACAAAATGAGAGATCTCTGCTATCATCTAATTTACATAGAAAAGAAAAGTTAGGTGTATTATTTCCCTAGGGCTCTGTAATAAATTACTACAAGTTGGATGGTGTAAAACAACAAAATTTTGTCCTTCAACAGTCTGGAAGCTGAAAGTGTGAAATTGAGGTATTCCATGGGCCGTTCTCCCTCTGAGGGCTCTAGAAAAGAATGTTTCCTTGCCTTTTTTATGTTCTTATGGTTAACAGCAATTCTCAGAGTTCCTTGATTTATAGACTCATCATTCCAATCTCTGCCTCCATGGTCACATGGAACTCTCCCAGGGTGCTCATATGTTCAAATTTCTCTCATCTTATAGGGACATCATTCATAGGATTTTGGGCCCACACTTATGCAGTAGGACCTCATGTTAACTTAACTACATCTGAAGAGACCCTATTTCCAAATAAGATCACATTCATAGGTAACTGAGATTATGACTTCAAATCATTTTTGGAGGGGACACAATCCAACCCACAATATTAGGTAATGTCTGGTAGGCCATCCCAAGATCATTGCTTCCAGGAGGACTTCAATAAATAACTAACACAGTATAACCTATTTGGTCACAGTTTTCAGATAAGGCCACTGAATTTGCCTTGCTCACCAAAAATCACAAAATTAATATAATGGAAATTAGAATTCTGGTCAAATAACTCCTCATATAAGGTTCTCTCCAAACAGCATTATCTCCCAAAGTAGGGTACCTTGTGCATGTGCCTTATAGCTCCCAAAATTTTTTTAGGTGTTCAGTAGACAATCTTTATTTTTAATAATTATGTCTTATTTTAATATGTGTTACAGCACATGATTTCATATATAACACTTATGATATACTTAATATAGAGTTGCTACTTAAAACAATTAGGTATTTAGGTGAATCAATCAATAGAAAAAAGAGAGAAAGGAGTTAAAAATGGCTAAAGCAAAAAATACTGCTGTTGTGCTTGCATGACTCAACTTTTCAAAATGCTCAATGCCCACATGATTTTTCTTTGTTTGTACTATCACACAAACAATCATTCTCAGCTTTATGTCTTGACAGGGATCCAATTTCCAAAATATGATTTGGGAAATTCCTCAGTTGGGAAATTGAACAAAAGATTGTCATGTGTCTTCATGGGAGCTGCTTGTTAAACTGATGATCACTTCCCTCAAATCAACATCTTAAATATCTCCTAATATCAATTTCAAAACTTACCATAAAGCTACAGTGTTGTAATTGCACAGGATATACACATAGATCAGTGGGATAGAACTGGGAATCCAGAGATGAACCCATACGTGTGTCAATTGATTTTCAACAAGGATACCAAGATAATTCAATTAGAAAATAATAGTCTTTTCAGCAAATTGTACTGGGGAAACTGAATATCCATGTGTAAAACACCTCATACCGCACACATAAATGAACTCATCATATATCAGAAGAGGATATATTATCTTGTGTGTGTGCATACAAATATTTTCCTCCATTCTGGGGTTACCTTTAACTTTCTTGAGGAGCTCTTTGATCTATTTTTTTATTTGGTTGCTGGTGCTTTAGCTGTCATGTCTAAGAAAACATTGACCAATACAAGGTCAGGATGCCTTAGAGTTGTATCTTCTAAGGGTTTTATAGTTTTTAGATCTTACATTTAGATCTTTGATCTATTCTCAGTTAATTTTCATAGATAGCATTTTATGTCTTTCTTTATATGAGTGTCTTAATTTCTGTTTTTTTTTTAAAGATAGCTTTGATGAATTTATTGGTTCACACTCTTTTTCTCTGAACACATGGAATAAACCATCTTACTGTCTCTGGCCTCTATGATATACAATAAGAAATCAGCTGTTAATCTTATTTATAATCCTTTGTAAATGATATCACTTCTCTCTTGCCACTTTCAAGATTTCCTCTTTGTTTTTGCCTTTCAACATTTCGATTATGTTTTGTCAAGGTTGAAGGTCTTAGAGTTGATCTTAGAGCTTATTGAGCTTCTTAGATGTATGGATAAATGTTCTTCCTCAAATTTGGTATGTTTCAGTAATTGTTTCTTTAAATATTATTTCTACTCCTTTTACTCTCCTCTCTCCCTTTGGATTTTTATTGTGTATATCTTAATGGACTTAAGTGTCTCACAATTCTCTGAGGCTCTGTTCATTTTTCTTCCTTTTTCTTTCTGTGCTTCAGGTTAGATAATCGCAATTGACCAATGTCAAGTTCAATGGTTCTTCCACCCACTCAAATCTGATATTGAGGCCTTCTGATTTTTTAATATCAGTTATTATGCTTTTTGACTCCAGAATTTCTACATTGTTCTTTTTCATAATTTCTATATCTTTATTGGGAGTGTCTATTGGGTGAGGAAATATTCTCAAATTTCCTTTCTTTCATACACATAGTTTCCTTAATATTTTGAATGTTTTAAAACAGCTGATTAAAGTCTCATCTACTTTGGTTAACATTTAGTCTTCCACATGGATGGTTTCTGTTAAATGCTTTTTTCATGTGTTTTACAATCTCATTTCTTTTCATGTCTCCGAATTTTTGTTGAAAATTGGACATTTAAATATTATAATGTGGAAACTGAAAAAAAAGATATTCTCCCCATCCCAGAGTTTGTTGTTATTGGTAATTGCTGTTTGTTTGTTTGTTTGTTTAGTGACTTATTGGAACTAATTCTGTAAAATCTGTATGCCTTTTCTTACTTGGCCAATGAAATATCTGCTCAGTTAGCTTAATGGTTGCTAATTATTAAATAAAAATTTATTTAAGCACTTGAAACCAACAAGTGGCCCAGTCTTTACTGAGAGGCTGTGGTGTTGGGGCACACCATAACACTTATCCAGCCAGTTAATAACTTTACCTTACTATTTACTTCATGCTTACATAGAGCCTCAATATCAGCTAGAGGTGAGAGCCTAGGTAATGCATCTCAGGTATTTCCTGAGCATGCACTCAGCCCTGCACATGGGTAAAGCCCTACACGTGTGCATGGTTTTCTAAACTCTCAGAAATGTGTTGAAGCTTTTCAAAGCCTTTATGGACTTCCCAGCCTTTCACTTTTTAAGTCTTTTGGTTAGCCTATTTTTTCCCTGTTCTTGTCAATTGCTTTAGGCAGCCACAAAGTTGAACATATTTGCCTCTACATATTTTAAACAAATATCCCCTGGAAAAAGGCTTTCTTCATTAAGATTTGCTTTACTGGATGGATAAGATGTAAGTCAGGTTAAATACTGACATTTTTGCAAGTAGGGTCTTCCTGGAAACCACCAAATAGGTCAAATAATAATAATTATATGGGAATGTCACTTCAAAGAAGTTCCAACCACATTCTGCCCCCTCCAACAGATGCAAGTCTGCTGTTTTTCACCGTGATTATAGTCTGTTGGTTTTCAATGTCATTGTTTGGAGCTGTAGAGAGGAAGATCTAACTAGAGCAAATTAAAAATCTGACAAAGCTCACTCTTTTATGAAGATTAATCTGTTTTTCTTGAATAAGTACTCCTGAGATTTCTGTAAGACTTTGTTAATTTCCAAAGTTCTGGAAAAATTGATTCAGACAATGTTTGCCAATTTTCTCATTGTTTTTATAAAGAAGAGAACTTCTGAAATTCCATCCTCTATTATTTGCAGTAATGTGTCTTTCTTTCTTCATCTATAAATGCAGTGTTGGCTTACTGTGCTGATTCTTCCTTATCATTTCCTTTTTAATTATCCACCCTTATTTTTCTTCTAGAAAATACAAAATATCAGAGTTGTATAAAGACACCAGTATCAGGTTTGACCAGGGTTTAGAAGATGAGACTAATTGTAGGCTAAGTCATTCTTATTCATTTTGCCTCATCCCAAATAATGATTATTCTACAATCTTGCTTTTATTTACACTAAAATAAAACTATCTACTAAAGCAAATGCATTAAATAACATTGATGTCCTAACATTGAGAAGCAAATACATAGTGAGACCATCACAAATGCTCAAGCTGATGAATATATGTTGACTGTCTTCTTTTTCAATCACATCCAGAAACACATGTACCCCCTGTATTGTCTCAACCCACAAATCCCCACCTTTCAACTTTTACTCAAGTTCACCTTCAGTTGGTAGCCATTTCCCCAAAGAAAAAAGTTGCTGTTATTGTTTTAATCAATTGATAAATGTTTCTAAATATGAGAAAGTCGAAGGATCACAGCTTCATTGAAATCTTGATACTGTGCAGCTAGCTAGGTTTATGCACTAGCAAAGTGACTCACTATTTTACTTTATCTGAGAAAGTTGAAAATTATCACCATTATAAACTTTTGAATTCACCAGTACATATCTTATAACCTGAATTTTTGAATAACAAGACCAATACTTTTTTGTAAATTTCAGATATTTTTGTAAGTGCTCTCTAGAATATAAAATAACCAATGATTCATAAAAGCAAAACAGCATTCACTAGCTGTTTCACATCCCCTTTCCAGTCAGTCTTGACCTTTTCCTCAATACATCCTCAAATTCCAAAGTCTTTTCTGCCTGAAGGAGGGAAACATTTCCTCCTGTCAGAGAAACCCAAAATGCGACAGTGCAACAGCTGGCCAGAAGTGATTCTCCTTCCTGCAGAGTGAGCCATGTCACAGGAGTGGATCATTATGCTTCAAGGTAAAAATCCCAAATCAGTAATACTTTGGGTTTTTTTCTTTAAACTTCTTTTATTTGATGAACACTCGGAGTTAGGAAATTGGAATTTTTATTTTAGTACAAGAATTGTTCACTAAGTGAGAACTTAAGTGTTCCAAGCTTGACAACAGTCCCTGGTTGCATTAGGGAATTCATTTATACCTTTTACATAAATATTTATGATTTAGAAACTCTGAGTGTTTTGTTTTTTTATCTTGGAACTAAAATAGAACAACAATTGTTTGTTTGGGGCTTTGGAGGGTTTTGCTTTTGTTTTTGTTTTTAATCCTCACCTGAGGATATGTTTTTATTAATTTTAGAGAGAAAAGGGAGGAGAGCAAAACATTGATGTATGTGTATGTATGTGTGTGTGTGTGTGAGAGAGAGAGAGAGAGAAACATTGATGTGAGAGAGGAACATTGATTGGTTCCCTCCTGTGTTCACCCCAACTAGGGACCAAACCCCATACCCTAGGTATGTGACCCAACTGGGGATTAAACCTGAAACTGTAACCTTTTGGGGTATGGGACAACATTCTAACCAACTCAGCCACACGGCCTGGGCTATTTTCTTTTTTAAGAGAGGGCCCCAATCTCCTTCCCCCAAACAAAGAATAGTTCAGGCATTTCCTTAAGTGCTCAGGAAACTATTTTGTTCTGCAAAGAAGACAAGGTCATCAGTACACGTGGTGACTGCTCCTCTGGACACATATTTGTCTGCCTCTGAGTGTGGCCTGAAACATCTGGCTGGGACAGAAACTCATGGCTACTTTACTCACGGTTGCCAGGCAGGTCCTGAATGATATGGGTTTGGGGAGGAAATGCACACTAATGTCCTGAGCACTTATTTTAATTCAAGAGGGAGACAAGAAAGTAATAACCTTGCTCCTAATGGAAATTCCAAAGAAGGGCTAAATAAATTTCCTCTACTACATCTAAACCATGATTAAGCTATACATTTGTATATTATCAATTTATAACCTATTGTATACTGTCAATTAAAGTAGATTACACTTGTAAAGTGCTTGGCAACAGGGCCTGAAACATAGTAAAACTTCCAGTAATTCTTACTGGTAAATTAAGAATAAATTATATTCTAGACTATTTGATATTTTTCATGCATTTAATATTCCAACACAGAAGATGACCTCAGTGCAAAGACACCAATGCAAAGTGCTCTTTGTAATCTTTTGCACATCTGGGGAGATCAAATACTCTGCCTATGCCCATTTATGAACATTATGAGTGTTTGGGGAGGACAGACAGAACAACAATTATGGAAGTAAAGGGAAAATTGAAATGTGAGGAGGGTAGAAGATGGCAGCGAGGTAGGTGGGAGGAGATCCCACATCCCCCTGTTCACGGGTGGAACACCTAGCTGATCTTGTGAGGAACAGAGTGAACAGCAAATGGAACCCCAGCTTATATGAAGTTTGGAGGCCAAAATTGTAGAGGGCACTGAAAATCAGATGGTAAGGAGACTGCATTGGGATGGGAAGGTCCCTGAGACCAGTGTGGGGACCAAGGCTGCTACAGCTCAAAGCCTGGTGCATGCTGCAGGATCCTTGGAGGGGAGCCAAATCAACTGCTCTGTGACTTTTTATTTTTCTTCTTTCTAGTCAGATTTCTCTGTTTTATTTGTTTGTTTAATTGCATTGTTAAACTGGTTTTCCTTGTTCTGTCTCTTATTGCATTTTAATCTTCCTTCTTTCACTTTACTCTGATCCAATATCACACTACTGTTGGTCGTGTCCTTCCTATTCTTGTTATTCAGGTTGTATATTTCTTGTCATATTATTGTTGTTCCAGTTTTATTGTAAACAATTGTTATTCCATATAATTTTAAATACTACAAAGCACCCCTCCCTGATTTTTGCACATTTCACTGTCTTCTGGAGCTTTACTACTATTGTGGTTAACTCTATTCTCTCACACACTATGTCTACTTTCTATCTTTTACTCTCACTATAGCTCATCATCTGACCTCCCACAAGCACTCTGTTTTCTAGTTTCAGCTCACAATCCTTCTCCTCTCTAATAGGTTTCAGCTCACAATCCTTCTCCTCTCTAATAGGACACATCTCTTTTTCACCTTTTTAACAGATGGCTAGTTCAGTGAAATATCACAATTAATGCTATACTTATTAAAAGGACCTTCTATCTTTTCTCTACCTGTTGGTATTTTAAGTCCCTTAGAATACCCTCCTGATGTCTTAATCCATTTTGCCTTCCCCCCTGACACTGATAACATACAGGATGAGGTGGGTTTTGGGAACTTCCCTGCCTGGTTTCAAAAGCTGTAACCCCCCCATGGCTAAGGGTGAGTAAAAGACCTTGGGACCATAAGCCATTAAAGAGACAAAGCTCATCTTCCTTGTAGGGGCACCACCTACACCCACTCTCATTTCATCCTGTTTGGCCCCGGGCAGATGACCAGTTAGCCAATGGCAGGTGAGATTCCTTAATGGAGGGATAACCTAAGACAGGCACAGTAACAGAGGGGCCCTTAGGGAAGGACTTGGGGGGGGCATAGAAAAATGGAGTGATGGATCTTTACCCCTCAGATTTGACATAGCCTGAGACCTCATTCTGTCTGTGAGAAGTCACCTAATCTCTTGGTTGCCAGACTTAAGCCTGAAACAATGACAGGTGGGTGTGGCCCTGTGCTGGAAAGGACAGGAACCCTGGGGCCATCAGGCCCAAGAAAGAATGCATAAAATCCTTTCAGACCTACTCTGCTAATACCCTCAGTTTCAATGATAAGGGTCCAAGCATGAAATGAATTTATTTGCTCAAAGTTTTATGACTCTTTAGCTATCTGACCCTAAATCAAAATAAACCCTCATAATTCTTTGAATGTTATTAACTGTTTGATCATTACTGCCTGACAATGATTGATAAGCTTTACATATATGGCCTGTATTCCTATGCAAATTAAACCCAATAAAAGCCCATTGAGAAAAAAGCTCCTGGCTCTTCTCCTTTGAGAGATCGGCCATCTTTCCTCCCTAACAGATCATGTCTTGGTAGAATTATTCTCATCCGTGGCAGATGGGGGGGCCATGTGGGCAGAGCACCCCCACAAGTATGAGATGTGAACATCAGTATGCCTGCTGGAGAGGAGAACCCACCAACAAAGGAACCACCAACAGGTAAAAACACAGGTAAAACAAGAGAGCCCAGACAAACAGAAGACAGGAAAACCCTAGAGCATCCAGACAAGATCAAAGAGATCACACCACTGAATCCCATAGAATTCCTACCATAGCAATTCACCCTACAAAGACAGCTACCAAAGCAGAACACCAGAAAGTGCAGAAACAACCAAAGAGAGTCACCTAAAATGAAGAGACAAAAAAAGAACCTGCAATCAACAGGAATGGAAGAAACCCCAATAAAAGAGCTAAATGAAATGGAGGTAAGTTAACTATCAGATATAGAATTCAAAATAATGGTCATAACAATGCTGAAGGAACTCACAGATAGCTACTTTTGTACTAAGGAATGAAGTGAGAACTACAACAGCATGAAAAATGAAAGAGAAACTATAAACAAAAACCAGAAAGAAATTAAAAGCACAATTTCCAAAATAAAAAACACAGTAGAAGGAATTACAGGCAGGCTGGATGAATCAAAGGACCAAATTAGTGAGCTGGAAGACAAGGTGGAAAGAAACACCCAGGTAGAGCAGATGCATGAAAAAAGACTCAAAAAAAAAAAAAAAAGGAAGATAGCTTAAGGGAACTCCAAGATAACATGAAATGCAACAACATTCAAATTACAGGAATACCAGAAGGAGAAGAAAAAGAACAAGGGATAGAAGCATCTGGTTGAAAATATAATAAAAGGAGTCTTCCTAAACATGGAGAGGGAAAAATACATGGAGGTGCAAGGGGCACAGAGAGCCCCAATCAAGATGAACCCAAAGAAGTGCACTTCAAGACACAGTATAATTTAAAATGCCAAGTTTTGAGGACAAAGAGAGAATCCTAAATGCAGCAAGGGAGAAACAAAAAGTAACATACATGGGTACTTCAATAAGGCTAGGGGCTAATTTATCAACAAAAACACTCCAAACCAGGAAAAAAATGGCAAGATGCATTCCAAGTAATGCAAACCAAAGGCCCACAACCAAGTACTCTACCCAGCAAAATAAGGGGTTTCCCAGACAAAAAAAAAAAAAAAAGATGAAAGAATATATCTCAAACAACCAAGAACTACAAGATATTCTAAAGACACTACTATAATCACAAATATTCTGTCCTATGATTGTTGCTCTAATATTATTGTAAACAATTGCTGTTCTATACAATTGTAAATACCACACAACATCCCTCCCAGATCTTACCCACTTTACGGTTTCCTGAACTCTATTACTGTCATGGCTAACTCTATTCAGTCACACAATAAACTATTTACTATCATTTACTCTAACCTTACCTCAGAATATGACATCCCACAGCCTAACAGCCTTCTAGATCCAATTCACAAATCTTCCATCCCCAACAAGAGGTTTATCTTCTTTCCATCCTTTCTAAATAGGTACTAGTTGGGTGGAATATCACGATTAACACTACACATAGCCAATGGATCTCCTATCTCTTTTCTACAGCCTGCTACTGTAAATATCATAGAATACTCACTTGCTGTCTTAAACCATTTTGGCTTCCCCCTCCAAACGATCACAAAAAAAGAGTAGGTGGAAGTTGTGAACACCAGGATACACACTGGAAGAAGAAACCAAACAACAAAGGAATCACCAACAGATAATGGAAGAAAGTGAAGGAGGGAATGGAAGCCACACTAACCACAATACAGGACCTATCAGGAAATACAACTAAATAGTGGAGAAATTACTCAGAACAAATAAATGAAGAAGAACAAGAGAGAAGTCTCAAAACTTTGTACACATGGAAGAACCAGATTCAACACAACCTGCCCTCACCAGCACAAAAAAAGACAAAGGGTGATAGACAGAGTGACCCTCAGTTAAGCAGCTAAAGGGAAGGACCCACCAAAGAAAGATGCAACAACAATCAAAACGCAAAGACAAACACAGAGCCAACTTAAACAAGAACCCAAGACCAGTGAGCTCAGGAGATCAAGGAGACTGCACCACTGAATCTCACAGGTTCACACCACAGGTATCACAGAAGTTCACACCATAAACCCGGGGAGCCAGAAAAGATAAATTTAAGAAGGTGAGACTAACAAGAAGAATCTCACAAACAATGTGAAGACAAAGAAACAATCCCCAAATGAAGGGAAAGGAGGAGGCCTCAGAAAGAATGCTAAATGAAATAGAAGCAACTCAACTATCAGATATTGAGTTCAAAGCAATGCTTATCAGGAAGCTCAATGAGCTCACAGTGAATTACCATAAACTACAGGGAAACTACAATGAACTCACTGCAAACTAGATCAACATGAAAAAGGAAATAGAAACTATCAACAAGGGCCAAGAGGAAATGAAGAATAAAATTTCTGAACTGAGGAACACAGTAGAAGAAATCAAAAGCAGGATCAATAAACCAGAAAATTGGATCAGTGAGCTGGAAGAAAAAGTAGAAAAGAGCACCCAGAAAGAGCAAGAAAGGAAAAGAGGCTCAGAAACAATGAAGAGGGATTAAGAGAAATGTGAGACAATATGAAACATAATAATATATGTATAATAGGGATACCAGAAAGAGAAGAAAAATAGTAAGGGATAGAAAACCTATTTGAAAAAGTAATGATAGAAAACTTCCCTAATTGGATGAGAGAAAAAGTCACACAAATCCAGGAAACACTGAGAGTCCCAATGAATGGGAACCCAAAGAGGCCCACTTCAAGACACACTGTAATTAAAATGGCAAAATTCTAAGACAAAGAGATAATCTTAAAGGCAGCAAGGGAGAAACAGGAAGTAACATACAAGGGAGCCCCAATTAGGCTAGCAGCTGACTTCTCAACAGAAACGCTCCAAGCCAGAAGAGAATGGCAAAAAATATTCCAAGTAATGAGAGCCAGAGGCCTGCAACCAAGGCTACTTTACCAAGCAAGGCTCTCAATCAAGATAGAAGGCCAAATAAGAAGCTTGCCAGACAAAAGAAATCTAAAAGAATACAACTCCACCAAACCACAACTGCAAGAGATGCTAAAGGGACTGCTTTAAGGAAAGGAAGGAAACGAGAGAGAGAGGAACACAGGTACGTAAATGACAATGAATAAGTACCTATCAATAATAACCTTAAATGTAAATGGATTAAATGCCCCAATCAAAAGACATAGAATATCTGAATGGATAAGAAAGCATGACCCACACATATGCTGCCTACAAGAGACCCACCTCAGGAGGAAAGACCTACACAGGCTGAAAGTGAAGGGCTGGAAACAAATTTCCCAAGTAAACGGACAGGAAAAAAAAGCCAGGGTAGCAATACTCATATCAGACAAAATAGACTTCCAAAAAAGAGCCATAAAGAGAGACCCAGAAGGTCACTTCATAATACTCAAGGGAAGAATCCACCAAGAAGATATGAACACTGTAAATATACACACACCCAAAATAGTAGAATCCAAATACATAAAGAAAATCCGAGAGGACTTCAAAAAAGATATTGACAGGAACACAATTATAGAAGGAGATTTAAACACCCAAATGTCAAAATTGGACAGATCTTCCAAACAAAATATCAAAAAAGACATTGTGGCATTGAACAATGCCCAAGATGAAACGGACTTAATTGATATATATAGAGCACTTCATCCCAAAGAAGCCAAATACACATTCTTTTCAAATATACATGGAACATTTTCAAAGACAGACAACATGATAGGGTACAAAACAAGCCTCAACAAATTCAAGAACATTGAAATCAAATCAAGCATTTTCTATAACCAGAAAGGACTGAAACCAGAAACCAACCCCAAGGATGAAAACCCAAAACACTTAAAATCAAGCAGATTGAATAACATGCTATTAAACAATGAATAGATCAAGAATGAGATTAGGGAAGAAACCAAAAAGTTTCTGTAAACAAACAAAAATGAACTCACAACCCCCAAAACTTATGGGACACAGTGAAGACAGTCCTGAAATTGAAGTTCATAGCCATACAGGCCTACCTAAAAAAGATAGAAACATTTCAAACAAACAACCTAAACCTATGCCTATAAGAATTCAAGGAACACCAACAAAGACAGCCCAGAGCAAGTAGAAAGAAGTAAAAACCAAGATCAGAGCAGAATTCAATGACAGAGAGACTAGAATCACAATTCTAAGGATCAATGAATCCAGGAGCTGGTTCTTTGAAAAGATAAACAAAATTAACAAGACTTTAAGCAGCCTCATCAAGAAAAAAAGAGAGAGAACCCAAATAAACACTATCAGAAATGAAAGAAGGACATTACAACTGATACCACAGAAATACAAAGGATTGTAAGAAATTACTATGAAGAACTGTATGCCAAGAAATTTGAAAACCTAGGTGAAATGGACAAATTCCTAGAAAAATATAATCTTCCAAAACTCAATGAAGAAGCAGAACGCCTGAACAGACCAATACAGCAAATGAAATTGAAGCAGTAATCAAAAAACTCCCCCATACAAAAGCCCTGGACTGGATGGTTTCACAGGAGAATTCTACAGAGCATTTAAGGAAGAGCTAACTCCTATCGTTCACATCCTATTCCAAAACATACAAGAAGACATAAGACTCCTAAACTCGTTTCATTATGCCAACATCATCCTAATCCCAAAACCAGATAAAGACACAGCAAACAAAGAACACTATAAACCAATATCACTGATTAATAGAGACACTAAAATCCTCAAAAAATTGGCAAACCACATCCAGCAATACATTAAAAAGATCATACAACATGATCAAGTGGCATTCATCCCAGGGATGTAAGGATCATACAATATTTGCAAATCAAAAGACATAATACATCACATAAACAAGAAGAAATACAAAAATCACATGATCATATCAATAGGTGTGGAAAAAGCATTTGATAAGGTAGAGCATCCATTTAGGATAAAAACACTCAGCAAATAGGGGGAGCATTCCTCATCATAATAAAAGCCATATACAAGAGATCTGCAGCAAACATCATACTCAAGGGGCAAAAACTGAAAGCTTTTACACTAAGATAAGACAAAAGACAATGACAGTTTTACTTCCTCCTTCCATGAGTTCTGTTCAACATAGTATTAGAAATCTTAGCCACAGCAATCAGACAAGAAAAAGAAACAAAAACATCTACACTGGAAAGAAGGAAGTAAAAGTGTAATTGTTTGCACATGACATGATACTGTACATAGAAAATCCTATATACTCCACCAAAAAATTACTTGACATATTAAATGAATTTGGCAAAACAGCAGGATACAAAGTCAATGTTCAGAAATCAAAGGGATTTTTGTACACCAACAATGAAATATCAGACACAGAAATCAGGGGGAAGATCGCATTTGCTAAAGCAAGAAAATTAAAGTACCTAGGAAAAAACATAACCAAGGAGATAAAAGACCTATACTGAGAAAACTACACAACACTGAAGAAAGAAATTAAGGAAGACACAAACAAATGGAAGCAGGTACTGGGGTCATTGATTAGAAGAATTAACATCATTACAATGTCCATACTACCCAAAGCAATTTATAGATTCAACACAATCCCTATTAAAGTACCAATGGCATATTTCATAGATATAGAAAAAATATTTAAAAATTATATGGAACCATAAATGTCCCTGAATACCCACAGCAATTTTGAGAAACAAGAACAAAGAGGGAGGGATCACAATGTCTGATATCAAACTGTATTACAAGGCCACTGTAATCAAAACAGACTGGTACTGGTGTAAGAACAGAAACATAGATCAATGGAACAGAATAGAGAGCCCAAAAATAAACCCATGTCTCTATGGTCAATTAATATTTGACAAAGGGAGAAGAAGCATAAAATGGAGTAAAAATATCCTCTTCAAAAAATGGTGTTGGGAAATCTGGATGACTACATGCAAAAAAATGAAACTCAATCACCAACTCACACCATACACAAACATAAATTCAAGATGGATAAAAGATTTAAATATAAGTTTTGACACCATAAAAATCCTTCAGGAGAACATAGGCAGAGAAATCTCAGATATTCCATGCAGCAATATTTTTATCAATATGTCCCCTAGAGCAAGGGACATAAAGGAAAGAATAAATGAATAGGATCTCATCAAAATAAGAAGCTTCTGAACATCTAAATAAAGAAGCAGTGAAATGAAAAGAGAATCAACTATATGGGAAAACATATTTGCCAATGATACATCAGACAAGGGTTTCATCTCCAAAATATATAAAGAACTTACATGACTCCACTCTAAGAAGACAAACAACCCAATTAAAAAATGGACAAAGGACTTGAACAGACACTTCTCCAAGGAGAACATACTAAGGGCCCAGAGATATATGAAAAGATGCTCAGAATCACTAGCCATCAGAGAGATGAAAATTGAAACCACAATGAGATACCACTTCACACCAGTCAGAATGGCCATCATAAACAAAGCAACAAACAAGTGTTGGAGAGGATGTGGAAAATAGGGGACCCTAGTGCACTGTTGGTGGGGATGCAGACTGGTGTGTCCACTGTGGAATACAATATGGAATTTCCTCAAGAAACTAAAAATGGAACTGCCTTTGGGTCCAGCAGCTCCACTGCTGGGATTATATCCTAAGAATCCTGAAACACTAATTCAAAAGAACCTATGCACCCCAATGTTCATAGCACCACAATTTACAATACACAAGTGCTGAAAGCAACCTAAGTGCCCATCAGTAAATGAATGGATCGGAAAACTATGATGCATTTACACAACGCAATACTACACAACAGAAAGAAAGAAGGAGCTCCTACCCTTTGCAGCAGCATGGATGGAACTGGAGGGCATTATGCTAAGTGAAATAAGCCAAGTGGTGAAAGGCAAATACCATATGATCTCACCTTTAACAAGAACTTAATCAACACAACAAACAAGCAAGCAAAATATAACCAGAGATTGTGAAATTAAGAACAAACTGACAATAACTGCAAAGTAAGTGAGAGGTGATTAAGAGGGGAAAAGAGGGAGGGGTTTTCAGAAGCATGTATAAAGGACACATGGACAACACCAAATGGGGGTAGGATTGAGGGGGGGAGGTGGGGACGGCTGGTGTGGTTGGGAGTGGTGGGGGGAAAATGGAGTCAGCTGTACTTAAACATCAATGAAAATGTAAATATTAAAAAAATAAAAGAAAGCTACTGTTGGTACCCTTGTTTTAGAGGATTAATTTCTGTTCACACCTTGTTCCAAGAACAAGTTTCCAAGAATCCTGCCTCTGTAATTTTTTTCATCACAAAAAAAAAAATAAGTATGGAAAGTAAAAAAAATTAAAAAAAGAAATGTGAAATACCCATCACTTACCTCCTTTGCATGTACTGTATAGCCAATGAACCAATAATATTTTAATCTTTAAACAACTATTGATTAAACAATGACATACTACTTTGTGTCAATATCCTTAATGTAAGACTTGTAAGTTAACTTCTGCTTTGAGATCCATTTGGGAAATAATTGTTTCTATAAATTAATATATCTGCTTTCTATTTTCAGAAATCACACTGACTCACTTGTTATCTTTTGTTTTAGCAGCTTTAGAGTCATACCTAACTTCATCACCTAAGTGGGTAAAATCTGCTCAACCAATATACAGGGTGCTACAACCATCAATTCCTTCTGTCTTCTCCACATGGTTTGGAGATATCTTACCATAACCAATCTTTGAAATTGCTTTACACTATAAAGGTATAAAGAAGGACATAAAATAGCATTAATAAGAAAACATTTATAAGAGAACAATGTGGCATAATGGTAGGTGTTATTCATGTTCAGAATGCTGGAATTCAAATGTTACTTGCACAAGTTATCTGCCCCTTTAGTGTCTCCATATCCATCATCCTTTCTGTCTTTACTCTTAAAGTTTGTCTGGCCAGAATGTCTTCAACCTTTCTTGTTTCTTATCTAAGCCAAATCATTAAAGACTTTAAGTTTCAGGTTATTTGTCTGTAGATAGTTCATGTCATTACTATATTTCTATCACTCCAACAACTGTGAATCATTCAAAAGAATATTTGAACCCAGATGGTCTCATCAAAGCAAAGTTCTTTAGCACCTTATATTTATGTTTGAAACAATAAGGAGTAAGACTCTTTTCTCAGTAAGCTTGGGGCTCTCTGGTACCCATACTGACACCCAAAATTAACACCAGCATTGAGGGGGAAAAGTTTAGAGAGATGAAGACACCTCTTTGAGTACTTGGATCAAGTCATGCCTGTAGCCATGAACCAGGAGACTTTTCAGTTATATTGGGCAATAAATGATCTTTTATGCAAAAACCTTCTTGAGTTACTTTTTCCTCACTTGCTGCTAAAGTCTACTGTCTAACATACCTACAGGATGCTCAGTGCTGAGCATTCAACAATATAAGTCAACTAGTCATAATAACTTCTGACAGTGAAAAAATACAGTAAGCTATGGGACCACTCAATAGGAACATGATGCAATTCAGAGAGTCCAACAGTGGAAGACTTCTCAGAGAAGAAAATATCAAATGGATTCCCTATCACCTGTTCTTTAAGGATTAAATCAAAAACATTTCATTTTTATTTCAAACTGAGAGCAGTGAGTCAATAATGTTGACACCTAGCCATAGGTATTATCATTATAACTCTAAAACTAACTTTTGCTTCAAATTCCCACCCAGTAAGATGTCATCCTTTCATTCTATTTTAATAGATAATTTTGAAATTTGAATTATTCATGATTAGTACCTCAAAGACATAGATTATCACAGCTGTTTGGCTATTATGTGTGTGTGTGTGTGTGTGTGTGTGTGTGTGTGTGTGTGTGTGTGTATATATATATATATATATAGTTTTTTTCATATTCCAACCCCACTATCCACTCCCAATCAGAATTTTGGCCATGGCCCCTGTTGGTACTAAGAGAGAATACATAAATATTAAATACTATAGTAATCTGTGGTAGAAGGGAAAAATTGAGCAACTGACATGCTACTAAACTGTAACCAGGAAAACAAAAATACCTCATTGAAGTGCCCATTTTTTAACAGTGATATGTGCTGACACAGCACTTCTTTTTAGGTTTAGTAAACCCATCAAACAGTTGTTGGAATGGACTCAATAAAAACCTTTCTTTTATGGCTTTCTTACTGAGAAAATATTGTTGGTCAGGATTTTGGCAGTAGATTAAATAAATATTAGTAACCAAGAAAGGACACAGACATTTTAATGCATTTTATATATACACATTCATTACATACCAGAAATTCTAAAAGCTGAAAGTTTTTAACCTTTACTAAAAATGTTTAAATGAAGAACCAATGATAATAGATAGCTCAATATCCAGCTTTAGGAGTTTTTCCCAATCCATTTTCATTTTGGTAGTTAAATAGAAAAGATTTTGTGAAGAATTTCATTCCAAGAGATCCACAATGAAACACTGTCAAGCTGTCATTCAAAACACTCTTATAAAGAGTAACTTCAGAATAAAATATACAATTAAAAAATCTAAAACAGAGAATTATGATGGAGCTCTTTTTGACATATTTGACTTGTAGAAATATTTGAGAGATGAATTCACAAATGTAGAGTTTATTAGATGTGGTAGCAAATCTCCAAAACTGACCCCAGTGAGTCCTGTCTCTTGGTATTTATGTCCTGTGTAGTCAGTCCTTTCCCACCATGTAAAATTGACTGCCCTGTAAAATAAATAGGATACAAAAATGAAGGAGTGTGATTTCAGAGATCAATACATATGTTGAAGCTTTTGCATTATCTTGAATCAGTCACTCAGGGGAAAGTCAATCTCTGTATGGTGAGGGCCCTCAAGCAGCTCTTGGGAGAAGGCCAAGTAGGAAGGAGCTGCGGCTTTTCACCTATAGCTACCACCAACTAGCCAGCCATTGAGTAAATCACATTGGAAACAGATGCTTCAGACTCAGTCAAGCTTACCAGCAGCTACAGTACTGGCCAAAATTTTAATTCTGACCTCATGAGACACCCTGAGCCAGAGCTGCTCAGCTAAGCTACTCCTAGATTCCAGATCAACAGAAGCCATGGGACAATAAATTATTATTGCTGTTTCAAACTACTATGGTTAATTTGTTATATAATGACAGATAACGAATTTACTAGACAAATAACCTATTGATTTCTTTATTCTCTAAACTATAAAGCTAGGATATATTTATAACAGAATAAATAGTTTATTTTTTGAGTTATAGATAATTTTATTTCTTTTTATTGTAGTTTTCATTACCATGTATCCCCTTAATGCCCTATTCCACCTCCATCCACCCCATCCCCTCACAATCACCACACTGTTGTCCATGTCACTGAGTCCTTTTTCTTTTTTGCTTGATCCATCCACCCCTAACTGCAACACTCCCAACCCAGTGCTGTCAACCTGATCTCTAAGTCTGTCGCTATTTTGCTTGTTAGTTTAGTTTGTTCATTAGATACCACATATCAGTGAAATCATACAGTATTTGTTTTCACTCTGTCTTATTTCACTTAGCATTGTGTTCTCCAAGTTCATCCATGTTGTCGAAAAGGGTAAAATTTTCTTGTTTATTTATGGCCAAGAGAGCTCTATTGTGTAAATGTCCCATAGTTGTTTTATTCATTCATCAACTGAGGGTTGTTTTATTCACTCATCAAATTCAGGCTGTCCCCATACCTTGGTGATTGTGAATAACACTGCAATGAACATAGGGGTGCTTATATTCTTTAGAATTAGTATTTCAGGTTTCTTTGGAATAATTCCCTAAAGTGGAATCTCTGGGTCATAAGGCAGTTCCATTTTCAATTTTTTTTATTGTTGTTCAAGTACAGTTGTCTCCATTTTCAACCCACCTCAGCACCCCACCACCCATCCCCACCTCCCACCCTTGAACCTGCCCCCTTTGGCTTTGTCCATGTGTCCTTTATACATGTTCCTTGATGGACCTTCCCATATTTTCCCCCATTATCCCTTTATCTCTTCCCTGATGGTTACTGTTAGTTTTTTCTTTAATTCAATGTCTCTGGTTATATTTCGTTTGCTTGTTTGTTTTGTTGATTAGGTTCCTGTTAAAGGTGAGATCATATGGCATTTGTCTTTCACCACCTGGCTTATTTTGCTTAGCACAATGCTTTCCAGTTCCATCCATGCTGTCACAAAAGGTAAGAGCCCCTTCTTTCTTTCATGAGGTATCTCCATACTGCTAGCCTCAGTGGCTGTACCAGTCTGCATTCCCTCCACCAGTGCAAAAGTGTTGCCCTTTCTCCACGTCCTTGCCAGCACTTATTTATTTATTGATGATAGCCATTCTGACAGGTGTGAGATGGTATATCATTGTGGCTTTAATTTGCACTTCTCTGATGATTGTTGACATTGAGCATATTTTTTATGTCTATTTCCCATCTGTATATCCTCTTTGGAGAAGCATCTATTCAGGTCCTTTGCCCAGTTTTCAGTTGGATTGTTGTTGTTGTTGCTGTTGGTATTTTCCCATTCAGTGGATTGTCTTTTTATTTTGTTGATGTTTTCCTTTTCGGTGCAAAAACTTTTTAGTTTGATGTAGTCTCATTTGTTTATTTTTCCTTTGGTTTCCCTTGCATGAGGAGATATATCAGAGAAAATATTGGTATGAATAATGTCTGAGATTTTGCTGCCTATGTTTTTTCTAGGATTTCAATAGTTTCAGATATAACATTTAAGTATTTAATCCATTTTGAATTATTCTTTTTGTTTTATTTTTCTTTACATTTTTAATTGTTGCTCAAGTACAGTTGTCTCCATTTTTCCCCTACCACTCTCCTACCAGCCCAGCCATGCCCACTTGCCACCCTTGATCCCACCCCTCTTGGTTTTGTCCATGTGTCCTTTATACATGTTCCTGAAAATCCTTTCCTTTTTTCCCCCCATTATTCCCTCCCCTCTCCTCTCTGGTTACTGTCATTTTTTTCTTAATTTCAATATCTTTGGTTATATTTCCCTTGCTTGTTTGTTTTGTTTATTACAGGTGAGATCATATGAAAAACAGTATGGAATTTCCTCAGAAAGCTAAAAATGGAACTGCCTTTTGACCCAGCAGTTCCATTGCTGGAATTATACCCTGAAACACCAGTTGAAAAGAACCTATGCACCCCAATGTCCATAGCAGCACAATTTACAATAACCACACACTAGGAGCAACCTAAGTGCCCATCAGTAGATGAATGGATCAAAAAACTATGGTACATTTATGAGATGGAATACTGCATGCCAGAAAGAAAGGAGTTCTTACCCTTTGCAACAGCTTGGATGGATCCAAAGAGCATTATGCTAAGTGAAAAAAAGCCAGGCAGTAAAAGACAAATACCATTTTGAATTTATTCTTGTGTGTGACATAAGAAGGTGGTCTAATTTCATTTTTCTGTGCATATCTGTCCAATTTTCCCAACACCAGTTATTCAAAACTATCTTTAGCCCATTATATGTACTTGCTTCCTCTGTCAAATATTAATTGACTATAAAGGTGTGGGTTTAGTTCCAGGTTCTCTATTTTGTTTAATTAATCTATGTGTCTGTTTTTATGCCAGTATCATGTTGTTATGCTTACTATGGCCATATAAAACAGTTTGACAATAGGTAGCATGATTCATCAAACTTTGTTCTTTCTTAAGACTGTTGTTGCTATTTGAGACCTTTTGTATTTCCATATACATTTTTTGAAATATGTGGTCTAGTTATGTAAAACAAGACATTGGATCTTCATAGGAATTGCATTGTATTTGTAGATTCCTTTGGGTAGTATGGACATTTTAATGATGTTAATTCTTTCTATCCATGAACATGGTATGTACTTCCACTTATTTGTATCTTCTTCAGTTTCTTTCTTCAGTATCTTGTAATTTTTTGAGTATAGGTCTTTAAATGCTTGGTTAGATTTATTCCAAGGGATTTTTTTCTTTATAAAGAAGCAATTATGAATAAAATTTTATTCTTAAGTTCCCTTTCTGATAGTTCATTATTGTCTTATAAAAATGCAGAAAAATGTAACTGATTTCTGAATATTAATATTGTATCCTTCCACTTCACTGAATTCATGTATCAGTTTTAGTAGTTTGTTGGTAGAATCTATAGAGTTCTGTATGTACATTATCATGTCATCTGCAAATAATGACAGTTTTACTTCTTCCTTTGCAATTTTGATGCCTTTTATTTCTTCTTCTATCTGATTGCTGTAACTAGCACTTCCAGTACTATGTTGAATAAGAGGTGAAAGCAGACCTCCCTGTCTTGTTCCTCTTCTTAAGGGGGATGCTTGTAGTTTTTGCCCACTGGGTACAAACACTGGGTTTTTCGTAGATAGCCTTTATTATGTTTTTTAACATTTATTTTTTATTTATTTTTATTGTTGTTGAAGTAGTTTTCTGTCTTTTACCCCCATCCCAGCCCACCCCCTGCCCTCAGAAAAGAAAGAAGGAGCTCCTACCCTTTGTGACAGCATGGATGGAACTGGAGAGCATCACACTAAGTGAAATAAGCCAGGCAGTGAAAGACAAATACCATATGATCTCACCTTTAACAGGAACCTAATCAACAAAACAAACAAGTAAAATATAACCAAATACACTGAAATAGGCTGACAGTGACCAGAGAGGAAAGGGGAGAGAATTTCAGGGGAAAAGGGAAAGGGTTTACATGAACAAGTATAAAAGACACATGGAGAAAAAGTAGGAGGGGCTGGTAATGGAAGGGAGGTGGGGAGAATTCAGGGGGTGGGCTGGGATGGGAGTAAAAGGCAGAAAACTGTACTTGTACTTGGACAACAATTAAAATAAAATTTAAAAAAATTCAGGAGAGAAAAAAAGTAAACATTCAAGTGACTTTCAAAAAAAAGAATGTATATTCTGAGACTTTGTGATGAAATGTTCTGAATATATGAATTTAATCCATTTGATCCATTTGTCACATTTAAAGCCACTGACTCTTCCAGATTTTCTGTATGAACAATCTATCCACTGAAATCAATGGGGTTTTAAAACCTCCTACCGTAACTGTATCTGTGGATCTCTCCTTTTATGTCCGTCAAGAATTGCTCCACATGTTTAGTCGATCCCATGTTGGGCACATAAATGTTTACTAGGCTTACATCCACTTGTTGAATTGTTCCCTTTATCATTGTGTAGTATCCTTCTTTGTTCAAACTATAGCCTTGGCTCTTAAGTCTTATTTGGGAGATATAAGTATCACTACCCCTGTTTTTTTCCTTTCCATTTACATGAAATAGCTTTTTCCATCCCTGTAATTTTACACTGTGTTTATCTTTCCATCTGAGGTGGGCCTCTTAGAGAAGAATATATATGGGTTTTCTTTTCTTACGTGTTCAGCCACCCTATGTATTTTAATTCGAGCACTTAAGCAATTTACATTTAACATAATTATTGATAGATACATATTTGTTGCCGTTTTATTTTTCAACTGTTTTCCCATGCTTTCTTGCTTTAAATTATCAACTTAAAGCAATCCCTTTAACATTTGTTGCAATACTGTTCAGTAGCAACAAACTCTTTAGCTCTTTCTTGTCTGGGAAGTTGTTTATTTCTCCTTTTTAATGATAACTTTGCTGGGTAAAGTAGCCTTGGTTGTAGGTCCCAGTTTTTCATCACCTTGAATATTTCATGCTACCCACTTCTGGCCTGAAATCTTTCTGTTGAATAATCAGATGACAGTCCAATTGGTGCTCCCTTGGAAGTAACTAACTGCTTTTCTCTTGCAGTTTTTAAGATTCTCCCGTTGTCTTTAAGCTTTGCTCTTTAAATTATGATGTATTTGTGTGGGCCTGTTTAGGTCCATCTTCCTTTTTTAAATATATTTTATTGATTATGACATTACAGTTTTCCCATTTCCCCCTTCACTCCCCTCTGCCCTGCACACCCCTCCCACCCACATTCCCCCCTTTAGTTCATGTCCATGGGTCCTACGTATGAGTCCTTTGGCTTCTACATTTCCTATACTATTCTTACCCTCCCTCTGTCTATTTTCTACCTATCATTTATGCTACTTATTCTCTGTACCTCCCCCTCTCCTCTGTGAGTTTGCTGTCATTTTACTGTTCATGTTTTTTATCTTCTTTTTCTTAGATAAATCCCTTTAACATTTCATATAATAAGACCTTGGTGATGATGAACTCCTTTAACTTGACCTTATCTGAGAAGCACTTTATCTGCCCTTCCATTCTAAATGATAGCTTTGCTGGATATAGTAATCTTGGGTGTAGGTCCTTGCTTTCCATGACTTGGAATATTTCTTTCCAGCCTCTTCTTGCCTGTAAGGTTTCTTTTGAGAAATTAGCTTACAATCTTATGGGAACTCCTTCATAGTTAAGTGTTTCCTTTTCTCTTGCTGCTTCTAAGATTCTCTCCTTATTTTTAATCTTGGCTATTGTAAGTATGATGTGCCTTGGTGTGTTTATCCTTGGATCCAACTTCTTTGGGACTCTCTGAGCTTTCTGGACTTCCTGGGAGTCTATTTCCTTCACCAGATTGGGGAATTTCTCCTTAATTATTTGTTCAAATAAGTTTTCAATTTGTTGCTCTTACTCTTCTCCTTCTGGTACCTCTATAATTTGAATGTTGGAACATTGAAAGATGTCCTGGAGATTCCTAAGCCTCTCCTCGTTTTTTTTTTTTTTTTAAATTCTTGTTTCTTCATTCTTTTCTTATTAGATGTTTCTTTCTTCCTTCTGGTCCACACAGTTGATTTGAGTCCCAGTTTCTTTCCCATCGCTATTGCTTCCCTGTACATTTCCCTTTATTTCTCTTAGCATAGCCTTCATTTTTTTCATCTAATTTGTGACCAGATTCAAGCAATTCTGTGAGCATCCTGATTACCAGTGTTTTGAACTGTGCATCTGATAGGTTGGCTACCTCATCATCACTTAGTTGTATTTTTCCTGGAGCTTTGATCTGTTCTTTCATTTGCACCATTTTTTTTTTGTCTCAACACGCCTGTTACATAGTAAGGGTCAGAGCCTTAGTTATTCACCAGAGCAGGGTAACCCACATCACTGCTTTGTGAAGCTGTATGTGGGGAAGGGGTCAGAGAGGGAACAATGGCGCTTGCTGTGCTCTCTGCCTGATATCATTCACTTCCCCCACTACCCACAAGCAAATTGGGCCCTTCTGGTGCTGATTCCCAGTGGGTGGGTTTGTGTACATTCTAGGACCCTGTGGGTCTCTCCAATGAACTCTCCTGTGAGGCTAGGAGTTTCTCCCACTGCTGCCTCAACTCCCACAGGTGTTTTCAATCAGTGGTTTGAGGCTTTATTTCCCCAGGATAGAGCCCTGTGTTATGCGGTCTATCTTGCTCCCTAGTTGTTCCTCCTGGTTTATCTGCGTGTGAATGTGGGACCACCCAGTCTGCCAGCTGATGCCTTGTCAGGTCCTCCAGCTGCAGACTTGCTGTAAGTCCTCTCTGCCTGGCTGTTTATCTACACCCCTCCTACTGGTCTAGATGAATGTGTCTTCATGAACTCCTTGGTTGTCGGACTTCCATACAGTTTGATTTTATGTCCGTTCTGGTTGTTTTTGTGTTTGAATTGTTGTTGTCCTTCTTTTGGTAGTGCAAGGAGGCACAGTGTGTCTACCTATGCCTCCATCTTGTCTGGAAGCTGGGTCCATCTTCTTTGGGACTCTCTACATTTCCTGGACTTGTGGGTCTTTTTTCTTCACCTTGTTAGGGATATTTTGGGTCATTTTTTTTTCAAATAGGTTCTCAGTCCCTTGATCATTATCTTCTCCTTTGTTATTCCCATGATGTTGTCCCAAAGGTTTCTTAAACCGCTCATTTTTAAAATTATTTTTTGTGTTTTGCTGCTCCGCCTGGGTGTGTTTTCTTCCTTATCTTTCAAATTTCTAATTTGATCCTCTGCTTCATCTAACCTATTGTTTATTCTTTCCAGAGTATTACTTATTTCAGATATTGCATTCTTCATTTCTCATGGGTCCTTTTTTATGGTTTCTATGTCTTTTTTCATGTTGTTGAGTATCATAATAATTACTCTAAATGCTCTGATAAATTGCTTGTCTCCATTTCATTTAGTTCTTCTGAGGAATTCTCTTTTTTTTTTTTACTTGGGGACTGTTTCTTTTTGTTCCCATTTTGGCTGCCTCTTTGAGTTTTTTTCTCTATGTATTATATAACTCTGGTGCATGCTTATGATCAACTCTCGGCAACCTGTTTGGACCTATCAATGACCCAGAGCTTCCGGTTTCCTCTGCTGGACCTGAATGTGTGCAGAAAGAACCAAGCTTTGGACCATGGACAGCTTTTATCAGCACCATGCCCAGAGAAGTCTGAGCTAAAATCTCAGAGCTCCAAGGGATCCACCTTCACCTGCAGGTCTTCTGTTAGGTTTAATCAATGAAATCACCTCCATTGTACTCCCCACAGCTCACCTTAAGCTCCACAGAGTGGTACGAGAAGGATTCCTACAGGTAGGACTGTTGCTTCTCCCCAGGCGCAGGCCACATGGAGCAGTGTGCTCTCCCCAGGTAAAAGGAATGCAGTAGGGGGAATCACTCAACACAGGGATCCTGGCAGCTGACTCTTCAGTTCTTGCCCCAGAGCCACCAACCCCAGGCTCTCCTCACACAGCTCCTGTCAACTCTGCTATCCCTCTATCAGAGCCTAGGGTAAGTGGCTGCAAACAAAATTTTGTGTGTTGACCCTTTAAGAGGCTCTCTGTGTTTCTAGCCATCTTTTCATGGTGGACAGAAACCCTGCTGTTTTTCACAGTTGGATGTTAGACGCATTTCTTTTCCAGCTCTGGTGCTTAGGCTAGGGGGCCTAGCTTGACATTTAGACCCCACACTTCTCAGGGGAAATTCCCCTGGCCACTAAATTTTCCTCCAGAACTTCAACTGCTACCTGTGAGAGCCCAGCAAGCCCTCTTGTGCTTCTGTACTCCCTAGTCTCAATGTGGAGAAGTGGTTTCTTCCATAAGTTCTTTGTTATAAGGCTTCTCTCCAGCTAGTATTCAGTTAGTTATTCAGGACTTTTTCTCTATAATTTATCTGTAATTCTAGTTTGGTCCTGGGGAGTTAGTGTAGCCTCCACCTACTCCTCTGCCATCTTGGGTTTCACAAATGAATATTATTTTAAATATCCATCAATGCTAAGTATCAGTGAGATACAAAGCCCATGATATTCTTTCAATGGTCTATGCATCTGACACCTGGGATTTAAAAGAAACCTAAGACTGAAGGCATTTGTACCTTCATTCAGTATGTCCAGTTCCAGGGCACTTTGGCAGAGTGGACAAACAGTCATCTATTCCATCTGCAAGTTACTGTCCAAAGATACTCACATTGTTCCCAGAATATCTCCCTGTACCTTAACCCTCAAGGAATCAAAATGTAGCAAAACTAGTAAAAGACTATCAATATCCTCAAATTTATCTCATCTTCCACACTCCAGATATAAGTTCATGGTAAGCCTGAATGCCTTCAGTGACAGGAACTCATTACTCATCAGAATTCATTCAAAAGCTCATATATCTGAGGAAAATAATATCTTTCATTTGAGTTCTTTCTTATGCAGGAAGGAGCACCCAGCTCCAACTATGCCTCAAAGGACACTGTTGAACCCCTGAGACCCTTGATGCTTTCTTCTGAACTTGCTCCAGTTTCTCTATAATCAGAAAAGCAGCAGCCTATGGGTCTGTGGACCTTTCTTTCCTTTTTTTGAGATTTGATTTGAATACTTTTAAATGTATCAGCCCCCTTCAGTTTCCCACAAACCCCACAACTGCTTCCTGTCTTAAAGCTCAGTTCCCTTCACCCCTTTATCACCTATCTGCATACTGGCTCCCAAAACACAACAAGGATTCCTGACTTTGAATGGGTTCTACTGCTACTGCTCCTCTTCTGTAGACCACAGATGATATTGATTGAGAAAGCTTCTCATGGTTATTACTTGACAAAATTGGTGCTTCATCACCTTCTTACTTATTTTTAAGCATATCAGGTTAACAATTATCTATTACACATCGCTCAAGTGTCTCAAACAAGGTGTTGTATTGAATATAAAAGACAGGAGCTGAGCCTC
The DNA here is from genome assembly GCA_028533065.1 of Trachops cirrhosus. NCBI lineage: Eukaryota > Metazoa > Chordata > Mammalia > Chiroptera > Phyllostomidae > Trachops > Trachops cirrhosus. Next base: position 55,007,504 of record CM052544.1, on the reverse strand, counting down.
TTGTTCATCCCAATGCCTCTGTGTGTACCAAGCACACAGTGGTCACTCTACACCTATGACAAATGGTAGAAAGCAAATAGAACTGATGCTGTAAGTGGGAGAGAAAATTTCAACTGCAAAAATATGACAAATGCTTGGAAAGTTTAAGCATAGACAGATGTCCATTCATTGGTATTGTCAAAGAGGGGGAACACAGAAAGATGTGCCTTCCTCACTGGCAAAAGTGAATCTGCTCAATCCATTACATGAGCTTCTTTGGAGAATGACCTCTTTGGGTGTGTTTAATCAGCACCTGACAATAGCTAACTTTGCTTTTTGTTCCCATGTTGGCAATAAGGACAAGAAATGTTTTGTTGTTGTTGTTGTTTACTGTGTGATTTACTTTTGATATAAACTTGGGCAAGTTAGATCTAAAGTCTCTTTTCCTTTCTATTAAGGAAAAAAAGTTATAGTGGGTCAAAAATGTAGGCAGCAAGTTGTTCTCAGTGAGAAATATTAAAGGAAAATAAATAATCTGGAGCCCACCTAAGGAGGCCTATTTTTATTGTTTCATGAAACACATATCTTTGCAATCCTCAACTACAATAATTCTCTAAATATCAGCCAAATGGGGTACAAAAGCCAGTTCACAATAGCACTCGACTTTTAATTCCAGTGACAGCTAAAACACCATTAAACTCTACTTCAGGTCTTTGAAGTTCTAAGAAGTTAAATCAGAACATATTACATGGATATGTACCCAATTTAAGAGCTAATGCAGTTCTGTGTCTAGTTAAGAACATTCTCCATATAAAAGTGTGTGGTGCTGGAAGCTTTAAAGACCCATAGGAAAATAAAAAACTTTTTAGGACAAGGTAAATGGAATGTAGAAATCATAACCTTTTTACTTCAGAGTCATTATCTAATTGTATTAGACATGCTTGAGGGGCCATATAGATTTTTTGGTTAACAGTATAAGCTTTCTCTGCAGTCAGAGAGAACTCAGTTTTCCTCCTGCTCTGAAGCCTATACTGTCTTGAATCAATCACTAACTTCTATGACACTTAATTTTTCTCATCTAAGCAGGTAGGTAATAGTAGCACTTAGTACCTTACAAAGGTACTTTGAAAGATTAAATGGAGTGCTATATAGTAATCGCTGTAACTCTAAACCACTATTTATTGAGTTTACTCTGTATCAAGCTCAGAGCTAAGTGGTAATTTCCTCTTTTAATATTAACAATGATATTCCCTTTACACTTCATACAGAATACTGAAGAAGAAATGAATTTGAGAGAGAATTCAGTTCCATGACATACTGAGTATAAAGTATCCACAGGCCAGAGCAGGAGCAAACATGCTCTCCACTTTGGTCTCTATATCTCTGAATAACATCCCCATGTCTTTCTTACATAAAGCCATTCTAGAATTTTAGACTTTTTCCATCTGTCAGTAACTACATCAAGAATTAGGTCACATTGTAGATAGAAGCTGACAATATCTTATGTAGCATGAACTATTTAAGAAGCTATGCAATATAAGCAGTGTTCCTTGTTACCTGAGACCTATTTTTTCCCCTTATGAATAGCTTTTAATCCAGGTGATTCTGAATTGATTTGCAAGTAAACACCCACTCAAATTAAATGAAGTAGAGAATTTACTAGGTGATCTAATAGAAATGGCTAGAAGAGCTTCAAGAAAGAAAGAATTCAGATACTCAAGCATTATCATCAGGACTTGGTTTCCTTTGGGTTAGCTTTCTCTGGGTAGGTTCTCTACTTTGGATAAAAGTCAATGCAGCAGCCTTCCTTGAAAAATAATGTCTCTCTACAACAGTTAGATCCAAAATTCCAAGACTGAGTGTGTTTGCCTGTCTTGGGCTTTGTGTTTCACCCTGAGTCACTGTGACCAGAAAAATGGTCTATGTTGATTGGCCTGAGCTTGGTTACATGGCAACCCTGGAGATGAAAGAGTAGTCCAAATTGAGATGTTGTTGAGGTGGGTGAAGGAAATAGTTGCAAGACAAGCAACAATCAACAGAGGTCTACTAAAACTACTTTCATAAGAATACAGAGAATGTTACAATGGACAAAACCCAAATATAAATTCAAAGTTCTTCAGGATACATTAGTATTGTTTTCAAAACACAGGCAATGGCCCAACTCTTAAAACACTTCTGCAGAGTACAAAAGGTCAGAGTTCTGCAGACTCTTGTCTCTCTTTACAGCTTTACAAATACAAAATCAAGCATTTATAGTTACATCTTAATGACCAGTTTTATGCAATCAAATTGGTCATTTAGTTGATCCTATTTAGTGAGAAAGACAACCCCAAACATCAAAATGACCTGTCTACTGTAGGATTTGTAAAGTCCTATACCATGTCTCCTTCATTCTCATGTAAAATTTTCTCATTCATTTCTTTCTTCTGTTTTCTTCTTTTCTACTCTTCTCATATACACCCTCACCCATATATATGTTCTCATATCAGCCCTTTGAATTCAACTTAATGTTCTATATTTTCTCTGAGTCAAATAAATATCTTATTTAATTCTACTCTACTCCATTTATCCAACAAATATTTGAGTTCTGGGCACTATTTTAGACACTTGGGTCAAAGTCATAAACAAGTCAAATAACATTCTTATTTTCATGGAATTCAAAATCTGGTGAGGGAGACACACAAATCTATCACTTACTTGTGCATCCTTGCCTGCTGCTATCCACCATGACCTATGGTCATAGTAAACTGTGGGCAGTTTTCAAAGCACATGATCTGATGTAATCTTCTCAACTCAGTGTGAGAGGTAGAGCAAGTTCCACAGAACCCATTATACAGAAATCACTGAACAGAGAAGTAAAATGAAAACAATAATTTAATCATTCAATAAACATCTACCTATAATATGTCAGACACTATGCCAGGTACATGTGAATATGTATCTACCTATGATACACTTTTAGAACAATAATATTGACCTGGGCATTATCTTTATGATTCTAGTGAAAGGCATTAGTAAATAAAAAGGAAACTAAAAAACATATGAAGTCAAACAGCAAACTCATGAGGGACCTAAAATAGTTTTTAGCATTTCTGACTTAAGTCTGCTCTCTTCACATGGATTATTACTACTCCCTATATATGATTACTTGATCCAAACCCCTAAAAGGATTAGGCAACACCAACAGAGTTATCCTCAACTAAGTGCCTGCTACACAGGACAGGCCTAAAAAAGAATACCATAATTCCCAATCAAGACAATGCTGCTGCTTCGCAGGGAACTCCACTGACTCCACCTCTTCCAACCACTTCCATTTTCAACACTGTATTGAATGTCTTCATGAATTCAATGTGATTAAGATAAGAGGAATAGAATAAGACAGCAGGTGAAGGGAGAGGAGGGGAGAGGAGGGAACCAGAGAGCACAGGCCAGGAGAGGACAGGATAAGATAGGATAGGATTTAGGCAAATACAACCTAGTTCTTTTCTCAGGCAATTTGACTCCAGAGATGAAGCTCCCAATCATTTTGCCTTGCTGCTTCTCACCAAAGAAGGCCTTAATTTTAAAAAAATTACAATTCACAAAAGACAAGATTTGCCCAAATAAAAAGCATCAACTTATGGATAATATGATATAAACAAGTAACAACACAAATAGTAATTTCTATGCATATACAAATGGGAGACAATATTTAGTACAGATAAGAATTTCTATAAATGAATTAAAAAATGAGGCAATGATATGACTAGGCAAAGGACAAAACCAGTAGCCAAAAAAAAACTAGCAACAAAAGTCCTAAAATTAAGGTAACAATAGAATACCATTTCATATGTCTGACCTCACAGAGTGGTAATAGAAGTGTTTTAGTAGTGTATGCTTCTGGAAGGAACTGAGCTGCTGCAAACACTATTGAGAACAGTTTAGCATCATATCAGTATGTTTTATTTTTTAATATTTATTCTGGCATTTAGTTTTTATTTTTATTTTTTAACACTTGTTTTTATTTATTGCCTTTTTTGATGTTGTTCAAGTACAGTTGTCTCCATTTTCCCCCACAACTCCCCCCAACCCACCTATCCCCACCTCCCAACCCTTGATCCTACCCCCCTTTGGCTTTGTCCTAGGGTCCTTTATACATGTTCCTAAAAACCCTTCCCTTTGCACCCCATTATTCCCTCCCCTTTCCCTTCTGGTCACTGTTAGCCTGTTCTCTATTTCACTGTCTTTGGCTATATTTTGCTTGTTTGTTTGTTTTGTTGTTTAGGTTCCTGTTAAAGGTGAGATCACATGGTATTTGTCTTTCACTGCTTGGTTTATTTCACTTAGCATAATACTCTCCAGTTCCATCCATGCTCTGCAAAGGGTAGGGGCTCCTTCTTTCTTTCTGCTGCACAGAATTCCATTGTGTAAATATACCACTGTTTTTTGATTCATTCATTTACTGATGGATCTTCACACACTAGATTCTTCCCACACTAGACTATTGTGAATTCTACTGCTATGAACATGGGATGCATAGGTTCTTTTGAATTAGTACCTCAGGTTTCTTAGGCTATAATTCTAGCAGTGTAATTGCTGGGTCAAAAGGCAGTTTCATTTTTAATTTTCTGAGTAAATTCCATACTGTTTTCCACAGTGGCTGCACCAGTCTGCATTCCCACCGAGGGTATGCTAGTGTTCCCTTCTCTCCACAACCTCATCAGCACTTGTCGTTTGTTGATTTATTTATGATGGCCATTCTGACCAGTCTGAAGTGGTATCTCATTGTGGTTTTAATGTGTATCTCTCTGATGGTGAGTGATTCTGAGCATCCTTTGATATGTCTCTAGGCTCTCTGTATGTCCTCCCTGAAGAAGTGTCTGTTCAAGTACTTTGCCCATTTTTTAATTGGGTTTTTTGTCTTCCTGGTGTAGAGCCACATGAGTTCGTTATATATTTTGGAGATCAAACCATTGTGCAATGTATCATTGGCAAATCTGTTTACCCATATGGTTGGTTCCCTTTCCATTTTATTGATGTTTTCTTCAGTCTTGCAGAAGCTTTTAATTTTCATGAAGTCTCATTTGTTTATTTTTTCCTTTATGTTCCTTGCTCTGGGGTACTTATTAGTGAAAATATTGTTGCATGGAATATCTCAGATTTTCATACCTATGTTGTCCTCTAGGAGTTTTATTGTGCCGTGACCTATATTTAAGTCTTTTATCTATGTTGATTGTGTGTGTGTGTGTGTGTGTGTGTGTGTGTGTGTGTGTGTGTGGTGTACGTTGGTGGTCATTCTTTTTTTTTTTTTTTTTTGCATGAAGCTGTCCAGCTCTCCCAACACCATTTCTTGAAAAAGATATTTTTACACCATTTTATGCTTCTGCCCCCTTTGTTGAATATTAAGTAATTGACCATAGAAACTTGGGCTTGTTTCTGGGCTCCCTACTCTGTTCCATTGATCTATGTGTCTGTTCTTATGCCAGTACCAGGCACTTTTGATTACGGTGGACTTGTAATATTGTATAATGTCAAGAATTGTGATCATCCTACTTTGTTCTTCTTTCTCAAAATTGTTGTGTCTACTTGTGGTCATTTATGGTTCCATATAAATTTTTGAAATATTTGTTCTATATCAGTGAAATATGTCATTAGTACTTTAATAGGATTGTGTTGAATCTATAAATTGCTTTGGGTAGTCTGGACATTTTGATGATATTAATCTTTGCAATTCATGAACACAGTTCATGCTTCCATTTATTTGTGTGTGCCTTAGTTTCTTTCTTCAGTATTCTGTAGTTTTCTGAGTACAGGTCTTTTACCTTCTTGGTTAGACCTATTCCTAGGTACTTTATTTTTCTTGTTGCTATGACAAATGGGATTTATTTCCTGATCTCTGATTCTGACATTTCATTGTTGGTATAGAAAAATGCCTTTGATTTCTGAATATTGACTTTGTATCTTGCTGTTTTGCCAAATTCATTTATTAGGTCAAGCGTTTTTTTGGTGTAGTCTACACCAAAATATAGGATTTTCTATGTATACTATCATGTCATCTGCAAACAATGACAGTTTTGCTTCCTCCTTTACAATTTGGATGCCTTTTATTTCTTTTTCTTGTCTAATTGCTGTGGCTAGGACTTCCAATACTATGTTGAATAGAAGTAGTGAAAGTGGACAACCTTGACTTGTTCCTGATCTTAGTGGAAAAGCTGTTAGTTTTTGCCCATTGAGTATGAAGTTGGATGTAGGTCTCTCATATATAGCTTTTATTATGTTGAGGAATGCTCACTCTATTCCCACTTTGCTACGTGTTTTTATCATAAATGGGTGCTCTGCCTTATCAAACATTTTTTCAGCATATATTATATGGTCATGTGATTTTTGTCTTTCCTTTTGTTTATATGATATATTATGTTTATTGATTTGCAAATATTGTATCATCCTTGCATCCCTGAGATGAATTCTAGCTGATCATGTGTACGATCTTTTTAATGTATTGCTGGATGCAGCTTGCCAATATTTTGTTGAGGATTTTAGCATCTATGTTCATCAGCAATATTGGCCTGTAGTTTCCTTTCTTTGTTTTGTCTTTATCTGGTTTTGAGATTAGGATGAGGCTGGCTTCATAAAAGGAGTTTGGGATTCTTCCACCTTCTTGTATTTTTTGGAATAGTCTGTGGAGGATAGGGGTTAGTTCATCCTTAAATATTTTGTAAAATTCTCCTGTGAAACTGTCCAGTCCAGGGCTTTTACATGCCAGGAGTACTTTGATTACTGCTTCAATTTCACCAGTTGTCATTGGTCTGTTCAGGCTTTCTGCTTCTTCTTCATTCAGTTTAGGAAGATCACGTTTTTTAGAAATTTCTCCATTTCACATAGGTTTTCAAATTTCTCGGCATATAGTTATTCACAGTAATTTCTTACAATCCTTTTTATTTCTGTGGTATCAGTTGTAATCTCTCCTCTTTCATTTCTGATTGTGTTTATTTGTTCTCTCTTTCTCTCTCTCTCTCTCTCTCTCTCCTGTCTTTGTTGAGTCTTCTTAAAGGCTTGTGGATTTTGTTTATCTTTTCAATGGACCAGCTCCTGGATTTGCTGATTCTTAGAATTTTTCTTTTAGTCTCTATGTCATTTAATTCTGCTCTGATCTTGGTTATTTACTTCCTTCTATTTGTTCTGGTGTTTGTTTGTTTTTGTTCCTCCAGTTCCTGTAGATGTAGGGTTACATTGTTTATTTGTAATGTTTCTATCTCTTTTACAATTTTTATTTTTTTATTTTTGTTCAAGTACAGTTGTCTGCCTTTTCTCCCCACCTCTCCTCCCTGCCCCAGCCATCCCTACCGCCCTCTTCTTATTCTATGCCCCCTTGTTTTGTATATGTTTTGTATGTCCTTTATAGTTGTTCCTGAAAACCCTTCACCTTCCCCCCCCCGCCACATTATCCCCTTCCATCTCCCTTTTGGTTACTGTCCATTTGTTCTTAATTTCAATATCACTGGTTATATTTTGCTTGCTTCTTTTGTTGATTATGTTCCACTTAAAGATGAGATCATATGGTATTTGTCTTTCACTGCCTGGTTTACTTCACTTAGCATAATGCTCTCCAGTTCCATATGATTCTATCTTTTTTAGATAGACCTGTATCACTATGAACTTTCAGGACTGCCTTTGTCATGTCCCATAAGTTTTGGACTGCTGTGTGTTCCTTTTCATTTGTTTCTAGGTACTGTTTAATTTTTTCCTTGATCTCATTATTAACCTATTCATTTTTTAATAGCACACTATTCAATCTCCATGAATTTGAGTGTTTGTGAGTTTTTTCCTTGAGATTGGTTTCTAGTTTCAGATCCTTGATGTCAGAGAAAATGCTTGATATGATTTCAATTTTCTTGAATTTGTTGAGGCTTGTTTTGTGTCCTATAATGTGGTCTATCTTTGAAATGTTCCATGTGCATTCAATAGCATGTTTTTTCTTCTTTGGGATAAAAGTTTCTATATATATTAGTTAAGTCCATTTGATCTAGGGCACTGCTCAATGCCACAATATCCTTCTTCATATTTTGTTTGGAGGACCTATCCATTTGTGGCATGGGATGTTAACATCTCCTACTATAAATGTGTTGCTGTGTATATCTTTCTTAAAGTCCTCCAAGATTTTTCTTATATATTTGGGTGTTCCTATGTTGGGTGCATATATGTTTATAATGTTTATGTCTTGATGGATTCTTCTCTTGCATATTATGAAGTGTGCATCTGCATATCTTTTTATGGCCTTTGTTTTAAAGTCTATTTTGTCTGATAAATGTATTGCTACCCCTCCTTTTTTCTCCCTGTGCATTTCCTTGGAATATTTTTTTCCAATCCTTCATTTTCAGTCTGTGTAGGTCTGTTGTTCTGAGGTGGGTCTCTTGTAGGCAGCATATGTGCAAGTCATGTTTTTATATCCATTCAGGTAATCTATATCTTTTGATTGGAGCAATATTCTATTTGCCTTTAAGGTTATTATTGATATGTACTTATTCATTGCCATTTTACTCCATTTGTACCTGTGTTCCTCTCTGTCTTTCACTCTTTTTCTTCCTCCTCTTAAAGCAGCCCCTTTAGCATATCTTGCAATGCTGGTTTGGTGAAGGTGTATTCTTTCAGCCTTCTTTTGTCTGGGAAATTCCTTATTTCACCTTTCATTTTAATTGAGAGACTTGCTGGTTAGAGTACTATTGCTTTCTGGCCTTCGCTTTTCATTATTTGGAATATTTCTTGAGATTCCCTTCTGGCTTGCAGTGTTTCTGTTGAGAAGTCAGGTGATAACCTTATTGGGGCTCTTTTGCATGTTAGTTCCTTTTTCTCTCTTGTAATCTTGTTAAGATTCTCTTTTTTCTTTGATTTTTTCCCTTTTAAATATGATGTGTCTTGGAGTGGGTCTCTTTGGGTTCCTCTTGATAGGGACCCTCTCTGCTTCCTGGATTTGTGTGACTTTTTCTCTCATCAAATTAAGGAAGATTTCCATCATTACTTTTTCAAACAGATTTTCTCTCCTTTCCTTATCTTCTCCGTCTGGTATGCCTATTATACAGATATTATTATGTTTCATGTTGTCTTGCATTCCCCTTAATCCCTCTTCATTCTCTCTGAGTCTTTTTTCCTTTTTTTACTCTTTTTTACCTTGTCATCCAACTCACTGATTCCATCCTCTGCTTCATCTAGCCTGCTTTTGATTCCTTCTACTGTGTTCTTCAATTCAGATATTGTATTTTTCATTTTCTCTTGGCTCTTGTTCACAGTTTCTATTTCCTTTTTCATGCTGATATAGTTTGCAATAATAGTTGCAGTATAGTTTATAGTTTGTAGTGTCCCTGCAGTTTTTGGTAATTCTCAGTGAGCTCATTAAGCTTCCTTATAACCATTGTTTTGAATTCAATACCTGATAGTTGACCTTCCTCTCTTTCATTTAGCACTCTTTCTGAGGATTCCTCTTTCCTTTCAATCAGGGGTTGTTTCTTTGTCTTCCCATTGTTTGTGAGACTTATTTGCCTCTGTTTCTTAAATTGATCTGTTTTGACTTCCTGACTCTTGGTTGAACTTCTATGGTAGGAGGCCTGTGAATTTCAGTAGTTCGGTCTCCTTGATCTATTGAACTTGATGCTTTTGTGATGCACTTTAATGCTGTTTATGTTTGCTCTCTGGATATAATTGGGTTTTGATTGTTGTTGGTTCACTCTTTGGTGGTCCTTCCCTCTAGCTGGTTGACTGAGGGTCATTCTGCCCACCACATGTTGTATGCTGTTGTGCAGGTGCTGCCAGAGCAAAACCACAAAGCCCAGGAAACAAACCCACATCCAGAAAAATAACTCCCCCCTACAATCCCACTATCAGTAGTAAATGAATCAGTATTAATAAGGGTGTAAAGAGATTAAGTCTATTATAACAAAGGAGAGAAAGAAACCATGTATAAAATATAATGACTTAATATGCACAAACTTGATTGACAGGAAATGAATGTCAAAAGCTATGCAAGAAAGAAAATATCGCAAGTCATGGAGAAGACCACAGTGTATTTTGTCTTGGTAGCCTCTAGTATTTACCATTGTTTTTTCTTTCTGGATAGGCCTCTGGTGATGTCAGCTGTCCACTCCATCTGATCTTACACAGCCTGCTCTGAGACTGCCAGGTATCTACTCTCTGTGACAGGCTCCTTCAGTTGTTAATCTAGTCACTTTGCACTCAGCAGTGAATCTTAAGCCCCATAGGGTGGGGCAGAATCCCTCCTAGTGTTGGGGCTATTGTCCTCAGGCTGCTGCTACTCAGAGGGGAGTGTTCTGCCTGAGCAGGATGGCTGCTACTGTAAGGGTGATGACTAAGCACTGGGATCCCAGCAGCTATTCTCTTTCTCCCCAAAGCCTCCATCCCAGTCTCTCCTCAAGCATCTCTACTCCACTCTGCCCTACTTTGCCAGAGAACTATTGTCTGTGTCTGACTCCTTCAGTTTTTAATCTAGTCACTATGCACTCAGCAGTCAGGCTTAAGCCCCATAGGACAAGGAAAAAAATCCCTCCTGGAGTCAGAGATTTGTTTCCCCTCAGTCTACTGCCACTTGTAGGGGAGTGGTGTGCCTGAGCATGATGGCTGCTGCCATATGGGTGATGACTCAGCACCAGTATCCCAGCATCTACTCTCTCAGTTCTCTCCCCAAAGCATCCATCCCCAGTATCTTCTCAGGCACCTCTAGCCCACTCTGCCTCCACCTTTGCTAGAGCCCAGGGTAAGTGGCTGCAAATGAAAATTTGTGCGATGTCCCTTTAAATGGCTCTTTGTGTCTCCAGCCACCCATATATGGCAGAAGGCAACCCTACCACTTTTCACCTCTGGGTGCTATCTGTGTAGTTTTTGGGTTCTGATAACTCTAGGCTGGGGATCCCAGTTTAGGGTTTAGACCTCACACTTCTCAGGGGGATCCAACCAGTTGCTTAATTATCCTTCCAGCTCTGACATCTGTGGGAACCTAGCCAGCCTTCTCAATTCTCCACCATAGTTCTTACTGGTCAGGTTGTGCTGAAGCTGATTCTTCTGTCTGTCTGAGGTTATAAGGCTTTTCTCTATCTATTGTTCAGTTGTTTGTCCCAGGTGATTTCTCCACAATTTAGTTGTAATTCCATATTGATCCTGGGAGGAGGTTAGTGTGGCTTCCATTCACTCTTCTGCCATCTTGCGCCTCCTCATATCTGTACTTTTAAAAAAGAACATACTGTAATTTAAACCCCAACAATTCCATTCCTAAATATATACTCAATAGAGAAACTTGCACTTGTATCCAGAAGACAGTTTAAGAATGTTTACACCAGCATTCATGAAACTGTATAACAAACAGCCTAAAAATCCATCAATAGTAAAATATATAATTAAGATAAAATGTAGCAAAATTTAAAATGAAAAAGCTATACCTATGTGATCTATATGAACATATAGTAAAAACATAATTCCAAGTAAAAAATGTACATTGTAGATGGTTACATATGGCATATTATAATTTCTAAATATTTTAAATACTCAAATAGTGTGTATATATATACTTATATATTTGCATGTATATATTACATATATCCATATAAGTAAATTTTTTCTAGAAAATATGAAAATAATAAATTGAAATAAAAATATTTAACTTCCCTCAGGAATAGGAGGGAGAGGAAGTGGGAATAGGGAGAGGTAAAGATAATGTCAATATTATATTAATTTTGTTTTTCTTATATTAAAAAACATAAAACAAGACTGAGAAAAAGTAAAATTTTATTAATGTGAAAATCCCAGTGTTTATTATATAATTTTCTATATGTAATTTTCTGTATTTCTTAAAATTTAGAAAACGATACCTCTTTATGCTTGCAACTTCCTTTTTCTCCTCACCATTCTCTACTTTGAGGTCTGGGTAGGCAGAAGAGCACCATGGTAAAAATAAAATGGACTATGGAATTAGAACCACTTTGATTCCAACATCAGCCTTGCTGTGTTTTCCTGGGCAAGCTATTTTAACTACTCTCTGCCACAGTTTCCCCACATGAAAAAGGGAAAAAGCAACAGCATCTGGAATGTAGGGATGTTGAAGGAGATGAATAAAATTGTGCATGTAATACAGTGCACACTGAGATTTGCCCTGGTAGTTACTTTCATGATGACTAGTGGTAGAAAAAGAGGCTAGTTGGTGACTCTATCCCAGGACCCTACTGCTGCACCTGAGAGCTTGCCTGTGAAAATGCCATCTGGGCTCCCAGCCCAGAAAGAGGTCATCTCTCATTTATCTCTGCATCTTCCATGATGCCCTGTTCACAGTAACTTCTCAGTCAGCATTTAACTGAAAACTTGCTATTAAGATAACCACAAGTGTCAGGCAACAACTGGATCTCCAGAGAGAGAAATCACTAATACTAGTATACACATTTTAGCAATTTCTTTTCTTAGATTATTTCATTCACTATTTTATTGAATAAATATTCACTAAATACCTATCATGCTCTAATGCTGCTCAAAGTGGAGTCCATGAACCAGTAAATATGGGCCCCTTTTCCAGGCCCCAGAATCTGCATTTTATCAAGGTGATACATATCTAATTTAAAGTTTAAGTAGCACCAATATAGATGTCTATATACACCCATAGGAAGAACTAACATTGATTTTTTTAATGGGTTGCCTGAGTTCCTACTATGGTTCTACCACTACTAACAGTTGAACATTTTTCTAAGTTATTTGGTTTCCCTGAGTCTCAGTTTTCTTATCTGCAAATGGGAATGTAAGCATATACCTCCAAAGGTTGTTGTAGGTAATAAAAAATTGTGTGCCGAGAAGTGCTTACCATAGTCATGAGACCCTTTAAATGGTTAAAATCTGAGATAAATAAAAATTAGCCAAATAAAGAAATCAAAAGAAGAGGGGAAAGAACTTGATCATTAAGAGAAAAGATCAAAGCAGAGAAAAAAGTGCCTGGAGTTTCAGCTGGTGAGAAAACAGGGCAGGGGGAAGAAGTAAAAAACAGAAAATCACCATGCATTAATCCTGAAATAGATTTATAGTTACAATCTATATCCACTTCTGCTCTAGAACTTAATGCAGCTGTATTTTTCTTCTTCATTCATTAAAAACAGGTTTTATTGGTGGTGGTTTGTTTTGGTGCTCTGTATTTCATGCTTTATTTTTAAATGCTTCAACTGGAAAAATGAGTGCATGTATAGTTCAGGCTCTTTGCTCATGTTGGAGTATTCTGTCTACTCCTTTCAAACACCAGACATAGGACTGAAACACTGAATAGAGCACTCCATCCCTCTCCAGGGGCTGTGTTTGATGGCATCCAAGCACTGTGTTCTGGCTCCATGTTCTTTCACATGGACCATCTTGCACTCTTGCCCTGCCACAGTCCCTACAACTCAAAATGGCAAGAAGGAGATTTAAAATGGTAATTCTGATGTTATTACACTGCTTAAACCCTTCATAGTTGTGTTTCAGGTGTAGGTGAAAACCCTGACCCCTAAGGTCTGGCCCTTTACTAGCTGAGTTTCCACGTCTTATCTTCTATGAGGAACCCCAGGTTGACTTTCTGCTTGAGTGCCCATCCCTGGCCTCATTCACCACAGTCCCACTCATGCTCAGAGCCCACTCCAAGCAGTGTCTTCAGGGAAACTTCCACAACAGAGGCCTGGTCCACTTTAGGCTAATTTATTCAACTCAATTCTCTGAGGGCAATTTTACTTTCTTTCAGAACTTTACCTTATTGGGGACAAATTCTACAGTCCTCTGACTGCTAATTTGTACTCCTGGTTTCCTGCCCCCTTCTGTGGTTATCTGTGTGAATTCTCCTCTCTTGGTCCACAAACAAGACAACCAAATGTTAGCACACACACACTCTCGTTTACACCTTGTTTGTCTCCTGGCCTCTGAGTATTTCCCTGACTCTTGAAGGGCTCAGTGTCACTTTCAAAATGTTTCTGGCAAAAAGGCATAAAACTGTACTTGAACAATAAAAAAGTGTTTCTTATTACATGCCATCCAATGTTTGGGATATTCTGAAATTGGAGGATTTCTTGTTATTCTAGTTCATAATATTATAAGAAATGTAATATTCTACCTCATAATATAAATGTGTATTTATTCTATTACTTAAGAACACTTGTTCATTTCACTGTTTTACAATCTCCCTAAGAGAAGGCAATGTATGTGTTTGACTCATCTCTGATTTCAGTTTTTTAAAGGGTGCCTAGCACAGAGTAGGCCCTCAAAAACATTTGCTGATTAAATGAACAGGTCAGAGCTGGGGATTTTTCTTACAGCATGTTGCTGAATAGCAGGCTGATATAACTTAACTAAAGGTGATATGACAAATTCCAAGATGTTCAACATTCTCCCAGGCGCTTGCACATAAAAGCCTCAGCATCTTTGATCACCAGAAAGCATGGCTCTTCCACTAGTCTCATGTCATTAATCTTTAATGCAGTTTTCACTCCATCTATCCTGCACAAAAGTTTCCATATTCTTCATTAATTCTGATATCAGCAGACTGAATTCCTCTGAGGCCAAAGGCACTAGAGCTCTCCTTTCAAATACCACAGGCACATTTTTAGAAGACAGGCATAATTTTTGCTCACAAGATTTTGTGTAACAATATTGCTAATTAGCCTCTTCTACCATCCAAATAAATTGCTGACTAGTGATCACTTTAAGGGATTAATTGGCCATGAAAATTCTGAGAGGCATAAAATCCAGCTGCCAAACAGAGACCTAGTTAAGGCACCTTGAAGTATTTCTCCTTGGGAGCAATCTCCTTTATATTTGAATCAGATATATCATTTGTTCAAAGCTTACAATGTTCACTTAAGGGGTTTTTTTTCCCTTAGAATCATCACCAATTTATTTGTTCTTTGCCATCTGGGATTGACCAGATTTTCTTCAGAGCTTTTACACAGAGGAGGCAGGATGTTAGAAGGTAGACAGACCTCCAGCTGGTTTTCCATATTTCTTCTTGTACCTTGGAGACACAACAATGGCAGAATGTTCTCTGACTTATCTGAGCTATGGACAGAGTCAGCATATTGGCAACGGAAAGTTCCTTAAAGATCCTCTAAGTCCCATTAAAGGTTGGAGAAATGAATAAGGCAGTCTATTAGACAAGGTCCCAGCAGGAAATAAATGGCCTGGTCAAATAAAATAATGAGGAGTTTTAATAAAGGAATTGTTTACAAAGAGTGTGAGAAAATCATAAAAGTTGTAACAATACCCTGATGTTAGTGTCAGCAGAGCTGTTCCCACCCCTTAGCTGGAAGGGGCTGAAAGAGTTATACCTTGGAAAGACACATATGAAGAGAACCACCTTTCAAGCAGCTCTGATCTTTGGTCAAAGTTATACCCAGTCCAAACGGATCCCTTATGGAGGGAGTCAAGAGAATAAAATTCCCCAGCCTTTCTCTTCTTCTCTCCTTCCATATGCTTCTAGGGTTTCCCATTGGCTGTTCCTAATAGCCAGAAAACAAGGGAGTTAATTAAGGCAGTTCACAGAACCTGGCCTCATGAGAATAGAGCATGGTCAAAAAAATGTTGATATACATCTGGAGGGTAAAGTAGATCTCTAATACAGCAGGGATCATGCATCTAGGGAAGACACAAAACCACAGATTCCAGGAATGCACCCACTCTTACTAAATCAAAATCTTAGCAGTATGGTCCCAGGCACATAAATTTTAGAAAAATTTCATAGATAATTATGATGTATACCTTTAAATAAGAATAGCTGGTATTTTTAGTTCAAACCTCTAATTTTAACCTTTATTTTATAATTCTTACCCAGAAAAATAAAAAATCTTGATAAAAATTTCTCTTTGTCCTACTAACACAAATTTTCATCAATTATCCAAAGAAATGGAAATATTTAAGAACCCAGTCTTTTAACTGGGAAGATATCCACCCTGTTCATGTTAGTATTGCTGTGCCAGTGGTTAAAATATTTAAACACTTTTAGTCAGTATCAGCCACTGCCCTAAGTAAGCTCCCAAGTATCAAACCTCTATCCCATCTTCCCAGAACTCTTTCAATTTGGTAACTAAAGCATTAGCACTTAGATTAACTCCCCAGCACCGAGTCTCATGAAGCTTTGAATACCATATCCCAATTTGGCATACAAGACTTGTTCTACTCTTCATCCAGACTTTGCATCTTAGCTGGAATTCCAAATTGTAAAACTGATAAATCTTGGGCAGAATTATTAATGGGCCCAACAGCTAAAACTAGTATCAAAAAGACAAAGGCACTTGCTAATCAATCAACTGGATGATTTGCCCCATGTTAACATCAGTGAATTGTATATCCTTTCTTTGTATCAGTTTTAACATTGAAACTCCAAAACTGTGAACCTTGAGTCCAAGAACAACAGGAGGAATATAAACTCAAGAGGATGATATTTGCAGCTAGATACCTGTGTTCAAATTCTAATCTGTCACAACCTGCTGGTTGACCTTGGTCAAGTTATTTAAACTCTGGGTCTCAGTTTTCTTATCACGTAAAGATTTAAAAAAAAAAAAACTATTCAGTATGTCTGGTAAAAGTACCTGCATTCAAAATAGACCTCATGTTTTGATTATCCAGTTAGGAAGAGCAAAGAAAGAAAAAAATATATCTTAAAACAAGCAAAAAATGGTAACACACTCTAATGTATAATCATATAAATAAAACATCTACCATGTATAAAGCAATTATGTTTCACCAAGCACATAATAGTAGTTTTGCACACATTTAATTCTCCTGGAAGTCCTAGGAAGGTAGCCTTTTCTCTCAGGGTGCAGCAGAGCATTGGATTGGTTCACCAGAATGATGTGAGCATACAATAGTCAAAGACTGAACTTTGGTTTCTAAAAGCATCCTTTAGGATTATGCTTCTTATCCCCAATTTGAATAATATAACAACACTCAAAAGGACTGACATTTCCATTAGTTTAAAGACTAGGAAATCTGTGTGATCTTGTCTAATCTTCAGATACTGAAATTTCTCACTGGAAACATCTGTATCAATCCCTAACCTTAAAATTGACAGCTTGATTTACTGAAGGCAGCCTTCATGTCAGAGTTCCTCATCACCCAAACAATCTTGAAAACATCAAGTGGTTATTTCTCGTGGTTGTACCGTAGCTCTCAAAGTTAAAATGGCAGGTCACTTACCTTATTTTTTTAAAAATCACAGAATGTTAGCACTGGAAAAATTATTGTAAATCTCTAATTTAACTTCATAGTATAGTGATAGAAGTCATAATTACTGTTTATAGAGCAGTTACAAAACATCAGAATAATTTATAAATATTTTTTGAAGACCCAAAAGAGTAGGTATGATGACCTCATGTTCATAGCAACAACATAGCTAATGTTAGTGATTACTCATTGGGCACTGTGCTAAAGCACTTTATTATATTTACTCATTCTATCCTCACACTAACCCTTTAAAGTAAGTATTATTATTTTCCCCATTTTACAGATAAAACAAGTTATTTTTCCAAAGTTTACAAAGCTGATAAATAATTGAGCTGAGCTTCAAATAGAGACAAAACACCCCCAAAGCCCTCATTGCTAATTACTGACATTTACTCCTCACCTGATAGAGGGGGCAATTCATAGTTAAAGGTTTTATATGCAGAGGGAAGATGGAGGCAAAGTAGGTGGGAGGTGAGCCTGCTTGTTCATGCACCCAATGGGAACACTTAGCTGATCTTACAAAGGACAAAGTGAACAGCCATCAGAATCATAGCTGATATGAAGTTTGGAAGCCAAAGTGTACAGAGGACACTTCAAAAAGTGTGGTAAGGAGATTTTATAGGAGGATGGGGGTTCCTGGGCATGGCACCAGAAACTACAGCTGCTGCAGGGGCAACATCAGAGGAGAACTGAGTCAGTGACAGCGGCCTAGTGGTTCCCTCCACTCCCAGGGCAGGAAAACTACAGACCCATACCAGAAGAGACTTGAACACGTAAAGTCTCAGAAGGCACATAGGCACAAATACACAGCTGGAGGAGCGCCCAAGCTAGAGCAGTAGTTGCTGTCCAGGACAGTGCCAGAGACTGGGGGTGATCCTGATGGCACCTAGAGCTTGGAGAAGAGGTAGGTTGCAACTAGTCATGACTGAGATAAACTCTGGACTTGCTAGAGAGTTGGAGTGTGTGGAAAGTCAGACCATGGCTCAGAGCAGCATTGGCATCCAAAGAGACTTTTTTCAAAAAGGGAACTGAGGTGCACTGTGCAGGGACCTCCTGTGCAATGGAATTGCCAACAAAGAGGGAGGAGTGTGGGTATGATTTGCTCCCATTCAATGCACCTCACGATTGATCAAAGGGATGCAAAGCGAGGTGGCTTATCTGCACCAACCTGGCACAACTGTGCAGAGTGGAGAGTGCAGGCCACACTGCATTCTGAGGATGTGGGCTGGAAACTGGGCACTTGTGATTATCTAGCCCAGACTGATGCCCAATCCTTGCCTAACCACAGGAAAGGGAAAAGGGAGCCCAACCCCCAACTGCCTGCAGGAACCAGGAAAATCTGAAAAACTGGTTGGGAAGACTTAACAATCAGTAGGAGGCTTTCTTTTTCCAGGGTAACACAGTAAGATCTAGAGTTGAGAGAAAATCAAAGACAGATCCAGAAAAAAGTCAGAAGGTGAACACCAAGAGCCAAGACAAATTTCACCTTGCTCTTCAACAGAACTTGCGTTTTTTTTAAAGATTTTATTGATTTATTTTTAGAGAGAGGGTAAGGGAGGGAGGGAGAGAAGGAGCGAAACATTGACCTATAGCCCAGTCACACACCACGAATGGGTAGTGAACCTATGACCTTTGGGTTTGCAGGCCAGCACTCAATCCACTGAACCACACCACCAGGGCTTTTTTAAAATTTTCTCTTTCTTTTAGTTTATTTAGTTTTATTTGTTTGTTTGTTGTTTTATCTTCTCCCTTTAATATTGCATTTTAATATTTCTTCTTTCACTTCACACATATTACAAATAACTCATTATGGTTTTTAACTATTCTTTTTATTTACATTATATATATTTTTACTTTTTAAAAACATTTTTATTTACTTAATTTTAGAGAGGGGAAGGGAGGGAGAAAGAGATGGAGAGAAATATCAATGTGTGGTTGCATCTCACATGTCCCCTACTAGCCCAAAACCCAGGCATATGCCCTGACTGGGAATTGAAACAGCAACCCTTTGGTTCGCAGTCCGGTGCTCAATCCATTGAGCAACACCAGCCAGGAAAGATTATATATTTGTCTGTTATATTATTGTTTTTCAAAACACCACACAGCACCCTTTCCTGGTCTTAATCCATTTCACCATCTTCCTGAGCTTTATTACTGTTGTAAACTTTATTCTATCTCATACTACACTATGTTTCTATCCCTTAGTCTATTTCTCCTCCATCTAACCTTGCATAAATATTCTTCTTTCTTAAACTCACAGTCTTATCTCCCCTTTATAAGACTCTTATTTCTTTTTCATCTTTTATAAACAGTGGCTATTTGCATGAAATACATTTAATGTATTAAATACAGTTAATGCTATACTTCTCCAATGGAACTCCTATTTGTTCACTATTTGTTTGTACTTAAAATCCCATAGAATACTCTCCCCTGTCTTATTTTATTTTGCCTTCCCCTGGGCCTGATCAGTTGAGTAAAAAATTTTATCTCATTTTTTGCCTCTTTTTCTCCCCTCTCAAAATAGGCTTTGCTCCTTACTCCTTTTCACTTTCCCCCATCCTCTCAAAATCATTTTTCTTTAAGGTAGATACCTCATATTAACTTTTCTCTCTTGTACAATATTCTTATTCCTGTTCCACCTTTATTAAACTTCATTCAGCTGCCGTTGCTATCAACCTTCCCTGATGGCCACTTCACAACTGTGCCTGTCTTAGGCTGCTCCTCCCTTGAGGAATCTTACCCATCATCGACTATCCAGCCACCATCCAGAGGCCAAGCAGAGTGATATAAAGGGGGCAGACGCTGTGCCCCTGCTGGGAGATGTTTTGTCTCCTTAGTGGCTTATGGTCCCAAGGTCTTTTTACTCAGCCTTAGCCATGGGGGGTTACAGCTTCTGAAACCAGGTAGGATGGTTCCCAACATCTAAGGAAGCACAGAGGGTCCCAATCAACTTGAACACAAAAGGCCTACTCTAAGGCACATCACAATAAAAATGCTAACTTTTATGTTTTTATTGTTGTTCAAATACAGTTGTCTCCATTCTCCCCCCTCTATGTGCCCTCACCCCCCTCTCCTGATCCCACCCTCTTGGTTTTGTCCATGTGTCCTTCAGAGTTTTTCTGAAAACCCTTCCCTCTTTTCCCCCCATTATCCCCTCCCACCTCCCCTCTGTTTACTGTCAGTTTAGTCTCAATTTCAATGTCTCTGGTTATATTTTGCTAGTTTGTTTTGTTGATTAGGTTCCACTTAAAGATGAGATCATATGGTATTTGTCTTTCACCACCTGGCTTACTTCACTTAGTATAATGCTCTCCAGTTCCATCCCTGCTGTTGCAAAAGGCAGGAGCCCCTTCTTTCTTTCTGCTGCATAGAATTCCATTGAGTAAGTATACCATGGTTTTTTGATCCATTCATTTAATGATGGGCACTTAGGTTGCTTCCAGCACTTGGCTATTGTAAATTGTGTTGCTATGAACATTGAGGGGCACAGGTTCTTTTGAATTAGTGTTTCAGGGTTCTTAGGATATAATCCCAGCAGTTGAATTGCTGGATCAAAATGCAGTTCCATTTTAGGTTTTCTGTGGAAGTTCCATACTGTTTTCCACAATGGCAACACCAGTCTGTACTTCCACCAACAGTGCACTAGAGTTTCTTTTTCTCCACATCCACTCCAACATGTGTTTTCTGACTCATTTATGATGGCCACTCTCACTAGTGTAACCTAACCAAGGAGGCAAAAGACCTGCACTGAGAAAACTACACAACACTGAAGAAAGAAATTAAAGAAGACACAAATAAATGGAAGCATTTACTGTGTTCATGGATTGGAAGAATTAACATCATCAAAATGTCCATATTACTCAAAGCAATTTACAAATTCAATGCAATACCTATTCAAGTACCAATGACATATTTCACAGATATAGAACAAACATTTCAAAAATTTATATGAAGCCATAAATGACTCCAAATAGCTCCAGCAATTTTGAGAAAGAACAAAGTAGGAGGGATCACAATACCTGATAAGAAACTGTATTACAAGGCCACTGTAATCAAAACAGCCTGGTACTACCCTAAGAACAGACACATAGCCCAATGTAACAGAACAGAGAATCCAGAAATAAACCCAAGTCTTTATGGTCAATTAATATTTTTCAAAGAGGGCAGAAGTGTAAAATGAAGTAAATATATTCTCTTCAACAAATGGTGTTAGGAGAGCTGGACAGCTACATGCAAAAAAAATGAAATTCTATCAACAACTTACAACATACACAAAAATAAATTCAAGGTAGATAAAAGACTTAAATATAAGTCATGGCACCATAAAAGTCCTAGAGGAGAACATAGGCAGGCAAATCTCAGATATTCCATACAGTAATAAAATGCTAACTTTTAAAGATAAAGACATACTCTTAAAATCAGTAAAGGGAGAAACAGACAGTAACA
This sequence comes from Trachops cirrhosus, assembly GCA_028533065.1. Lineage (NCBI taxonomy): Eukaryota > Metazoa > Chordata > Mammalia > Chiroptera > Phyllostomidae > Trachops > Trachops cirrhosus. The sequence continues at coordinate 54,985,883 of CM052544.1, read as the reverse complement.
TACAAGGGAGCTCCAATAAGGCTAACAACTGATCTCAATAGAAACACTACAAGCCAGAAGGAATGGCAAGAAATATTCCTAGTGTTGAAAAGCAAAGGCCTGCAACCAAAAGTACTCCTACCCCACAAGGCTTTCATTTAAAATTGTAGGCAAAATAAGGAGTTTCCCAGACAAAAGAAGGCTGAAAGAATACACATGCACCAAACCAGCATTGCAAGACATGCTAAAGGGACTACTTTAAGAAAATGAAGGTATCCATGAGAAAGAAAGAGAAGAACACAGGTACAAAGGAAAAAAAATGGCAATTAATAAATACCTTCAGTTGTAACATTAAATGTAAGTAGATTAAACACTCTAACCAAAAGACATAGGTTAGCTGAATGGAAAAGAAAACACTACCCACTTATATGCTGTCTACAAGAAACCCACTACAGAACAAAGCAACTACACAGATTAAAAAGTGAAAGGTTGGAAAACAATATTGCAAGGAAATGGATGAGGGGAAAAGGCCCAGGTAACAATACTTTTATCAGGCAAAATAGATTTCAAAACAAAGGCCATAAAAAGAGACAAAGAAGGTCATTTCATAACTTTAAAGGAAAGAATCCATTAGGAAGCTGTAAATATTGTAAACACATATGCACCCAACATAGGAACATCCAAACATGTAAGGAAAATGTTGGAGGACTTAAGAAAAATACAGACAACAACATACTCATAGTATAGTATTTCAGCACTCCTGTCCACAATGGACAGATCTTCCAAACAAAGAATCACTAAGTATACTGTGGCACTGACAACATGCTAGATCAAATGGGATTAACTGCTACATACAGAACTTTTCATCCCAAAGAAACAAAACATACATTCTTTTCAAATGCACATGGAACATTATCAAAGATTGACCACATGATAGAACACAAACCAAACCTGAACAAATTCAAGAAAATTGAAATCATATCAAGCATTTTCTCACAGCACAAGGGCTTGAAACTAGATACCAAACTCAAGGAAAAAAACTCAAAAACAGACAAATGCATGCAGACTTAATAACATGTTATTGAACAATGAATGGATAAACAAAGAGATCAAGGAAGAAATCAAAAAGTGATTTGTAACAAATGAAAATGAACCCACAACAACACAAAACCTGTGGGACACAGTGAAGGACATCCTGAGAGAGAAATTCATAGCAATACAGGGCTACATAAAAAAGAAAAATGTCAGATAAGTGACCTAACCCTAAATCTACAAACATTAGAGGAACAACAACAAAGAAAGCCCAGAGTGAGTAGAAGGAAGGAAATAATCAAGATCAGAGCAGAATGAAATGACATGGAGACTAAATAACAATCTAAAGGATCAATAAATCATGATTTAGTTATTTGAAAAGATAACAAGATCGACATGTCTTTAACCAGACTCATCAAGAAAAAAAAAAAAAAAGAGAGGTGACCCAAATAAATAAAATCAGAAATGAAAGAGGAGAGATTGCAACTGTTACAACAAAAATACAGAAGATCATAAGAAATTACTGTGAACAACATGCCAAGAGATGAAAGCCTGGTAAAATGGACAAATTTCTAGAAACATATAATCCTCCAAAGCTGAGTCAAGAAGAAGCAAAAAGTCTGAACAGAAAGATATTAGCTAGTGAAATTGAAGCAGTAATCAAAAAATTCTGGCACACAAATGTCCTAGGCTGGACAGATTAACAGGGGAATTTTACCAAACATTTAGAGAAGAGCTAACCCAAATTCTTGTCAAATTATTGCAAAAAAAATCCAAGAAGACTGAATACCCCCAAATGTTTTTATGAGGCAAGTATTATCCTAATTCCAAAACCAGATAAAAACACAATAAAAAAAGAAAATTAGAGGTAATTTACTGATAAACATAGATGCTAAATCCTCAACAAAATATAGACAAATCAGATCCAGCAATACATTAAAAAAATCATACAACATGATCAGGTGGGATTCATCCCAGGAATGCAAGGATGGTACAGTATTTGCAAATCAATAAATGTAATACATCATATACATCATATACATCATATAATGCATCATGTAATACATCATATACATCATATACATCATATAAACAATACAGAAGACAAAAACCACATAATCATATCAATAGATGCTGAAAAAACATTTGGTAAGGTACAGTACCCACATGTAATAAAAAAATCAGCAAAGTGGGAATAGAGGGAGCATACCTCAACATAATAAACGCCATACATGAGAAACCTACAGCCAACATCATACTCAATGGGCAAGAACTAAAAGATTTCCCTCTAAGATCAGGCATAAGACAAAGGTATCCACTTTCACCACTTCTATTCAAGATAGTATTGGAACTCCTAGTCACAGCAATAGGACAAGAAAAAGAAATAAAAGGCATACAAATTGGAAAGCAGGAAGTAAAGCTGTCACTATTTGCAGATGACATGATAATACATAGAAAACCCTATAAACTCCACCAAAAAACTACTCCACCTAATAGATGAATTTGGCAAAACAGAGGGATACAAATCAACATTCAGAAATTGATGGCATTTTTGTACACCAACAATGAAATAACAGAAACAGAAACTAGGGGGGAATCCCATTTACTATATCAACAGAAATATGAAATACTTGGGAATAAACTTAATGAATGAGGTAAAAGGCCTCTACTCAGAAGACTACACAACAGTGAAGAAAGAAATTAAGGAAGGCACAAATAAATGGAAGTATATACCTTGTTCATGGATTGGAAGAATTAATGCCATTAAAATGTCCGTACTACCCAGAGCAATTTATAGATTCAACACAATCCTTATCAAAATACCAATGACATATTTCACAGATATAGAAAAAATATTTCCAAAATTTATATGGAACCATAAATGACTCCAAATAGCCCCAGAAGTTTCAAGAAAGAAGAAAAATTCAGGAGGGAATCACAGTACCTGATATCAAGCTATACTATGAGACCACTGTAATCAAGAGTCTGGTACTGGCATAAGAACAGATACATAGACCAATGGAACAGAATAGAGAGGCCAGAAATAAACCCATGTCAATATGGTCAGTTAATATTTGACAAAGAGGGCAGGAAGAAGAAATGGAGTAAAAATAGCCTCTTCAATAAATTTTGTGGGGAGATCTGAAGGCGTATGGAAAGAAATGAAACTATATCACCAATTTACACCATACACCAAAATAAACTCGACATGGATAAAAGATGTGACACCATAAAAGTCCTAGAGGAAAAACATAGGCAGGAAAATTTCAGATATCCCATGCAGCAATATTTTCACCTATACATCCCTAGGGCAAGTGAATGAGAAAAGATAGAATAAACAAATGGAAGTACATCAAACTAAAAAGCTTCTGCACAGCTAAAGAAAACATCAACAAAATGGGAAGAGGACCAACCATATAGGAAAACATATTTGCCAATTATATGCTACACAAGGGTTTGATCTCCAAAATATATAAAGAATTCACATGACTCCACACCAGAAAGAAAAACAACCCAATTAAAAAATGGGCAAAGGTCTTGAACAGACCCTTCTCCAAGGAGGACATACAGAGGGCCCAGAGACATCAAAGGATGCTCAGCATCACTAGCCATCAGAGAGAAGCAAATTAAAGCCACAATGAGATACCACTTCACACTGGCAGAATGACCATCATAACCAGATCAACAAATAAGAACTGGTGAGGCTATGGAGAAAAGGGAACCCTAGAACACTCTTGGTGGGAATGCAGACTGGGGCAACCACTATGGAAAACAGTATGGAATTTCCTCAGAAAAATAAAAATGAAGCTGCCTTTTGATCCAGCAATTCCACTATTGGAATTATACCCTAAGCATCCTGAGACACCAATTCAAAAGAACCTATGCACCCCGATGTTCATAGAAGCAGAATTCACAATAGCCAAGTGTTGGAAACAGCCTAAATGCCCATCAATAAATGAACGGATCCCCAAACTCTGGTACATGTATACAATGGTATACTATGCAGCAGAAAGAAAGAAAGAACGAGGTCCTATCCTTCATGACAGCATGTATGGAACTGGAGAGTATTATGCTAAGTGAAATAAGCCAGTTGGTGAAAGACAAATACCATATGATCACACCTATAAGTGGAACCTAATCAACAAAACAAACAAACTAGCAAAATATAACCAGAGACATTGAAATTAAGAACAAACTGACAGTAACCGGAGGGGAGGTGGGAGGGTGATAATGGGGGAAAGAAGGGGAAGGGACAAGGAAAGGAACATGAATAGAGGACTCATGGGCATGAACAGTGGAGGGATTGACTGTGGCTGTGGGGGGACATGGTAGAAGTGAACATGGGGAAAAAGATGGGATAACTTTAACTAACTAACAATAAAGGAAGGAAGGAAGGAAGGAAGGAAGGAAGTAAGGAAGGAAGGAAGGAAGGAAAAGGCAAAATAAAAAAAAGAATTTAATACATTTCCCTAATGTCAGACCTGAAATTTGAACCCAAGCCTGTGCTTTGAAACAACATATTTTATGTGAACTACTTAGAAGCCTTAAGTAACTAAGGGGACCAGGTTCTTTTCTCACAATGACCAGTGACTAGATCAATACCAGAACTCTGCATTGAAAAGCTCCAAAGTTTTACCCATACCCTATCAGCACAGATAGAAGAAAACAAAGGCAGCAAGGTCCCTTGGTTGCCATGACTGAACAGCTAGACTTCCAGCTGGTGATATTGTGTGGGCATAGCAGGTCTGGACAGGAAGAAAAAGCTGGAGAGGACATATAGAAATGTGTCATCAGTGGAAGTGCTCAAGGACTAATAGTTACAGTATATTGAAAAACATAAAAACATATATATTCATTCACTCAACAAGTATGCATTGAGTATTCTCTATTTTCCAAGCATTCATCTACTCTCTACATAATCTAGCTCAGTTTCAATAGAATGACAAATAGTTTTTATACATACCACTTTGACCATAATGGGAAGTATTTCTTACCACCTAATAAAAGTAATCTCTTACTCTAAGAATTTGTGAATTTCAAATCAATTTAAGATATGTATCATCATATCTTGACTCTGTTACCTATAGCATTGTGAACCTTGGACAAGTTACTTAACCTCTCTGCATCTGTTTTCTCATCTGTAAATTATGGAGATAGATACAAATAGTACCTTGTACCTCATTCAGAGAGTGGCTGTGACAATTGAGTTAATGTATATAAAATAGTTAAAGTGTGTCTGTCTAAGGAACACAGTAATTGCTATAAAGTGTTATCTATTTCTGACAAGTAAACTGAGGGTCTGGCATAAAGTTTATTTAAATATGGTCCCTGAACAATCCTAAAGGATGTTTTATCAATATCTCTTAGGATGCCTATTGAAAAGTAGATTCTCAAGCCTCAGCTACTGAATCAGAGTCTCAGAGGAATCTCTGGTAGTTGCAAGCCCTGCCTGCCTTCCAGGTGATCCTTATGTATATAAATGTCTAGAAGCCCTGTCTTGGAGGTTAAAATACCAGCCCATTGCTCTGTGGCAGTATCTTTGCAGCTCAGCAGCATGTAAGACAGGTAGGTCCATCAGAAAGGACACAGTTCCTTGCACATATCAGAATGCCAAATAGAACAGAATTGTAAGTGGCTTTTCCAAGGTAATAGGTTACCCTAGTAACAAGCAGAAACAGGATTTTGCACAAATCTGTAACTGTTAAGATCTACTCTCAGCCTTTCCACCAGCAGTACAGAAATGTATCCAGGAAAGACTCACCTGCCCTCTGAAGATGGAATAGAATGAAATCCCTCAAAGCATCTTTTCTCATGTTCAACTTCAGGCCACCTTTTCCATTAAACAAGAGTGTCACTTCTGGTACAAATTTACAGTGGTCCCCTTACCCTTAGGAAACTTGGTACTGAATAACAAATCCTTGAATCCCTGCTGGAAGAGAAGGGCATCCCCAGAGGCCTGCCAAAGACAACCTTTACAATTAAGGTCCTCTGTGTGCCTAGAAAGGTCTGGTTTTGGAGCAGCTTTGGTATAGCAGGCTATCAAGTGCTCACACCAAGAGCTCACACCTACAACCAGGACGGTCTATTGATCCAACAATTTCACATCTGAGAATTTTCTTTCAAGTAGAGGTTGTTAATAGTCAGAAGGGGGAAAGATCAACCTGTTTGGGTTCTTCAATAAGTCAATGTCAAAGGGGAAAATCAAAGATGATAGGGAATAATTTGGATTAAAAGACCTTAAGATACTGGAACAACCAAAGGTCATTCAGGTTCTTAATTGAGTCCTTATTTGAAAAAAAGATACTATAAGATATATAAAAGGCACTTTGGACAATTAAAAAATTTTAAAACAAACAGTGTATTTGATGATATTAGGGAATTACACTTAATTTTATGTATGATAATGGTATGATGGTTGTATTGGAAAATGTCATCATTTTTATGAGACACACCATAGTATTAGGGCAAAATGTCATAATAAATGTGTTTTATTTTCCAATACTTGAAAAAAAATAGATGAAGCAAATATGGCAAAATGTTAAAAGGCTAAATATGTGTGCTAGCCATATATTTGTGTTCTTTATATGATTCTTTTTAATTCTGTTAGTTTGCAATTTTTCATAACAAAATATAAATTTTTAAAAACTTAAATAGGGACTAGCTCCCTCCCCTAAAAGAGCAGGGAGGATAGCCCAGCACCAGGAGGGACCTGGATGCTGGATATCACTGGGAGGAATAGAGACAAAATGGGAGACACACAGAGGCAGTATACACCCATTGGGACTGCTGATGCCAGCTAGGTCATTACCAGAGAAACTGGGGAGCTGGGCAACACCTGGAGAAGGGAGAAGAGTTGGGCTGTGTCAAACCCTGACCGGGATAGTCTCCAGACTGATTAGAAAGTTGGGCTGTGTGAAAAGCGATGCCCTTGTTAAGAATGGCATGCAGGTGCTTTGTAAGGATATCTCTCCCAGCAGCTGGCTCACCCTGAGGGCGGTTTGAGCTGTGTACCCAAGCTTAACTTGTGCTGCTCACCCTGAGACTGAGTGGTTGATGTGAGCCACGTGTCTGAGCTTGATTCATGCTGCTAGCCCAAAGACTAAGTGGCTGATTTGAGCCACATGCTAGCACTTGACTGGTGCTGCTCACCTAGACACTGCATGGTGCCACACACCCAGAAGGCTAACTGGCACTGCTTGCCTGGCGGTGGACTCCAGCCACAGTGGGCTTGAAAAGAGCAAGGAGGAGACTCACCACACAGACCTCAGTGCAACTGATGAATTAAAGGCGCAGGCCAGGCACAGATGGACAGTGGGGGTCCTGGCAGCTCATGGAGGACCTGGGCAACTGTGAATATTGCAGCCCAGACCTGGCCCCCATCCTTGCAAAACCATAGGAAGGGAGAAAAGCGAAACCCAGACCCCTTCTTCCTGTGGTATCGAGAAAGACCAGCAGAACTCGCTCAACGATATTAAAGTCAGCAGGAGGCTTATTTTTTTTTCTTTCCTCTCTCATTTTTTTCTTTTCTTTCTTCCCCCAAGTGAGACAATAAGATGTGGAGTTATGAAAGGTCCAAAGGGGGAGCACAAGGCTAACCCCCAAAATTGAGAAACTGAGAAAAATGTCACTTTGCTATCCCATAGAACTGGCATTTTATTGTTTATTTCTATTATTATTCTTTTTATTATTTTTACTACTTTTATTTTATTAGTATTTTTTCCTCTTCTTTATGTTCAGTTTTCTGTTTTATTTCTCTGTTTAATCACATTGTTTAACTGGTTTTTCTTATTCTCTCTTTATTGTATTTCAACTTTCCTTCTTTCACTTCACTCATGTTCCAGTAACACACTACTTTTGATCATGTACTTTCTATTCTGGTCATCCAAATCATATGTTTCTTGTCATATTATTGTAGTTCCAGTACTTTTGTAAATAATTGTTGTTCCATATAATTATAAATACTACATAGCAACACTCCTGTATCTTAGCCCACTTCATTTGATTCCTGAGTGGTTTTATTGTTGTTGTTAATTCTATTCTCTCACACACTATGCCTACTTTCTATCCTTTACTCTCACTATATCTCATCATATAACCTTGCAAAAGCGCTCTGTTTTCTGGGTTCAGCTCACAATTCTCCTACCCTCTAACAAGAGTCGTATCTCTATTTCACATGTTATAAAAAGTGGCTAGTTGGGTTAAATATCACGGTAAATGCTATACTTTCCAAATAATCTCCTATCTCTTCTCTACTCGCTGATACTTTAACTCCCATAGAATAGTCTCCCTCTGTCTTAATCCATCTTGCCTACGCCCTGCCACTGATCACATACAAGAACAGGTAGGAGCTGTGAACATCAGTATACCTGCTGGAGGAGAGAAACCATGAAAAAAGGAATCAACAACAGATAAAAACCCTAATACAACTAGAGAACCCACACAAATAGAAAAAAGGGCGTATTTAGAGCATCCAAACAAGGAGATCAAAGAGACCACACCACTGAACCCTGTAGAATGCCTACCATAGAAGTTCACAGCTATCAAAGTGAAACATCAAGAACCACAGAAACAAACAATAAGAGTCACCTAAAATCGGGAGACAATAAAAGAACATGCAATCAAAAGGAATGGAAGACTCCCCATTAGAAGACTTAAATGAAATGGAGGTAAGCAAACTATCAGCCACATTCAAAATATAATTTAAATTAATGGTTGTAAAGATGCCCAAGGAACTCACAGACAACTACAAGGAAATGAATGAGAACTACAACAGTATGAAAAAGGAAATAGAAACTATAATAAAAAACAGAAAGAAATGAACAATAAAACCTTGGAAATAAAAACCCACTGGAAGGAATTACATGCAGGCTAGGTGAAACAGAGGACTGAATCAGCAAGCTACAGGACAAGGTAGAAGAAAACACACAGAAGGATCAAGAAAAGAAAAAGGACTCAAAAAGAATGAAGAGGTGTTAAGGGAACTGCAGAACAAGATGAAATGTAATAATATTTGTATAATAGGCATACCAGAAGGAGAAGAAGAAGAGCAAGGGATAGAAAACCTATTTGAACAAGTAATGATGGAAAACTTCCCTAATTTGATGAGAGAAAAAAATCACACAAATCCAAGAAACAGAGAGAGTTGCAATCAAGCAGAACACAAAGAGGCTCACTTCAAGTCACATCATAATTAAAATGGCAAAACTGCAAGACAAAGAGAGTCCTAAGGCAGCAAGAAAGAAATAGGAAGTAACATACAAGGGAGCATGGACAAAATAGTAACTAACTTCTCAGTGGGAACATTCTAAGCCAGAAGGGACTGGCAAGAAATAGTCCAAGTAATGAAAAACAAAGGCCTTCAACCAAGACTACTCTATCCAGCAAGGCTCTCAATTAAAATGGAAGGACAAATAAGGGGCTTCCCAGACAAAAGAAGCCTCAAAGAATATACCTTCTCCAAACCAGCTCTGCAAGAGATGTTAAAGGGTCTGCTTTAAGAAAACAACAGCAAAAAAAAAGAGTAAGAGAGGAACACAGGTATAAGAAAATGGCAATGAACAAGTGTCTATCAATAATAACCTTAAATGTAAATGGATTAAATGCTCCAGTCAAAAGACATAGAATAGCTGAATAGATAAGAAATCATGACTCACACATATGCTGCCTACAAGACACCCACCTCAGGACAAAAGATCTACACAGACTGAAGTGAAGGGCTGGAAACAAATATTCCAAGCAAAAGGGCAGGGGAAAAAAGCCAGGGTAGCAATACCCATATCTGATAAAATAGACTTAAAAAAAAAAGGCCATAAAGAGAGAACCAGAAAGTCACTTCATAATACTCAAGGGAAAGATCCATCAAGAAGACATAAACATTAAAAATATATAGGTACCCAACATAGGAGCACAAAAATACATAAAGAAAATCCTGGAGGACATCAAGGAAGATACTGACAGGAACACAATTATAGTACAGTGTTTCAACACCCCACTGTCAAAAATGGATAGATCTTCCAAACAAAATATCAACAAAGATATTGCAGCATTTAACAATCTCCCAGATAATTGAACTTAACTGATATATATATATATATATATATATATATATATATATATATAACCTTTCATCACAAAGAAGGAAAATACACATTCTTTTCAAATGCACATAGAATATTTTCAAAGATGGACCACATGATAAGACACAAAACAAGCCTCAGTAAATTCAAGAAAACTGAAATCATATCAAGTATCTTCTCCTACCAGAAGGGACTGAAACTAGAAACCAACCTCAAGGTAAAAAACTCAAAAACACTCAAACTCATGGAAATTGAATATCATGCTATTAAACAATGAATGGATCAAGAATTAGATCAAAGAAGAAATCAAACAGTTTCTAGAAACAAATGAAAATGAACTCACAACAAACCAGAAATTATGGGACACAGCAGAGACATCCCTGGGATGGAAGTTCATAGGAATATAGGCCTACCTAAAAAAAATAGAAACATTTCAAATAAACAACCTAACCCTACACCTACCAGAACTGGAGGAACAACAAAAGACAACCCAGAGCAAGTAGAAGGAAGGAAATAACCAAGATCAGAACAGAATTAAATGATATAGAGACTAGAATCAAAATTCTAAGGATCAATAAATCCAGGTGCTAGTTCTTTGGAAAGATAAAGGAAATTGACAAGTTTTAGGCAGACTCATCAAGAGAAAAAGGGAGAGGACCCAAATAAGCACAATCAGAAATGAAAGAGAAGAGATTACAACTGATACCACAGAAATACAAAAGATTGTAAGAAATTACTATGAAGAACTGTATGCCAAGAAATTTGAAAACCTAGGTGAAATGGACAGATTTCTAGAAAAATATGATCTTTCAAAACTGGATGAAGAAGAAGAAGAAAGCCTGAACAGACCAATAACAGCAAAGGAAATTGAAGCAGTAATCAAAAAACTCCCAACACACAAAAAAAGAAAACTTCAGGCTAATATCACTGATGAACATAGACACTAAAATCCTCAACCAAATATTGACAAACTGCATCCAGCAATACATTAAAAAGATCATATACCGTGACCAAGTGGGATTTATCACAGGGATGCAAGGATGGTACAATATTCGTAAATCAATAAACATAATATATCACATAAAAGCAAAGACAAAAATCACATGATCGTATCAGTTGATGCGGAAAAAGTATTTGATAAGGTACAGCACCCATTTATGATAAAAACACTCAGCAAAGTGGGAATAGAGGGAGCATTCCTCAACTAATAAAGGCCATATATGAGATACCTACAGCCAACATCATACTCAATGGGAAAAAACTAAAAGATATTTCACTAAGATCAGGAACAAGACAAGATTGTCCACTTTCACCACTTCTATTCAAGATAGTATTGGAACACCTAGCCACAGCAGTCAGACAAAAATAAATAAATAAATAAACGGCTTCCAAATTAGAAAGGAGGAAGCAAAACTGTCATTGTTTGCAGATGACATGATAATGCACATAGAAAATCCTATTGACTCTACCATTTATCTACTTGACTTAATAAATGAATTTGGCAAAACAGTGGATACAAGTCAATATTCAGAAATCAAAGGCATTTTTGTACACCAACAATGAAATATCAGAAACAGAAATCAGGAAAAGAATCCCATTTGATATAGCAACTAGTAAAATAATGTACCTAGGAATAAACTTAACCAAGGAGGTAAAAGACCCATATGCAGAAACCTACACAACACTGAAGAAAGAAATTAAGGAAGACACAAGTAAATGGAAGCATTTACCGTGTTCATGGATCGTAATAATTAACATCATCAAAATTTCCATACTATCCAAAGCCATTTATGGATTCAATGAAATACCTATTAAAGTACAAATGACATATTTTGCAGATATCAAACACACATTTCAAAAATTTCTATGGTACCATAAATGACCCAGAATACCTGCAGCAATTTTGAGAAAGAAGAACAAAGTAGGAGGGATCACAATACCTGATATCAAACTATTACAAGGACACTGTAATCAAAACAGCCTGGTACTGGCATAAGAACAGACACATAGACCAATGAAAGAGAATAGAGAGCCCAGAAAAAAAACCAAGCATCTATGGTCAATTATTATTTGTCAAATGGGGCAGCAGCATAAATTGGAGTAAAAATAGCCTCTTCAACAAATGGTGTTCGGAGAGCTGGACAGCTACATGCAAAAAAAATGAAACTTGAGCACCAACTTACATCATATAAAAAATAAATTCAAGGTGGATAAAAGACTTTAATATAATTCTTGACACAATAAAAGTCCTTCAGGAGAACATTGGCAGGATAATCTCAGATATTCCATGCAGCATTATTTTCACTGATATGTCTCCTACAACCAAAGACATAATGGAAAGAATAAACAAAGGGGATCTCATCAAAATAAAAAGTCCCTTCATGGCTACAGATCACAGCATTAAAATGAAAAAACAACTATGTATATGGGATGACATATTTGCCAATTATACCTCAGACAAAGGTTTGATTGCCAAAATATATAAAGAGCTCACATGACTCGACTCTAGGAAGACAAAGAACCCAGTTAAAAAATGGGCAAAAGAATTGAACAGACGCTTCTCCATGAGGACATACAGAGGGTCCAGAGAAATATGAAAAGGTGCTCAGCATAACTAGCCATCAGAGAGGTGCAAATTAAAAACATAATAAAGTACCATTTCACGCCAGTCAGAATGGCCATCATAAGCAAACCAACAAACAACAAGTGTTGGAGAGGTTGTGGAGAAAAGGGACCCTAGTGCACTGTTGGTGGGATTGCAGACTGGTACAGCCACTATGGAAAACAGTATTGAATTTCCCCAGAAAACTAAAAATAGAACTGCCTTTTGACCCAGCAATTCCACTGCTAGGATTATACTCTATGAACACGAAAACACCAATCCAAAATAATCTATGCACCCCAATGTTCATAGCAGCACAATTTGCAATAGCCAAATTCTAGAAGCAATCTAAGTGCCCATCAATAAATGAATGGATAAAAAACTATGGTACATTTACACAACGGAATTCTATGCAGCAGAAAGAAAGAAGGAGCTCCTACCCTTTGCAACAGCATGGATGGAACTGGAAAGCATTATGCTAAGCAAAATAAGCCAGGCAGTGAAAGACAAATACCATATGATCTCACCTTTAACAGGAACCTAAACAACAGAACAAAGAAACAAGCAAAATATAACCGAAGACACTGCATAGATAACAAGCTGACAGTGTCCAGAGAGGAGAGGGGAGGGAATTTCAGGGGAATAGGGGAAGGGTTTACAGGAACAAGTATAAAGCACAGATGGACAAAAGGTAGGGGTGGATGGAAATGGGAGGGAGGTGGGGAGGGTTGGGTGGGTGGGCTGGGATGGGAGTAAAAGATAGAAAATTGCACTTGAACAACAATTAAAATAAAATTTAAAAAAACTATGGTACATTTATACAATGGAATACTATGAAGCAGAAAGAAAGATGGAGTGCCTACTATTTGTGAGAGCATGAATGGACCTGGAAAGCATTATGCTAAGTGAAATAATCCAGGCGGTGAAAGACAAATAGCATATGATCTCACCTTTAAGTGGAAACTAATCAACAAAACCAACAAGCAAGCAAAATATAACCAGAGACATTGACATTAAGAACAAACATACAGTAACCAGAGGGAAGATGGGAAGAGATAATTGGGGGAAAAGAGTGAAAGGTTTTCAGGAACAACTATAAAGGCCACATGTACAAAATGAAGGTGGGGTGGAATCAGGGGAGGGTGGTGGGGATGGCTGGGGTGGGAGGGTGTTGTGCAGGGAAAGGAAAAAAACTGTACTTGAACAACAATAAAAATTTTAAAAATAGTAAAACAAAAAAAAAACTTAAAATAGGACAGTCTTGGCCTAGTAAATCTACACCTATAAATTTGTCAATATTTATTTGTGTTTTGGTCAAATGTGCCAAACAGAAAATAATTAAACAAGCATTTAAGTTGATTGTTGCAGTGTGATATACAATAAGTGAAAATTAATTTTTGAAAAGCTAAATATCCAATAATTAGAAGCAGAGAAACAAAATGTATTTTATGTGCAATAGGAAGGTATGCATTTAATAACGACAGTGATACAGGTGTTGTTTCTGGAGCCATACACAAAATTGTTCAAGATGAAATTATGTGAATAAAGCAGATATAAAATGTGCATTTTTTGTAAATGATAACATTTTTATTAAGAAAGATATTTATTTAATAGTAATTTTACAAACTAACATGCATTGAGAGCTTGCTCTTTTCCAGCCCCAGCCCACATTATAAGAGAATTTCATAATTATCAGTATTTAAATATTGGAAATTGAGGCACAGAAAAGTTAAGAAACTTGTCCAAGGTTATACAGCTATGAGAAAATTTAAACCCAGGTCTGTGGGATTTCTAAACTGAAAGCCCTTATGCACCAGAAAACTTTCATTGACACTAGTTTTGTAGTGGGATGATGGGTAATTGTTTTCCTGTTATATTTCCCTATAGCTTTAACTTTTTTGATAACATTGTTACATGGGGAATCTTTTTATAAGTTTAGAAACAAATGATTTCTATAAGTTTTGTTTAAACTTATAAAAAATAGGAAAAAATGCAACAAGAAGCATCATTGTTAATTCACATCAAAAAGTTTGGAGTATTTTATAATATAACAACAAATACCATATATATTGTATAGTACATTATAGTTTATAAGTCATTTTTACATTAATTCTCAAGTAACAGTTACAATTTATAGATAATAAAATACTTTATACAGAGGCAAAAATTGGGGTTTTTGAGTTAGACCTGGGTCTAAATCTCATTTGAGACACTTACTAGTTATATGATCTTAGTTAAATTTTGAAAAACTCAGATTTATTTATTAAATAGGCACAATAATGTTACAAACCTTACAGGGCTGAGCAGTAGGTTGTCTAATGCATGTGCAATAATTAGCACTAGCCCATCCAACTAAATGCCTCCAGTTTTCAGGACCATGACCTTGACAGTATCATTGACTCCTTTTTCATGCCTCAGGTCAACATATTCTAGTAGTTCCAGCTCCGGAATACATGCAGAACCTCATCGCTTCTCCCAGGTATGAGCCTAGCATCCTGGAGGCTGAGTACAGAGTCTTGTATTAGCACAATAGTGCCACTTGTCTCCTTGCTCTGTCCTTGCCTCCCATGAGCCTGTTTTCATTACAGATGCAGAAGTTATTCTGCAATCACATTATACCTCTTCTCAAAATCCCCAGTGGCTCCTCATTCCAGTCCGAGCAGCTGCCAAAGTCCTTACAATGGACAGCCAGTATGTACATGATTTGGCCTCTGCTATCTCTCTGACCTCAGCTACTTCCCTTTTGCTCACTCCCCTTCTGCGTTGCTGGCCTCTTTACTCATTCTCTAGCCTCAGATCCCTTGTACTTGCTCTGTCCTCTACCTGGTTCTCCAGGCGTCTACCAAGCTCATCCCTGCCCTACTTAAAAATCTATGCTGCAATGGCAGCTTTTACTAAGGCTTTCCCAGACCATCCTATTTAAAACTGCAGCCCTTCTTGCACCCCAACACTTTCTATTCACTTCTCCTAACTCACATTCTCTGTAGTACTCAGCACCCCACATATCATGTCCTTTGGTCTATTTTCTGTCCACCTCCAGTGCCCCCACTAGAGTGTGGACTCCATGAGAATAGAGGTTTCTGCCAGTTTTGTTTATTACTAAAGTTCCAGAATCTACACTAGTACTTGACATGTAGTAGATGTTCAATAAATATTTGTTATTCATGACTGAGTACCTGACAAATGGTAAAAACTTACAAGTGTAGCTAGCTATTATCATATTACTACTTGTGATTAAAATCCAAGTTTTCTGACTTTATATCTACTGTAATGGGTTCAGTAGTGGCCCTAAAAAAGATGTGATCGAGTCCTAAACAAGCCCAAGGCCTGTAGAGCTGATCTTATTTGGTAAAATGGTCTTTGTGGATATAATTAAGATTCTCCAGGTGAAACCATCCTGAATTTTGTGTGGACCCTAAATCCAAGCACAGGTACAAATCCAAAGAGGAGAAGATGATATGGTGGGGGCTGTGGCAAATGTTGGAGTGATGCATCCACATGCCAAGAAACACTTAGGATTGCTGCAGCCACCAGAAGTGAGAAGAGAGATGTGCAACAGATTCTCCCTCAGACTCAAAGGAAGCAGCCCTGCCTTCATCTCAGACTTCTACCTTCCAGAACTGGGAGAGATTAAATATCTATTACAAGCCATCAAGATTGTGGTAATTTGTTATGACCATGCTAGAAAACATACATCCACCATAGCCTGATGTTTCTTTGGACAAAAACTGGTCTTCAGTTTGGCCCAACCATCTGGACCTGAGCTTATTTTGACAGCAGGCATCATCATAGCTGCACAACCCTTCCACAAGGACAAGCATCCTAGCACAACCTCTGCTAAGTCTGGCCACTGATCTGGCCACTACCCTCACTGGGCTAGCCTGGTCTCTGGGCCTGACACTTCCCAGCTTGTTCTGGCCACAGCTCAGTGCTGCTGTGAGTTGATAATAAGGCTCTTAGGTCCTGTCTCCAGACTTAAGTGGGCTGGATGTGCTACAGGATCCAGAGTCAGAGATGGCTCTCCAAGCCCTAGCCTGCCTGTGGGGCCAGCTGGTAACCACTCCAGGCTCCATACCTACTGGTGATCTCACCGCCCCTCAGAACTCATCAGCCAGACTGCATTAAAAGTGTTGGAAGTGCCTTCGGTTCCTGTAACCTTTTCCAGCTGATGTCTGCTGTGATGTTTAATTTATGTTGTAAGAAATGAAAGAAGTACACTGCTTCCTGCCTAAGATGTTTATTATCAGCTGAAACCTGGCACAGTTGGTTGGTCCTGTGCTGTGGAGACAAAGCCTCAGAAGGAAGATTTTCTGTGTGAATTCAAAAAGGTTTTATAATACCATCATCCCAACAGGAGTGAACTGCATCATTTCGGATTTCCCCAGACCTCTAGATAGATTAATACCTCTATACAGACAGGAAGCCAAATTTCAAAACCCCTTTCTTCTTAAGCAGCAAACAGGGATCGACTGCTAAACAGATGGATTTCAAAATGTCTTTCACTTCCTGTTAATTGAGCTGACATGTCCTCCTTCCCAACCCACCCTGATTTGTTATGTTTTTCCCCAGTCCAGGCAAGATGAAGTAGAGACACCTACCTTCTTCCTACAGTTCTCTACACATTCACTGAGAGGTGAGCTATCACCTCACAGAAATAAAGTTGCAAGGCACTCATCAAAGGGACAAATTTATTCCTTTGAATAGGTGAAGACTAAGAAAAATAGCTTCCTGTTAGTGTTGAAAATTTTTCAGTCCAAAAAAGGAGGCATTTCATTCAATGGAATGCAGATATATTGAGAACTTCCATGTACCTAGAACAATTCAAGATAGACAAACTCCCTTAGCACATAAACTGCAGAAGGGCAAGGAGTTTTTCCTATGTTCAGTGTAGCCCTAGTGCTGTGAATTGTTCTGGCACATAGTAGGTGCTCAGTAATGAATAAGGATGAATGTTGAATTCTTAAGAAAGAAAGCAACTGAAAATTCTGGGACAAAATTCCAGAAGGTGTCCTAAAATTCCAAAGCAGCAAGGCCTCTTTGGAATCATCTATACTAGACCTGAATTTTTATTAATAATTACAATACCCAGCATTTAAATCCAGACACTGAGCTAAGCACTTTAGATTTATTACCTTATTTAATCCTATCACTACCTTTATTATATATGAGGAGATGAAAGGTCAGAGAGGGTATTTAATTAACCTGAGGTCACACAGCTGGTGAATGGCCAGGTAAGAATTCATACCCAGTTCTTTGAAGCCAGGGCCTGCAATGTTTAACTCCATGTTATATTGTTACCCTTCACAATTTAATAAACTAAAGCCAAGAAATAGGAAGAGGTAACCCTAATCTCTACACCTAAAAGTAAAAGTAACATGGAGAGCTTAAACTTGGCATTACTAGATCTCTATCCTTCCGCTCCTGCAATGATATCACACTGCCTCCTATCACTGGTAAAACTAGCAGCCTTTAAATCTTCACCTCTTAGAAAGAAAGAAATCTGGTTGATGTCTTTAAAGAAGACAATTTTTAAAAATCCAAAAATTCTTTTGGAGAAAGGTAGCATGTTTAATTGCCAAAAGACTTACTCACATAGAAAAAGTTAACCTGCTTAAAATATTAATACAGTGTTTATATATTGCCCTTCTTCCAGGAACTGAAAGAGTTTAATATAGCCCATTAATTCTTAGACTATTTCTGAGAGGGAAGAAAGTGAACATCATTATCTATACTTTAATATGAGAAAATGGAAGCATAGAACCAACTAGAGAGTCGGGATAAAGAGCAAATTCAGATTCCAAGTCAAAAGTGAAAGACTTGATCATTAAGTCAGGCTATAGCTGGAATGTTCCCTGGGTATGGATCACTTCTCTGAAGTACATTGATCTCTGCTTGAGAAGCCCATGGATTCATAGCATTAATCAGCCAACCCTGTGATTTACAGCATTTTTGTTGAAGTAAAAGTCAAAACAAGTGAGCCTCACACTTGAACCTGCATCATAATCACCAAGAGGGAGAAAACACATTACAGCCAGTGCCCTACTTCTCTGCTTCCCCTACCTCCCATCCCCACCAAGTTTCTGATCCAGTAGATTCAGAACGAGATCACAATCCTGCCTTTTCACAAGTCCTGGTCCATGAACCACAACTGAAGACCAGCCATCCAGAATGCTGTGCTGTTTGTAGGTGGTCTGACAGCAGGCAAGTACCCAGACCTGAAAATAAAGCTGCACAGGTTTGAATCTGGGCTCTGCTAATTTTCATAATTAGTTCTTTCATATTTCCATTTTCTCTTTTGAAAAAAAATGGGAATGATGATGGTAAAAATTTACATAGTGTGGGGCTGAGAGAGAATGCTGAATAGTTGACTACCTTAATTTCGTCATGACTCAAGTGACACATGCTTAGCAATTTTTGTTGATGCTACAGAGCCCTCACTAACAAGCTATCATGAGTTAGGAAATATCCCTTCCAAGAAGTTGGGCAGTCCCTAGGGTAATCTTAATTTTGGGAATGATTGTGAAACTTGTAGTTTCTGAAACTTTGATCAATGGGTATACTGCTTTAGGGTATGCACTTCCAAGTCTGCTTTAAAAGTCCCATTAGCAAGGGTAGAGACTTTAACTGTGACACATTTCCAGAGAGTTAAGTAACAAACTATCAAATTTTAATAACACTGGCAAGGATAACTATGTTTGATGGAGGTATATTTAGTAATACTTAAGTATGAATTTTAATAAAAGAGATTTTTCTCCATTCCTGGGTTACATTTATTCCTCAGCCAGAAGACAGGATCTGTGTAAATGTTGAATGGTAACAGTATCCCAAACTTTTTACCCAAGTTTCCACAACTCTTTCAACAAAATGGAGGACCTAAAATCTCCATTGCTTGTCCCTTTGACAACACAATAGGAGGACTATTCAAACAATTTATGCTAACCATTAGCTTCAACTGTGAATAAAGATCATGCTGTCCATGGAATTTTATGCATGTGAACAAGTAATGCTATGAATTTTTAAAAACAGTTTTTCAGACAGTGCTAGCTCAACATCTCATAAATGTCCAACCCCACACCCCTCTCTGATTCACACCCTTCGCCACCCACAAGGATGGTCACATATCCATCCCAGGTCCTTGTGGTAGGGCTTCAACTTCACATCTTTGCACACAAATCTAATAATACCCAAAGGAAAGTGCTTAAAGTGGTGCTAAGTTATAATACACTGAGCTGGTGAAGCAGACTTTACAGGTCCCTGGTAAATGACACTCCAGGTATTTATGCTGATTTGTATACCTCTCCCTGAATCCACACCAGCTCTGTGACCAACAGAATGAGGCAGGAACAATGGTGTGTCCGTTTTGTGGATTCTGCTTTTGCTCCTGCTATTGTGTAAGATCTGACTACCCTAAACTGCTATGCAGTGTGAAGTCCAACTTCATCACATAAACAGGTACATGTAGGAGAGAACCGAAGTCCCAGCAGTGGGCCTTGTCAAGCTTCCAGTGACAGCCATGCCAACCTGCCAGCTAGTGACAGAGGCCACCCTAGAAGTGGAGTCTCCAACCTCAGCATGGCAGCCACAGCAGAAATGAAGGAGCAAATAAATAAAATGGTTATTGTTTAGCTGCTGAGTTTGGTTTTTTCATTAAGCAGCTACACATAACCAAGAGAGTGAACTCATAGAATAGACCAGTGCAGCTCAGCCTGAGTATGCTGTTTAAAAATTCATCAGGATACAGCCTTTAGAAGCCCACAACTACCTTCTGATGTTTTGTAAAACACACAGATTCCTAATGAGAAGCTATGCATACGTTATTTGATACCAGTTTCTAATAGCAGCTTTCTTTTACTCTTCTGTTATCACCCGTTTTAGATTGATTGTTATATCAGGAAGAAACCCAAGAGGAATTTTTATTTTGTTTTGTTTTAGACTCTGACAGTGCAATAATGTAGGCCTCACATTAAACTGTGTCTTACTTTAATTTTTATCATAAGAACTGGTTAAATATACAAAAGTGATGACCTAATGAACTTGATGGTTTCATGTGCATTTAAAACTGTGTGTACCTCAGGGCATTTGGGGATGACAAAAAGAACTGATTCCAAAGTGACTGATTCTACCCTGCCGCCTTGCATCACTTTCGTGGGCATAACCTACACATTTCTGCAGGTTATGGGGCAACTATGTACAATGATAATTTCTGGCATCTCCTCTGTAATGCCATTCATTTCTATCAGTAGTCCTTCCAAAATGAGAGAAAGCACACAAAATCCAAATGTGTAAATCAGCAAGCTATAACTATGTAAATATTTTGTAAAATCTAATTTTCTTTCCTTTTTAACCCCTGAAGAAAAATTCATAGATATTCAGTTGTAACAATCAGAGACTTCTTTTAAAAGTCTTAATTCTCTACAGGACCATTTCTCCAGATCTTCCATTCCATCTAAATTTTTCTTCTCTCCAGAGAATGGCAGATGGTTGCATCAACAGTTTGCCAAATCCATCCTGCACTAGAGAGGCTGGTATACATGTTAAGGTTTGGTGTTTACCTTTGCAACAGTAGGGTTTTCCAAACCCAGCCAACAGATATTTTAACCTCATGAAGTATTTCCTGCGAATTGCATAGGAGAGGCCACACCTGGAAGGAAACTGAACTGCACTGTTTGTATACTCCTCTCTGCTGCCTCCAGGGAGGCAGGACAGCAGTTGGAAAGAGACTCAGACAACATGAGGATAACTTGAGCTAGGATTGTGATCAATTCAGTAACTTCCTCCCCATGAATGAAGCAAGATAAACAAGATGTCTGAGAAAGTACATTGACATTGATGTGCTCTACAAAAACAAAGAACTGTCATTGTTGCTATTATTACAACATTTTTAACCTCTAGATACTCAGAACAGCTACCATTTGTTGACTGTCATATACTCTTTAAAATGAAACATCTTCTCTTGCAATAGTAGTTGTATGATCTTGAACAAGTTAGATGTTCTTCCCTAAGGCTGTTTCCTCTCACCTGCTATGAAGGAGTTGTGAGGATTAAATGAAATAAGCTTAGAGTGTATCACTGACTATGTAGCACTCTACCCTGGATGTCAATGCTGACCCAAGGCCCTGAGTGCATCCACCAGGCTTTATTACTGCAGAAGATTCCTCTGCTATCTTATTCCCTTCACATCTAGCTCAGAGAAGCTGCTGCTGATGCCACCTGTTCCGGTCCTTCAGCCCAGCTCTAAACTGACCTGCCATGAGAGTGGACAATTCCTGGCAAGCTCACAACTGTTACCTCGTATGCCTTTTTACTTTGCCTCCTCGGATCTTTTTTTCCCCAGGCACTTACTCAGCCCATGCACTGGGAAAACCTCATTCAACAATGTATGGAATTTGGTGCATAAATAGCCCAGCTTCTCACTGAGGCACTTCTAACTTGCTTTCTAAAAGATTCCTCAGATGGTAGTCAGGAAGATTGAAACTCAGGTGTTTACAGTTGAATCTGCTCATCTACCTCTATTTAATTGGCTTTTCTCCATCTCCTCTCTTACTTTCCTAATTCCTTTGCTAGAGCTTCTGGAATTTACTTCCCAAATAAACAAATAAGTCAAAACCATGTGTCAAGGGTTGATCTTGGAAGATTCCAAACTAAGAAACACACAAATTCAGGGGTGGGTGTGCCTGATTTAACCAGCCAATCAGTCTCCACCCTTGCTGCTGGGGAGAATGGAAACTAGAGTTCCTGACAGTTTCAGCTTCTATAGGGAGAATAATCATGTCATTTCCACCTCTGTAGCATCCTGATTTTCTATATTCTCCAAGCAGTTGAAAGCTTTTTAGATATATATATATATACTAAAAATTAACAAATATCTTCTACTCATTATTTATTTTATCAACAGAATAAACTACAGCTAAACTCATATTCTTCTGGCACATAAACATGTGAAAGCTTGAATATAATGTCTTTACTACTGTGGTTCTAAAAATGTATTTATAAGCAAGCCCTCATGCCCCTCAGCTCTGTTATCCTCATGAGATTCCTATACCTTTTTATCTGATGTTAGGTTCAACCAGCAGACCCACTTTTGATATTAAAAGACTGGAAGAAAAACTGAGACACTGATTTAGACTCTCAACTTACCTTCAATCAAATTTTGGAGACAATCATATACATTAAAAAAACTCCTCTGATTTAAGAAGGGCTCTGGCTAACACCATAAAGTGGGTACAAAAAGTGGGAAGCTGGGAAAAGAAAGGATTTTTTCCCAATCAGAGCATCAGAAAAAGCTTGAGCATCAGAGATAGGCAACATGACCAACAAAAGCATAAGCACTACTCTGAAAACATGCAAGACATATTTTTAGGCCCTGCAAAGAGTCTGTAGCTAGGAGAGCATTTATACAAGAAAAACCAGTTTGTTATGGATTTACAGGGAGCAACTGTGGACAACTGCACTGAATGGTCACCCAAGTATATCCCTAAGTAAGTGCACAGTCAGGACTGGTTCAAGTAAACAAGATGGCCCTGTACTTGGCACAATGTTGCCAGTCTGGAAAGACAGGGTATTTATTCAGACTTTCGCTGAAGGCCATGCTCCATATATTTTCTTCATGCTTTGGGAGAAGCAGCTTTATGATTCATTCATAAAAGCAGGGCAGGCTCACCTTGATGTTTTCTCTTTTCTAATAACCATAACTTATATACACCATGTCAAGAGCTGGTTTCACATAATACTTTGGCAACCCTTATATATGCATTCCCAGTTCTAATGCACCATCATGTGTCCACATCAGTTGCAAAATCATTGATATTCTATTCCAACAGTGGACCTCTACCCATCCTCTCCTGGCCATTGATGCATTTTCACTCTAATTTCAGCTGTTTAGGATTGTCTTTGGATGTTTTGCCATTTGGTATCCCTGTCTCCAACTACAAGCTTTTCCTTTCCAACTCTGCCATTATTTCTCTGCTTAGATTACCTTTCTAAAGCCCAATTTCAAGCAATATAACAGCATGTTTAAGAGAGTAGGCTCTGGAACAGAAGAGTTGAGTTAGCATCTTGCCTCTGTAGATAAAAAGGCAATAAACTGGAGTGATAATCTACATCTGAGGTTGGCAAATCTGGCCTGTATATAAAATTTTGTTAGGTTGAAGCCATTCCCATTCATTTCCATATCATCTGTTTTCCATGGCAATGGTAAAGTTGAGTTTTTGTGACAGGAATTGTATGGTTCCCAAAGCCTAAAATATTTACAATACGGTCCCTACAGAAGAAGTTTGCCAATCCCAGATCTATATCACAGAACTGCTAGAAAAATTACATACAAAAAGACATGAAAAGAGACAGCGGGATTCCAGATCACACTGTAGGGAGAGCCTGAATTTGCTTCTTCCCACAAACACAGCAAATCTATAGCTACATATGGAATAAGGTTCTTGGGAAAAGACTTGACAACTAGATGAACAGTGACTCCACAACACACGATGAAAAGATGTGTGAAGATAGGTAAGCATAGCAAAGATGAACTTCTGCCAAAAAAGAAAAAAAAAACCCACCCTATGTGGGGCAACCCACAATTTGGAGAGACCTCAAAGATACAGAACTTTTCACCAAGAAGCAAAGGGTTTGTGCCTCACATAAGGTACTGCTGAATCCTGGGCCCTACAGTACAGAGACAAGCCCCTAAAATATCTTGCTTTGAAAACCAATGGGGATTAGATCCAGGAATGGAGAATCATTCTTAAAGGGCATGCATACAAATTCACTTGCCCTGTTGACCCAGTGCAAAAGCTGCAGTTTCAAATGTGCCTAAAATACTTGTGAAAGAGAAACAACTACTAATCTTAAAGCATCTTCAGAGAGGCAGGAACCTACTGCAATTCTCTCCAGGGACAGAGATGCTAGTGGGCACTATTTTTGCAATCTCCTGTTTTTTTAGTTCTGGCTGCCTGGCGCCATTTTAGAATTCTCCTTCTGAACTCCCTACTAGCTGTGAGAGTGTCCCCATGCCACAACAATTTCCTATCCAGCTGGGTGAGCACCCCGCCCACATTTTCAAAGCATCCTCAACCCTCCATAGCATGTGAGCACATGTAGCCCATATAGGGAATACCCCATGGGAGCCTGGCTGTGTTGATCGGGGGGTATTGTGCTTCTAAGCCTCAAACCTCATCTCCTACATAATGCAAATCCTTCAAGACTCAGAGAGGTAGCCGATTCACCTAACACATAGAACTGGGCAAAGTCAAACAGCAAGGTGTTCCAAACAAAACACAAACAAACAAAAAATAAAATGTTAAAGAAAGGTGTTCTGAAACAGAGACAAATAATCTACCTGATAAATTATTTGAAGTAATGATAGTGAAAATGCTCACTGAACTTGGGAGAGGAGTGGATAAACACAGAACTTCAACAAAGAGAAAGAAATGTGGGGGAAAAAAAGAAAAACAAAAAGAACCAAATAGAAGGCACAAACAAATCAGATGAGTGGCTGAACTGAAAAGTACACTGGAAGGATTCAACATCAGACTAAATGGAGCAGTGGAAGAGCAATCAACAAATTGAAGACAAAGCATTGGAACTCACCTAGACAGAGAAAATAAAAGAAAAGTGAAGATAAGTCAAGGGATCTATAAGACAAGATGACGCAGAATAACATTTGTATTATAGGATTCTAGAAGGAGAAAAGAGAGAGGACCAGGGAATGTATTTGAAGATATAATGGCTGAAAACTTCTCTAATCTGGGGAAGGAAACAAACATCCAGGTCCAAGAAGCTCAGAGAATTCCAAGTAAGAAAAACCCTAAGAGACCTACATCAAGACACATTATAATTAAAATGTCAAAAGTTAAAAATAAAAAGAAAATGTCAAAATCAGCAAGAAAAAACAACTTATTACATAAAAGGGAAACTCCATAAAGCTGTGAGCAGAGTTTTCAGCAGAAGTTTTACAAGTCAGAAGATTGTGGTGCAATATATTCAAAATGATGAAAGGGCAAAAACCTATAAGTAACAATACTCTACCTGTCAGGGTTATTATTAAGAATTTAAGGAGAAATAGTTATCCAGATAGGCAGAAGCTAAGGCTTCATCACCACTAAACTGGCATTATAAGAAATGTTGAAGGGTATTTTTTAAACTGAAAATAAATGGTACTAATTAATAATAAGAAATCATATAAAAGTAAAATAAATATAATAAAAGTAGTATATTAACAAATTATAAAGTAAATATGAGGGTCAAAAAACAAAGCTAGTAAAAGTACAACAAATAGTTAAGAGACATAAAATTTTAAAATGTTAAATGTGACATTCAGAACATAAAATGGGGGGAAAATTATATAGCCTTGGAATGTATTGATATTCAAGTTGCTATAAACTTGAAATAGACTCATATTCACAGAAAATTATATGTAACCTCATGGGAACCATAAAGCAAGACCTTACAGTAAATACACAAAAGAAAATGAGAAAGAGATATAAACATAACACTAAATAGTCCTCAAACCAGAGGAAAATAGAAGAAAAGGACAGAGAGGAACTACATAAATAACCAGAAAACAATGAACAAAATGTCAATAACTGTGCACCTGTCAATAATTACTTTAAATGCATTGGATGACATTTTCCAATTAAAAGGCATAAGTGGCTCAGTTGGTAAAAATTATATGATGCATCTATGTGCTTTCTATGAGAAGCTCACTTCAGAAGTAGAGACATACAGACTGAAAGTGAAGCAATGGGGAAAAATTCACACAAATAGAAAAGAAAGCCAGTGTTGCTATACTAATATAAGACAAAATTTACTTTAAAACAAACATAGTAAAAGACAAAGAATTGCATTAATTATATAATGGTAAAGAGGTCAATCTAGCAAGAACCTATAACATTGATAAATATGTGATACCAACATATATGTAACGTGATACCAATAGAAGAGCACCTAAATATATAAAACAAATATGGGCAGACCTAAAGAAACAAATTGAGAGCAATAATAATAATAATAATAATAATAGCAAGACCCTTTAACATCTCATATCACTGGGTAGGTCATCCAGACAGAAAAGCAAAGACATTACACCATATTTATAAAGAAAATTTAATCCAAAAGCAGCAGCATACACATTCTTCTCAAGTGCTCATGGAACATTCTCCAGGGTAAAGAACATAAAAGGCTGCAAAACAAGTCTCCATAAATTCAAAAAGACTGAAATCGTATCAAGCATTTTTTCTAACCATAGTGATATAACACTATAAATCATTACATGAAGAAAATAGGAAAAAAGCACAAAAATGTGGAGATTAAACAACATGTTACTGCATATCATGGGTCCTAAAAGAAAAATATTAAAAATACCTAGAGATAAATAAAAACAAAAATACAACACCAAAATCTATGGGATACAGCAAAAGCAGTTCTAAGAGGAAAGTTCTTATCAACACAGACTTACCTCTAAAACAAGAAAAATGTATGATTTCAATTATATGTGGAATCTAAAAAACAAAACAAAAATACAAGAAAACAAATCAAAACCAAACAAAATTAAAACAAGCTCATGGATACAGAGAACAGATTGATGGTGGCCAGAAGGGAGGGTTATAGGAGTGACCCAAATGGGTAAAGGAGGTCAAAAGTTATAAAATTCTAGTTATAAAATAAATAAGTAATGGGGATGTAATGTAAGGCATGGTGACTATAGTTAATAATACTCTACTGTATATTTGAAAGTGCTAAAAAAGTAAATCTCAAAAGTTCTCATCACAAGAAAAAAATTGTAACTATTTATGGTGATAGTGGCAACCTGACTTATTGTGTTGATCATTTTACAGTGTATTCAAATATTAAATTATTATGTTGTACACATGAAACTAATTTAATGTTATATGCCAATTATATTTCAATTAAAACAACAATGAAACAGTGGCAGTTACTGAGATGACCTGTGAGAAGCTCATTATAAAATAAGATCTGTTTCCCAATAAACCACACCAAAGCAGAGACAAATAAATATATCCTATCCAATGTAAAGCATCTGGAACCAAAAAATAAAAAAGAGTTAAATTCCAACTTCTACAGAGGAGAAAGAATGAATGAGCAATATACCTGACTATTAATATTAGAATTTGTTTTGATTATTCCTAATAAAATTTATTTCCATAATATTTATTGTAAATTTGTTGGACAAGTACTGGGTCTTATTTACTCTCATATCCCTATTGCCTCCCTCAACACATGCCACTTAATTATGCTCAATAAATATCAGAGGAATAAATGAATGGTGGAATGAGGATGAAAGAATGAATATTTGCATGAAAGTACAGATGAAAGTAGATAAATGGATGTGTGAAAGAAACAGTCTTTATCCACTCATCCATTAATGGACAGTTAGGTTGTTTCCATGTCTTGGCTATTGTGAATAATGCTGCAATGAACACAGGAGTGTATTTTTCTTTTCAGATTATTGTTTTTCCTTTGTTCAGATAGATACCCTAAAATGGAGTTGCAGGATCATATGGTAGCTCCATTTTTAATTTGACAAACTTTCATACTGTTTTCCATAATGGTTGTGCCAATTTAAATTGCCACCAACAGTGCACAAGGGTTCTCTTTCTCCACATTTTTACCAACACTTGTTATTTCTTGTCTTTTTTATAATGTCCATTCTGAGAGGTGTAAGGTAGTATTTTTATTTTAATTTTAATTTTTCTGATTATTAGTGATGCTAAGCATCTCTTTACATGTGTGTTAGCCTGTTAGAAAAATATTTATTTAGATCTTCTGCCCATACTTTAATTGTATTTTTTGTCATTAAGTTTAATGAGTTCTTTATATATTTAGTTTAAAGAACCCTTATTGGATAAGTGATTTGCAAATATCTTCAATTCAGTATCCTGGCTTTCATTTTGTTGATGGTTTTCTTTGCTATGCAGAAGTTTTATTTTGATATAGTCCTATTTGCTTATGTTTGCTTTTATTTCCCTTGTGGTCAGGAAACATGATTGGTATGATTTCAATCTTTTCTAATAGATCACATGTGATCTATTCTGGACAATATTCCATATCACTTGAGAAGAAGGTGTTTTCTGTTATTTTTAGATGGTATGTTCTGTATATATCTATTGAGCATACCTGGCCTGTGTTAAGGCTGATATTTCTTTATTGATTTTCTATCTGAATGATCTATCCATTGATGCAAGTCAATTATTAGAGTCCCCTACTATTATTGTAAAACTATCTCTTCTTTTAAGTCTGTTAATATTTGCTTTATATATTTAGTTACTCCTATGTCAGGGGCATAAATATTTATAAATTGTATGTCTTTAGGTTGGATTGACCCCTTTAATCTTATGTAATGCCCTCTTTGTCTTTTATTATATAGTCTTTGTTTTAAAGTCTATTTTGTCTGACATTAAGTATAGCTACCCAGTTTTCTTTTGGTTTCTATTTGAATGTAACACCTTTTTCCTTCACTTCACTTTTCAGTCTGTGTGTGTCCTTACATCTGAAGTGAATTTCTTATAGAAAGTATGCAGATAGTCCTGTTTTTCTTTTAATCAAATGAACCATTTGATGTCTTTTCAAAGGAGAATTTTATCCAATATATTTAAAAGTTATTGATAGGTATACACTATTGGCATTTTATTCATTGTTTTCTGGCTCATATGTAAGTTTCTCTCTGTTCCTTTCTTCTTTTTCTTTCTTCTCTGTGGTTCAGTGTATTTTTTAGGGTTATGATTAGATTCCTTTCTCACTATCTGTTGTGCACTAACTATAGGGTTTTTTGTGGTTAACATCAGGTTTACAAATAAAAATCTATATTTATGCATTCTTTTCAATTTTATCACATTTTTTCCATTACCATTTAGTCCCCTTATACTCCATCCTTCCCCCCAGGAATCATCACACTGTCATCCATGTCTCTGAGTCCTTTTCCCTTTTTCCTCAATCTCTCTATTATGTAGATCACAATTTTAGTTTGAACACATTATAAAACTCTAGATTTTACTTTCTCACCCAATATTTTATGCTTTTGATGTCACATTTAACATCTTTTTATTTTATGTTTACTCAACACCTTTGTCTTTAACCACTCTGCTTTCCTGTCTTCTGTAATTTTATATATTGTTTTCCCTTTTTAATTACTTTGAATCATCTCTCATGCTTTCACTTTTATTTTTGGGGGGCAGGAAATAACATATGCAACAGTCCCTTGATTTTTATTTCTTTTTTATTTGTGTTTGGTTATTTTGTTTGTTTGTTTTTAACTAAAGACTCTAAATATAGTTGTCTGCCTTTCTCATCCCACCTCCATCAACCTGTTAAACATAACTTATGAAATTAACACACCTTTAGTGATATTTCTTTTATATTTGCCTCATTTTATAATCTTCTAATTCTCCTTACTTCCTAAATTATCTAAAATGTGCCTCTTGAAATGTTGATAGATATTCCATTTAAACAAAAATAAATACTTGGTATTTTAGTTTTTCTTTACTTAGAAGAGAAACAAGAGAACAAGTAATTTGAAAATTAAATTTATACACATTTAATTTTATTAAATAAGTATTATTACAGGTAATTAATAATAAGCTAGTAGTAGTGGTAGTAACTGTTTACATTTTTGGAAAAAATATCTTTTTGCTCTAAAGCACCCAGACATCTTTGTTTTTGTTGCTGAGGTTTTGTGAAGAACACATACAGAATCATTGAACTAAAAAGTTACTATATTACTTTACATATTTAAGTAATTAAGAAGCCTAAAATGTTACACAATTAGTGGTTGTAGCCTAAGAATTTTCTTGGAAGCTAATAATTTAGTATCAAAGGGATATGATTCATTATTATCCAAGTTAAAGCTGTAGTCATCTACCAGAGTAGGAGAAAGATAAGACGAACAAAATCCTACAACCAAAGAACAAGTTCAGTGTGAAAGATGATTTCCTCATTAAGGCAATGAGGTTAACCATTTAAAAAGTTTCAAATAGTATTATTTTGAGACTATATGCTTAAAGTTGGTGAAGCTACAACATGGAAAACCAGAACTTATCTCCTTACACACACTTCTTATACTGAAGTGAATGACAAACAACTGAAATTTCATGTTAAACCAATGAAATTTTGAGGTTGTTATTGCAGCTAGTGTTATTTACCCTAAGAAAAACTGAGGCCCAGAAATGTGACAGCATGCCCAAGTTTCCACAGTTAATTAAGGGCACAGCAGTCCTGAACTCTTTCTACCTAAAGATACACCTTTATTTACAGGAGACTTCATTATTTTATTCTTCTTATTTTTAAAAACAAAATTGCAAGTAATCATTTGTTTTCTCTCATAGCTTACCTTAGGTAAAGATGAAAACTGCACTAAAATACTGTGACATTAAATCAAGTCATTATATCATAAAACTACAGTGGCAACTACTCTAAAACATTTAAGCAGTTCTATCATATAACACATTAAGAAAAATGAAATAACTTTGCTTAAACTTTCTACTTTTACCCCATAATAGGAAAAGACAGTCTGATATGACACAGTCAAAGGGTTCCACAGCCTCAACAATAAGAATTTTTTGTACTTCAGACCATTCCTTCCTCATCCACAGCAGTTATTTTGCTCTAAATTAAATTATATGTGTGGTTCAACTTTAGCAATCACACAATGTAGGGCATAGTGTCTTTAAATACAGTCCTAAATAGGAACCCTAATAAATCATAGTGTTTTGGATCAGATCCATGTATACACAATAAACTGGAATGGAAGATAAATGGTTTTGCAGAAGAATGTTCACCTTAAGTAACTTTATCCTCAAGTAACAATGACAGTGTTCTACTGGGTTATAGGAATATAATGAAATCTCTAGAAAGTTGAAAAGGTGCAATGTCAGTAGGGTGATGTCAGGTCCTTCCTATTAGATAGCCATTCTTAGGATAATATTGACCAAGAGTCAGGATCTCAAAAGCAAAAGATTAAACAATGAGACATTAGAAGTCCTACCTTTTGTAAGGCTAAGACTAGAATAGAAACAGAAATTCATATCTCAGCAGAGAAAAATCAGTAAAAAAAAAAAGTCAAGAGCAGAGACACAAGAGGTCAGTTTTAGGATGAACAAGGGGAAGCATAGTCTTTAGCTCTAAAAGACTGACCAAAAGCCATAGGGAAATAACCAGCACATTGAACTTCAAGCTAACCTAAATCCTAGAGCAGCTGCCAACCAAGAGTCTTATCTTCCCAAATGCCATTCTTATTCCCCAAGATCATTAAATTTTTCTGACAGAGTACATCAGTGTGTGCTTGGAGTCAGAGTTTGTGAATTCCAGCATCCCAGGTCTCAAAATAATTTTAAATGTGTTATACAAAATTCCATTTCCACATCAGGGATTCAATATAGAACTGGAGTAGATGGAGGCTATACTAACCTTCTCCCAGTATCAAACTGGAATTACAATTATATTATAGAAAAATCATCCTGAATAACCAATTGAACACTAGCTGGAGAGAAGCCTTATAATGAAGGACCTACAGAAGAAACCATATCACTACATCGAGACTGGTAGGAATTACAGAGGCACGAAGGGCTGGCTGGCCTCCTGTGTGTGGTAGCTGAAGTACTGGGTGGATACTTCAGAGGTTGGGGTGTTCTCCCTGAAAAATGTGGGGTCTGAACACAATGCTGGCCTCCCCAGAATAGAGCACCAGAACTGATATAGACATCGGCCCACAGTGTGTGCATCATTATGGACGAAATGAGACATTCACATGGACTACCGAGTCCAGTGGAGGAAAAGGGACAGCATGGCTTTTCTCTCAAGGGGAACAAAAGCTGTGGCTTCTGCCATGACAGGCCTTTATTAGGGTTCTCCACCTATTACATGATGGTCTCATTTATTATGCACAGGCTCACTTTAGGTGGTTACCTTTTACAGAAAACAAAGGGGCCAATGCCGCTAATCACACCACAGAAGAGGGATATTTACAAATGAAAAGGCAAAAGTAGTTGAACTGGTTACACTCATCCTTGGAAGGTTTAGCACGGTTTTCAGGAAGTTACTTTACAGTAAATGTTTGCCACTGGGGACTGGGCCCATGCCATGCAGGATGGTCTACTACACAGAACCAGGAAAGGAACAAAAATAACATCCAGCTGTGAAAAGCAGCAAGGTGTCTGTTTACCAGGTGTCTGTTAGCTCAGTGACTAGAAACACTGAGAGCCACTAAAAGGGTGAAATGCACAAAATTTCACTTTCAGCCACATACCCTGGGCTCTGGAAGAGGGAGGGCAGAGTGGACCAAAGCCACATGAGGAGATTCTGGATTTGATGGCTCTGGAGAGAGAGGTGAAATATTAGCCACCAGGATCCCTGTACTGAGTCATTCCCCCTACTGCAGAAGCCGTCTTTCTTGGGAAGAGCACACCCCTTCATGGGGCATCAGCCTGTGAGAAAGCAATAGCCCCACCTCAGAAATCCCTCTCACATACCTGTGGAGCATAAGCAGGGCTGCTGAAGAGTAACTGGAGGCAATTTCACCGATTAAGCCAAAAGAAAGTGTACAGGTCAAGGTAGATTTCTGGGAGATCTGAGGCTTTAGCTGACACCTTCATCAGCCTGGTGCTGCTAAAAGCTGGCCTTGATGTGCAGCTTGATTTGTTATGCACAAACCCAGGCCCAGCAGAGGGAGCCACAAACTGTGGATCACTGATTACTCTGTACAGATTGCTCAGGGCCAATCACAGGCAACATGTGACACAGGAATGCACCAGTCTTTACATATCTATCTAATACATAGAGAGAAAAAAACACAAAGACACAGACAAAATGGGAAGATGAAAAAACAGACCCCAAATGAAAGAAAAATATAATTCTCCAGAAGAATAACTAAATAAAATGGAGACAATCAATTTATCAGAAATAGAATTTAGAGTAATGATTATTATGATGCAGGACAGTGTGAATAAAGACAAAGAAACCATAAAAAAAGGACTCATGAGAAACAAAGGAATGCAATGTCTGAAATAAATAATGCACTGGAAGGAATAAACACTATGTTATAGGAAACAAGATCAAATCAGTGTTTTGGAAGTCAAGGTAGAAAAAAATCAAAGCAGAGCAGCAAAAAGAAGAAAGAATTTAAAAGCAAGCAAACTTTAAGATATTCCTGGGACAACATAAAATGTAACAACATCTGCAACATAGGAATACCAAAAGGAGAAGAGATTGAATAAAGGATCAAAAACCAATTCCAAGAAGATGGCAGTGAGGCAGATGGGAGTAGAGCCCACAACCCCCTGCGCACAGATGGGACACCTTGTTGATCTTCTGAGGAACAGACTGAACAGCCAATGGAATCCCAGCTTATATGAAGTTTGGAGGCCAAAATTGTAGAGGACATTGAAAATCAGACAGTAAGGAGATTGCACTGGGACAGTAAGGTCCCTGAGACCAGTACAGAGACCAAGGCTGCTGCAGCCCCTGGCCTGGTGCCTGCTGCAGGATCCTTGGAGGAGAGCCAAATCAGCAGCTCCCTTCCCTGCCAAACAGGGAGGACAGAGGGGTACCACTATGGACCTGAGTGATTGAAGTCACTGGAGGGAATAAAGACAAATTGGGAGATGCACAGAGGTGGGACTGCTGGGACTGTGGATGTTAGCTAGGTCATTACCAGAGAAATTGGGGAGCCAAGTGACACCTGGGGAACAGAGAAAAGCTGGTCTGTGTTGGACCCTTACCTGGATAGTCTCCACTCTGGTTAGAAAGTTGGGCTGTGTGAAAAGCCAGGTGCTTGTTAAGAATGGAAGGCTTAAACAAGAAGACTTTATTCAGAAAAAGGGCTCTGAGTTGCTGTTTAAGGAAGTCTTATGCAGTGGCTGATGCTTGCTGCCACTGGCTCTCGCCAAGGCTGGTTTGCATCTTGGCTGGCTTGTGAAGATTAAGGAGGAGATGCCCCATACAGACTGCTCAGAGGAGGGCAGCAGGGCTCAGGGAGTTAGCAGTTCCCAGAAAGACTTAACTCAGTGGGGTAGCTGAACTACCCTGAGAGACTTTGACAGTGACCAGAACCTAGGCCAGCAAAGAGGGAGAAGGTGGTATATGAGTTGCCCCTAATTTGTGTATCAATGGATGGCACAACTGGTGAATTAATGGCTCCAGACTGGTGCAGATGGGTGGTGGGGGCCTGGCAGCACATGGAGGACCTGGGCTGGAGGCTGGGCAACTGTGAATATTGTGGCCCAAACCTGACCCCCTTCTTTGCAAAACCATATGTAGGGAGAAAATCAAAGCCCAGCCCCACTCTGCCTGTAGCATCCAGGAAGACAAGCAGAAATCCCTTGTTGGGTTTAAAGTCTGCAGGAGATTTTTATGTTTTCCCTCCCCCATAGTGAGACAATAAGACCTGCAGCTGTGAAAGGTCCAAAGATAGAACCAAACAGGGAGCAGAAAGCTAACTCCAACAACTGAGAAACTGAGACAAATTTCACTTTGCTATCCCATAGAACTGGCATTTTATTGTCTATTTGTATTATTATTTTCTTTCATTATTTTTACTTCTTTTATTTTATTAGTATTTTTCTCTTCTTTCTGTTTAGTTTTCTCTCTTTGTTTGTTTAATTGTATTGTTTGATTGGTTTTCCTTGTTCTCTCTTTCATATTGTATTTTAATTTTCCTTCATTTACTTTACTCGTGTTCCAGTATCACACTACTCTTGGTTGTGTCCTTCCTATACTTGTTATTCAGATCACATATTTCTTGTCACATTATTGTGTTCCAGTATTATTGTAAATAATTGTTGTTCCATAAATTATAAATACTACACAGCACCCTTCCCTGATCTACACACATTTTACTATCTTCCGGAACTTTATTACTATTGTAATTAACTCTATTCTCCTGCACACTACACCTACTTTCTATCTCTTACTCTCACTCTATCTCATCATCTGACCTCCCACAACACTGTTTTTCTGGATTCAGCTCACAATCCTTCTTTCCTCTAACAAGGGTCTTATTTCTTTTCACCTTTCATAAAAAGTGGCTAATTGGGTGAATTATCACAGTTAATGCTATACTTATCCAAAGGATCTCCTATCTCTTCTCTACTTGTTGGTATTTTAAATCCCATAGAATACTCTCCCACTGTCTTAATCCATTTTGCCTTCTCCCTGCCACTGATCACATGGAAGATGAGGTAGGAGCTGTGAACATCAGTATATCTGCTGGAGGAGAGAACCCACCAACAAAAGAACCACCAAAAGATAAAAACGCAAATACAACAAGAGAGACCACACAAACAGAAGAAAGGGCAAACCAGACAAGGAGATCAAAGAGACCACACCACTGAATCCCATAGAATTCCTACCATAGAACTTCACCCTACAAAGTCAGCTATCAAAGCAGAACATCAAGAAGTGCAGAAACAACCAAAGAGAGTCACCTAAACTGGAGAGACAAGAAAAGAACTTGCAATCAAAAGGAATGGAAGACTCCCCAATAAAAGAAATAAATTAAATGGAGGTGAGCTAACTACCAGATATAGAATTCAAAAGAATGTTTATAAGGATGCTCAAGGAACTCACACACAACTACAGGGAACTGAGTGAGAACTACAACAGTATGAAAAAGGAAATGGACACTATAAACAAAAAACAGGAAAAAATGAAAAATACAATTGCAGAAATAAAAAACACAGTAGAAGGAATTATAAGCAGGTTGGGTGAAACATAGGACCAAATTACTGAGCTGGAATACAAGGTAGAAAGAAACACCCAGGTAGAGCAGATAAATGAAAAAAAGAATAAAAAATATGAAGATAGTTTATGGGAACTCCAAGACAACATGAAATGCAACAACATTCAAATCATAGGAATATCAGAGGAAGAAGAAAAAGAACAAGGGATAGAAACACCTGTTTCATAAAATAATGATGGAAGTCTTTCTAAACCTGGAGAGGGAAAAAATCATGGAGGTGCAGGAGGCACAAAGAGTTCCAATCAAGATGAACCCAAAGAGGCCTACTCCAAGACATATCATTATTAAAATGTCAAGTTTTAAAGACAAAGAGAGGATCTTAAAAGTAGCAAGAGAGAGGTAGTAATATGCAAAGGGGCTCTGATAGGCTAGCATTTGATTTCTCAAAAGAAACACTCCAATCCAGGACAGATGGCAAGAAATATTCCAAGTAATGAAAAACAAAGGCCTGCAACCAAGATTACTCTACCCAGTGAGACTCTCAATTAAAATGGAAGGCCAAATAAGGAGTTTCCCAGACTAAAGATGACTGAAAGAATAGATCTCCACCAAACCAACACTGAGATATGATAAAGGGAATACTATAAGAAGAGAAAGGAAAAGAGTGAGAAAGAGAGGAAACAGGTAGAAAGGGGGAAATGAATAAATACCTATCATTAATAACCTTAAATGTTAATGGATTATATGCTCTAAACAAAAGACATAGAGTAGCTGAATGGATAAGAAATCATGACTCACACATATGCTACCTACAAGAGACTCACTTCAGAACAAAAGACCTAGACAGACTGAAAGTGCATAGCTGGAAACAAATATTGCAAGCAAATGCACAGGGGAAAAAATCTGCGATAACAATAATACTATAAGAAAAAATACACTTCAAAACAAAGGTCACAAAAAGAGACCCAGAAAGACACTTCATAATATTCAAGGGAAGAATCAATCAAGAAGACATAAGCATTATAAGCATATACGCACCCAACAGAGGAGTACTGAAATGAGGAAAATCTTGGAGGAATTCAAGAAAGATGTGGAAAGGAAAACATTTATACCAGGGGATTTTAACACCCCACTGTCAAAAATGAATACATCTTCCAAACAAAATACCAACAAAGATATTGCAGCATTTAACAATGTCCCAGATCAATTGGACTTAACTGATAAATATATAGAGCCTTTCATACCAAAGAAGCAAAATACACATTCTTTTCAAATGCACATGGAACATTTTCAAAGATGGACCAGAAGATAGGACTCAAAACAAACCTCAACAAATTCAAAAACATTGAAATCATGTGAAGCATTTTCTCCTCTCACGAGGGACTGGAATGAGAAACAAACCTCAAGGAAAATACTCAAAAACACTCAAATTCATGGAGATGGAATAGAACACTATTTAACAATAAATGGGTTAAGAATGAGATCAGGAAGCAATCAAAAAGGTTCTGGAAACAATGAAAATGAACTCACAACAACCCAAAACTTATGGGACACAATGAAGGCAGTCCTGAGAGGGAAATTCATAGCCATACAGGCCTACCAAAAAAAGAAAGAAACATTTCAAACAAATAACTTAACACTACACCTACAAGAATTCGAGGAACAACAAACAAAGCCCGAAGAAAGTAGAAGGAAGGAAATAACAAACTTTGGAGCAAATTTAAATGACATAGAGACTAAAACACAATTCTAAGGATCAATAAATCCAGGAGCTGGTTCTTTGAAAAGACAGGCAAAATTGACAAGTCTTTAAGCAGCCTCATCAAGAAAAGAGAGAGAGGGCCCAAATAAACACAATCAGAAAGGAAAGAGGAGAGATTACAACTGACACCACAGAAATACAAAGGATTGTAAAAATTTACTATGAAGAACATATGCAAAGATATTTGAAAACCTAGCTGTAATGGACTTCTCAAAAAAATATAATCTTTCAAAATTGAATGAAGAAGCAGAAATCCTGAAGAGACAAAAAATAACAGCTGATGAAATTGAACCAGTAATCAAGAAACTCCCATCACACAAATGCCCTGGACTAGACTACTTCACAGGAGAATTTTATAAAACAATTAAGGAAGAGCTAACCCCTATCCTTCACAGACTATTCCAAAAAATCAAAGAAGACAAAAGACTCCCAAACTCTTTTTATGAAGCCAGCATCATCCTAACCCAAAACCAGATAATGACACAACAAAGAAAGAAAACTTCAGGCCAATATCGCTGATGAACATAGATGCTAAAATCCTCAATACAATAGTGCCAAACCACATCCATCAACACATTAAAAAGATCATACATCATGACCAAGTGGGATTCATCCCAGGGATACAAGGATGGTACAATATTCACAAATCAATAAATGTAATACATCACATAAACAAAATGAAAGACAATAATCACATGATCATATTGTTACAGAACAGAGCAGGGGGGAGGGGCTGAATGATATAAAAGACCCCCCCTTTTTCTCCAGGGGTTCCTCCCCACCTGCTGGGTTCATTTTGCCCGCCGCCTGAAGAAAGATGTCTCTTAATTCCAGAGATCAGTGAAAAGGAAAGGAATTTATTATTTATTTGAAATAACACAAACTAAAAATTCCCACAAATGTACCCACTCCTCCCAGCACCCTCCACATGGCAAAAGGGAGCACTTCCAAAGCCTCATTGTCCTGACTCTCAATGAAGCCGAATGGTCCTAAACAGATGTGTGGTCCCAAAGACAAAGATGCCTAATGGCTGCCATGCCTCCGTTTAAGTCCCAGCACCAATCTTCCTCTGCAGGCCCATTTCCGGCTCCTCACACAATTGGCCACAGCTGCCAGCATTCTAGACAGGTGTGGCCCTGTGATGTGGAGCCAATTATCTCTAATCTCTTCTGGACCCTATTACAAATCCCTATTTGAGGCTCCCCTCTTGGCTATACCCTGTTACAATATCACTAGATGTGGAAAAAGCATTTGATAAGGTACAACACCCATTTATGATAAAAACACTCAGCAAAGTGGGAACAGACGGAGCATTCCTCAACTAATAAAGGCCATATACAAGAGACCTACAGACAACATCATATTCAATGGGCAAAAACTAAAAGCTTTCCCACTAAATTCAGGAACAAGACAAGGATGTCTGCTTCCACTATTTCCATTCAACATAGCATTGGAACTCCCACGGCCACAGCAATCAGACAAGAAAAGGAAATAAATGGCATCCAAATTGCAAAGGAAGAAGCTAAACTGTTACTGTTTGCAGATGACATGATAATGTACATAGAAAATTTTATACACTCATCTAAAAACGGCTTGATCTGATAAATGAATTTGGCAAAACAGCAGGATATGAAGTCAATATTCAGAAATCAAAGGCATTTTTGTAAACAAATAATGAAATATCAGAAACAGAAATCAGGAAAATGATCCCGTTTACTACAGCAAGAAAAACAAAGTACCTAGGAAAAATCGTAAGGAAAGAGGTAAAAGACCTGTATTCAGAAAACTACACAACACTGAAGAAAGAAATTAAGGAAGACACAAACACATGGACACATATACCATCATCATTGATTGGAAGAATTAACATAATAAAATATTCATACTAACCAAAGCAATTTACATATTCAACACAATCCCTATTGAAGTACCAATGCCATAGTTCACAGATATAGAACAAATATTTGAAACGCTTATATAGAACCATAATAGATCCCAAATAGCTGCAGTAATTTTTACAAAGAAGAACAAAGTAGGAGGGATCACAATGCCTGATATCAAACTGTATTACAAGACCACACTAATCAAAGCAGCCTGGTACTGGCATAAAAACAGACACATAGACCAATGTAACACATAGAGTGCCCAGAAATAAACACAATCATTATGGTCAAGTAATATTCAAAAAGGAGGCAGAAGCATAAAATGGAGTAAATAAACAAGTTCAGCTCTTCAACAAGTTGGGCTATCTGGAGAGCTACATGCATAAAAATGAAAATCACAAACTTACACCATACATATAAATAAATTCAAGGTGGATAAAAGACTTAAATATAAATTGTGACACAATAAAAGTCCTACTGGAGAACATAGGTGGGAAAAATTAAGATATTCCATGCAGCCATATTTTCAACGATATGTCCCCTAGAGCAAGGAACATAAAGGAAAGAATAAATAAATGTGATCTCATCAAAATAAAAAGCTTCTGAATGGCTAAAGAAAATAACATTACAAGGAAAAGGGAAACAACTATATGGGAAAATATATTTGCCAATGATATCTCAGACAAGGGTTTGATCTCCAAAATATATAAAGAACTCACATGACTCCACTCTAAGAAGACAAACAACCCAATTAAAAAATAGGCAAAAGACTTGAATAGAACTTCTCCAAGGAGGACATACAGAGGGCCCAGAGACATATGAAAAGATGCTCAGCATCACTATCCATAAGAGTGATGCAAATTAAAACCACAATGAAGTACCATTTCACACCTGTGAAAATGGCCATCATAAACAAATCAACAAACAAGAAGTGCTAGCAAGGTTGTGGAGAAAATG
Organism: Trachops cirrhosus; assembly: GCA_028533065.1. Lineage (NCBI taxonomy): Eukaryota > Metazoa > Chordata > Mammalia > Chiroptera > Phyllostomidae > Trachops > Trachops cirrhosus. The sequence continues at coordinate 54,944,911 of CM052544.1, read as the reverse complement.
AAACCCTAGCACAGTCTTGGTGGGAATGCTGACTGGTGAAGCCACTATGGAAAACAGTATGAAATTTCCTCAGAAAACTAAAAATGGAAGTGGATTTGCTCTGACAATTCCACTGCTGGGATTATACCTTAAGCACCCTGAAACACCAATTCAAAAGAGCCCATGCACCCCTATATTCATAGCAGCATTATTTATAGTAGCCAAGTGCTGAAAACAGCCTGAGTTCCCATCAGTAAATGAATGGATCTAAAAACTGTGGTACATTTACATGATGGAATACTACAGGGCAGAAAGAAAGAATGTCTTCCTACCATTTGCTACAGCATGGATGGATATGTAAAGCATTATGCTAACTGAAATAAACCAGGCTGTGAAGGACAAATACCATATGATCTCACCTGTAAGTTGAACCTAATCAACAAAATAAACAATCAAGAGAAATATAGCCAGAAACAGTGAGATTAAGAACAAAGTGGCAGTATCCCAAAGGGAGATTAGAAGTGAGGTGGCAGATTTCGGACTGGGCAGTCCCATATTAGTGTGCAGATAAACCGGGAAGAACAACTGTGGAGTGAGACAGACCACTCAACCCCAAGTTCCAGCATAAGAAAATAAAGCCTCACACCTATGATTGAAAACACCTGTGGGGGCTGTGGCAGTAGTGGGATAAACTCCCAGCCTCACAGGAGAGTTTGTTGGAGAGACGAACAGTGTCCTAGAACATACACAAACCCACCCACCTGAGAATCAGCACCAGAAAGGACCAATTTGACTGGGTAGCAGGATAAGTGACTGAAAGCCAGCAGACAGTGGAACCAGCAGCATTGTTCCCTCTCAGACCCCTCCCCCACATACAGCATCACAATGCAGCAATGTGGGTTGCCCCGCCCTGGTAAACACCTAAGGCTCTTCCCCTTACTATGTAACAGGTGTATCAAGACCAAAAATAAATAAATAAATAAAATGGCCCAAATGAAAGAACAGATAAAATTCCAGGAAAAAATACAACTAAGCAATGAAGAGATAGGCAACCTATCAGATGCACAGATCAAAACACTGGTAATCAGGATGCTAACAGAATTGGTTGAATAGGGTCACAAATTAGATGGAAAAATGAAGGAAATGCTAAATGAAATAAAGGAAAATGTACAGGGAACCAACAGTGATGCCAAGGAAAGCAGGACTCAAATCAATAGTGTGGACCAGAAGGAAGAAAGAAACATTAACCAGAAAAGAATGAAGAAACAAGAATTCAAAAAAAGTGAGGAGAGGCTTAGGAACCTCCAGGACATTTTTAAATGTTCCAACATCCAAATCATAGGGGTACCAAAAGGAGAACAGGAAGACCAAGAAATTGAAGACTTATTTGAAAAAATAATGGAGAACTTCCCCAATCTTGCAAAGCAAATAGACTTCCAGGAAGTCCAGGAAGCTCAGAGAGTCGCAAAGAAGTTGGACCCAAGGAGGAACACACCAAGGCACATCATAAGTACAATAGCCAAGATTAAAGATAAGGAGAGAATCTTAAAAGCAGCAAGAGAAAAGGAGACAGTAACCTACAAAGGAGTTCCCATAAGATTGTTCAGCTGATTTCTCAAAAGAAACCTTGCAGGCAAGAAGGGACTAGAAAGAAGTATTCAAAGTCATGAAAGGCAAGGACTTATATCCAAGATTACTTTATCCAGCAAAGCTATCATTTAGAATGGAAGGGAAGATAAAGTGCTTCTCACATAAGGTCAAGTTAAAGGAGTTCATCATCACCAAGGCCTTATTGTATGAAATGTTAAAGGGACTTATCTAAGAAAAAGAAGATGATCAAAAACATGTACAGTAAAATGACAACAAACTCAGTTATTAATAACCAAACCTAAAACAAAAACAAAAACAAACTAAGCAAACAACTAAAATAGTAACAGAATCACAGAAATTGAGATCACGTGGAGTGTTATCAGTGGGGGAGTGGGTAGGAAGGGGGGGGAAATGTGCAGAGAATAAGTAGCATAAATGGTAGGTAGAAAATAGACAGGAGGAGGTTAAGAATAACATAGGAAATGTAGAAACCAAAGAACATATATATGACCCATGGACATGAACCAAATGGGGGAATTTGGGTGGGAGGGGATTTGCAGGGTAGAGGGGAACAAAGGGGGGATGGGATAACTGTAATAGCATAATCAATAAAATATATTTAAAAAAACAAAACAAATTTAAAAAGAAAATAAAATAAAAAAAAAAGAAAAGATGACAAAAAATGTTTATACAATTATTTTAATTTAAAAAATTAATTGGTACAGACCCGGAAGTAAATAGTTTCTTAATAAAATTGCTATTGACCATTGCCTGGAAACATATACATGAAAGATATCATTCTATTTTGAAATACTTTGAATATGTTATTTGTGGAAATAATCAATGAAAATTGCCTTTAATCTTAAGCAGATATATAAGAGGCCTTTGCTATTGTAATTTGGTTTTATCTTGCACAACCTTGTTAGCTGATATAATAATGTATTCATTAAAATCTGTAAAATTTTTTTAAAATAAAAAAGAACCTATTTCAAGAAATGATAACCACAAACTTCCCTAACCTGGTGAAGAAAAAAGATACATCAGTCCAGAAGATCAAGAGGTCCCAAGCAAGATGGACCCACAGAGGTCCACACCAACACATATCATAATTTAAATGGTCAAACCTAAAGACAAGGGGAGAATCATAAAACCCACAAGAGAAAAACAGTCAGTTACCTATAAGGGAGCTCCCATTAAATTGTCATCTGATTTCTTCATAGAAATATTACAGGGCAGAAGAGATTGGCATGAAATATTCAAGGTGATGAAAAGCAAGAAGCTACCAGCAAGGCTACATTACTCGCCATGGTGAACATTTAAAATTGAAGGAGAAATCAACAGCTTCCCAGACAAGAAAAAGCAGGAGTTTGTTACCACCAAACCAGTACTGCAACAAATATTAAAAGGTTTGCTTTAAGAAGAAAAGGAAAAAGAAAAAAATAACATAGAAATATAGTTTAAAAATAATCAACAAGCAAACAAGCAAGCAAAATACAACCAGAAACTTCGATATAAAGAACAATCTGATAGCAATTAGAGAGGAGGAGGGAGAGAGATAATAGGGGATGATGGGGGGCATCAAGAAACATGTATGATCAAAGGCATTTTTGTACACCAACAATGACATATCAGAAACAGTAATCAGGGGGAAAAACAAAAACATTTGATGTAGCATCAACAAGAAAAATAAAGTTTCTAGGAATAAACCTAACCAAAGAGGTAAAAGACCTGTACTCAGAAAACTACACAACACTAAAGAAAGAAATTAAGGAAGACACAAACAAATGGAAGCAGGTACCATGTTCATGGTTTGAAGAATTAACATCATCAAAATGTCCATACTACCCAAAGCGATTTATAGATTCAATGCAATCCCTATTAAAATACCAATGGCATATTTCACAGACATAGGACAAACATTTCAGAAATTTCTATGTAACCATAAACAACCCCAAATAGCTGCAGCAATTTTGAGAAAAGAGAACAAAGTAGGAGTGTTAACAATACCTGATATCAAACTATATTACAAGGCCACTGTAATCAAAACAGCCTGGTACTGGCATAAGAACAGACATATAGAGCAATGGAATGGAACGGAGAGCCCAGAAGTAAACCCAAGTCTCTACGGTCAATTAGTATTTGACAAAGGGGGTAGAAGTATAAAATGGAGCAAAAATAGCCTCTTCAACAAATGGTTTTGGGAGAGCTGGATGGCTATTTGCAAATAAATGAAACTCTATCACTAACTCACACCATACACATAAATAAATTCAAGGTGGATAATAGACTTAAATATAAGTCGTGACACAATAAAAGTCCTACTGGAGAACATAGGTGGGAAAAATTCAGATATTCCATGCAGCAATATTTTCACTGATATGTCCCCTAGAGCAAGGGACATAAAGGAAAGAATAAACAAATGAGACTTCATCAAATTAAAATACTTCTACATGGCTAAAGAAAACAGCATTAAAATGAAAAAAGAACCAAACATATGGGTAAACATATTTGCCAATGATACCTCAGTCAAGGGTTTAATTCTCCAAAATATGCAAAGAATTCAGATGACTCCACTCCAGGAAGACAAGCAACCCAATTAAAAATGGGCAAAAGACCTGAACTTCTCCAAGGAGGACATACAGGGGACCCAGAGACATATGAAAAGATGCTCAGCATCACTATCCATCAGAGAGATGCAAATTAAAACCACAATGAGATACCTCTTCACACCAGTCAGTATGCCATCATAAACAAGTCAACAAAAAAGTTTTGGAGAGGATGTGGAGAAAAGGGAACCCTAGTACACTGCTGGTGGAATTGCAGACTGGTGCAGCAATGGAATTTCCTCAGAAAACTAAAAATGGAACTTCCTTTTGATCTGGCAATTCCACTTGTAGGATTACATCCTAAGAACCCTGAAACACCATTCTAAAAGTATTTATGAACCCCAATGTTCATAGCAGCACAATTTACAATAGCCAAGTGCTGGAAGCAACCTAAGTGCCCATCAGTAAATAAATGGATCAAAAAGCTATGGTACATTTACATAATGGAATTCTACACAGCAGAGAGAAAGAAGGAACTTCCTACCCTTTGGGACAGCATGGATGGAACTGGAGAGCATTATGCTAAGTGAAATAAGCAAGGCAGTGAGGGACAAATATCATCTCACTTTAACTGGAAAATAATCAACAAAAGAAAAAAGCAAGCAACACATACCCAGAGACACTGAAATTAAGAACAATCTAACAATAGCCACAGGGGAGGTGGAAGAGACATTGGGGGGAAGGGCTTTCAGGAACTACTATAAAGGACACATGGACAAAACCAAGGTGAAGGGTGGAAGCAAGGGAGGAAGATGGGGTTGGCTGGAGTGGCAGGGAGTGGTGGTGGGGGAAATGCAGACAACTGTAGTTGAACAACAATAAAATATTTTTTTTAAAAAAGGAACAGGTATGAAGGACACATGGACAAAGCCAAAGGGGTTAGGTTCAAGGGTGGGAGGTAGGAATAGGTGGGGGAGGCATTGTGGGGTGAAAATGGAGACAATTGTACTCAAACAACAATAAAAAAAGAAAATTAAAAATATATAAATAAAATGGCAGTAAATACATATCTATCAATAATCACTTTAAAGTAAATTACTTAAATGCTCCAATCAAAGTCATAGTATAGATGAATGGGTAATAAAACAGGACCCATATATATGTTGTCTCCAAGAGATCCACCTCAGAATGAAAGATACACACAGTCTAAAAGTAAAGGGATCGAAAAAGCTATTTTATGCAAATGGAAAGTAAAACATCCTCAGGTAGCAATACTTATATCTGATAAAATAGACTTTAAAACAAAGGCTATAGTAAGAGACAAAAAATGACACTACCTAATGATAAAGGAAACTATCCAACAAGAAGATATAAGCCTAGTAAACATTTATGCACCCAAAATAAGAGCACCTATATATGTAAAACAAATCTTTTCTTTTCTTTTTTTAAATTACTTTATTGTTGTGTAAAGCAAATCTTGATGGATGTAAAAAGGACAGATTGACAGAAATACAGTCATTGTAAGAGATTTTAACACCTCATTGACTTCAATGGATAGATCAAAGTCTTTTCAAGTGCACAAGGAATGTTTTCTGAGATAGACCATACTGTAGGACACAAAATGAGTCTCAATAAGTTTAAGATTGAAATCATATCAAGCATCTTCTCAAACCACAATGCTATGAAACCAGAAATCAAACATATGAAGAAAACTGAAAAATACACAAAGACATGGATGCTAAGTAACATTATTAAATAATGAATGGGTTAACAACAAGATCAAAGAAAAAAGAAAAAATACCCTGAAACAAATGAAAATGAGAACACAATCACCTAAATAAATAAACAAAGTCTAGAAAAGCATACAAAAGATCCATGAATCCAAGAGCTGGTTCTTTGAAAAGATAAACAATATTGACAAAGCTTTAACCAGATTCATTAAGAAAAAAAGACAGGACCCAAATAAATAAAATCAGTAATAAGATAGGAGAAATAACAATTGACACCAAAGAAATACAAAGGATTGTGAGAAAATATTATGAGCAAATGTATGCTAACAAATTGGACAACCTGAACAAAATGCATAAATTCCTAGAAACATACAATCTTCCAACACTAAATCAAGAAGAATCTGAGAATCAAAATAGATAGATTACACCTAGTGAAACTGAAGAATATTCAAAAACTCCCAACAAACACAAGCCTTGGATCAGATGGCTTCACAGGTGAATTTTACCAAACATTCTGAGAAGAACTAACATCTCTCCTTCTCAAAGTATTCCAAAAAATTCAACAGGAGGAAATACTTCCAAGCTTATTTTACTAGTCCAGCATTATGCTAATTACAACAGTGGATAAAAACACTACAAATGAAGAAAATTATAGACCAATATCCCTAATGAACATAGATGCTAAAATCCTCAACAAAATATTAGCAGACCAAATACAGCAATACTACAAAAAGATCATACACAGTGATCAATGGGATTCATTCTGGGGATGCAAGGGTGGTACAACATTCACAAATCAATAAATGTGATATGGAACATAAACAAATTGAAAGATAAAAAATGCATGATTATATCGATAAATGCAGAAAAAGCATTTGATAAAATCCAGCACCCATTTATGATAAAAACTCACAGAAAAATGGGTAGAGAACATATTTAAATATAATAAAGGCCACATATAACAAACACACTGCCAGCATCAAAATCAAACGACAAAATCTACAAGTATCCCCCTCAAGACTGGGAACAAGACAGGGATGTCCACTTTTACCTCTCTTATTCAACATATTCTTGGAAGTCCTAGCCATAGTAATCAAACAAGAAAATGAAATAAAAGACATCCAAATTGGAAAGGAAGAAGTGAAACTGCCTGCTTTGTTGCAAATGGCATGATACTGTACATAGAGAACCCTAAAGATTCCACCAACAAACTAGTATAACTGATAACTAAATTCAATAAAATAGCAGGATACAAAGTTAATATCCAGAAATCAGCTGCATTTTATATGTCAATAATGAACTATCAAAAGGAACATTATGAAAATAATCCTATTCACTATTACTTCAGAAAAAATAAATTACCTAGGAATAAATCTAACTAAGGATATAAAAGATCTGTACTCCAAAAAATTATAACACATTGAAGAAAAAAATTGAAGAAGATACAAATAAATGGAAGCACATACCATGTTTAGGGATAGGAAGATTTAATATCATTAAAATGTCCACACTACTCAAAGCAATCTATAGATACAATGCAATTTCTATCAAGATGCCAATGACTTATTTCACATAACTAGACCAAATATTTCAAAAACTTACATGGAACTTTAATAGGCCCCAAATAACAACAGTGATCTTGAGAAAGAACAAAGAGGAATTCATGCTATGTAATATCAAACTATACTATAAGACCATAATAATCTTTGTATTTTTAATAACAAATTTTATTGAACTCAAAGTATTTAAAATCGCTTTTCAATATGTAATCAATATAAACATTAACTGAGATATTGACATATATGATTTTCTTACTTTTTTATGTATTTATTGGAAAACAAGCAAGCAGGCAAATTATATTTTGCTTGTCTCTGGTTATGTCCAGAGACAATGCAATTAAGAACGAACTGACAGTAACAAGAGTTGAGATGTGAGGGGGGAATGGGGGGAATGGGGGAAGGGTTTTCAGGAACTGTATAAAGGACACATGGACAAACCCAAAAGGGGTAGGATCAATGGTGGGAAGTGGGGATGGCTGGAGTCAGGGGGAGTGGTGAGGGAAAAATGGAGACAATTGCACTTGAACAATAATAAAAAAAATGTGGAAAAAAGAAAAATATATGCAAGAAGACCATAATAATCTTAATAGCATAGTACTGGCATAAAAAACAGACACATAGGTCAATGGAATATAATAGAGAACCCAGAAATAAACCCATGCCTTTATAGTCAATTAATATTTGACAGAGGAAGTAAGCACATACAATGCACAGAAGATAGTTAATTCAATAAATGGTGTTAGGAAAATTGGATATGTGCAGAAAAAGGAGACTACACTATCTTCTTAAGCAACACACAAGAATTTATTCAAAATGGATTAAAGACTTAAATGTTAGACACAAAACCATAAAAGCCCAAGAATGTAACATATGTAGTAAAATCTCAGACATTTTCTCATAGCAATACTTTTTCTGATATATCTCCTAGAGCAAGGAAAACAAACAAAAAATTTAATGGGACTACATCAAACTAAAATGTTTTTCACAGCAAAGGAAACCATCAACAAAATAAAAAGACAAAACCCACAAGTGGGAGAACATATTTGCTGATATATTTGATAAGGGGTTAATATCCAAAATTTATAAAGAACTTATAAAACTCAAAATACAAATAATCCAATTGAAAATTGAGCAAAGGTCCTAAATAGACAATTCTCTTAAGAGGACACCAGATAGACAATAGACATATGAAAAGATGTTCAACATCACTAATCATCAGAGAAATGCAAATTAAAACCACAATGAGCTATCTCCTCACACCTATCAGAATAGCTATCATCAATACATCAACACTGGCGAGGATGTGGAGAAAGGGAAACCCTTCACTGTTGGTGGGAATGTGGGTTGGTGCAGCCACTGTGGAAAGCAGTATGCAGATGCCTCAAAAAATTAGAAATGTAATGCCTTATGACCCAGTGATTCCACTTCTGGGAATTTTTCCAAAGAAACTCAAAACACCAATTAGAATGAACATAAGCACCCCTACATACATTGTGTCATTATTTACAATTGCCAGGTTATGCAAGCAGACCAAGTGCCCATTCATGGATTGGTAGATAAAACAACTATAGGATACTACTCAGCCATAAAAAGAAAAAAGAAAAATTAACCCTGGACCTGGGGAACATTATGCTAAGTAAAAAAAGCCAGTCAGAAAAGAAAATACCATATGTTTTCACTCATATGTGGAATCTAATGAACAAACTGAACTAACAAGCAAAAGTGGGACAGACCCATAAATAGAGAGCAGGCTGTCAGTACTGGGTGGTGAGATTGGGGAATGGTGGGATTGAGCTAAACGTAAAAAGGACTCATGGACATGGACAACAGTGTGGTGATTGTGTGGGTAGAGGTTTAGAAGGGGAATACATCATACTGAAAAAATAAAATAAAAATAAAAGTAAAACAAATCAAAAAAAGACTGATTGAGTCAGAAGAGAAGGAAAGATGTTTATGGAGGTAGAGGAGAGGAAAGTTAGGACTTTAAAATTGAAGCCAAATTTGAAACCTAATTCTACTACAATCATAAGACTATTGGGAAAGTCATCTCTTTTAGTCTGTTTATTTGCATGTATAATGGGAATACAGAATTGTATCTAATAGTATAGTTTATGAAAATTCAAATATAAGTGCTCAGCAAAGAGAAAAAAACAATTGAATTAGGTCAAGAGTTCTGCTAGCCATTAATATTCTGCTGTGTGCTGTAGAGGTTGCATCACTATTCCTGTGTCCATGTACCTCACAAAGTCTGAGTTCAAGAACTTATCCCTTTGGCTAATCACTGTAGTTTCAGTGTCTAGAATAACACTTCAAACGTAGGAGCCCATAAATATTTGTGGAAGGAGGGGAGGGAAGTAAAAAGAAAGGAAAAGAAAATAGTATTTTGCTGCACTGAGTATATCTCTATTTTTTGTTACAGCATGACCCCAAAGAGAAGTCACTCACTTTACCAGGTGTGAGTGGAAAAATAACAATGACTTCTAATACTTGTCAGAAAATTAGCTGTGTTGAACTTTTTGAAAAATAGAATTCCCTGGCGTAATTTTGGCTACACAAAATTTCTACCCATATACGTTAGAATTTACCTGCCAAGTAGATGCAACTCTACTGTAATGATAATTGTAATAATGTGTACTTGTATAACCAAACTCACTAGGTTCATAGAAGGACTAAATAGATTAAAATATAAAATGGCATTTTGCAAAATAGTGTTGTAGAATGCAAAATGCAAGGTAAAATTATTTTTATAATTATATGACTTAACCCACTAATGTATCCTCTTTTATAGAACTCTGTCACCTAACTACTGTACATAGTTCCTGTAGTTGCCTGACAAAAGGAATTTTTACAGCTGAACTACCAGAAATAATGATACCCAGAGGACAGGAAGATTAGCCAAGGAAGAAATATCTGCTACTCTTTCCATCAGCCACCTTAGCTTTGTAGCACTACTGACATTCACATCCTGGTTCTGTGAGGTTTGTCAATGGAAACGCTCACAATTAAAAGCTGTTGCTACCATTGTTGAACTTGTAAGCATGTATTCATTATTATTTGGGAGGTGTTTTGTAATCAAATGACAACTCAATTCACCAATCACTGCTAAAATAATGTAGACTAATATCTAAAGGAGCCACCTGTGTCTTCAGGCAGACCTAAGGTCAAAGAAGTTCTCTACTTATTTGTAATATGAGTTTGGATAGATCATTTATCCTCTCTGTGTCCTCTTCCTCAACAATAAAATAATGTGTCTATCATTCATCTCAAACTTAATAAGCCCTGAATAGAATGCTTCCATTCCCACCCTAATGCTTATACTGCAGTCCTATTCATGTATACGGCATCCCTCTACCTTCAGGTAACTGATACAAAAACTTTGGAGTCATCATTCAGGCCTTCCTTTCCTCTACCTGTTCCCAACATCCAAACATCATTGAGTTCTGTAAGCTCTTCTTCCAAAATACTTTTGATTTCTAAAAACTTCTCTTGGTCTTCATTAGCATCACCTTACCACATACTACTATATTTTTTTGAACTTCAAACCCACTTAACTAACTAGTTTGTTTTTCTCTCTCATTCCTTGTTATAGTAATTATTTTTAAACATCAAATCAGAGCATATCATTACCTTGCTCTAAGCCTTTTAATGGGTTTCCTTCTATTCCTGTTAATATAAAATCAAAATTCCCATACCTTGCCCTACAGAAATATTTTGCATATTCTAAGGATTGCTTACTTTTGTGACTTCATCTCTTACCTTTTCCCTATCACTCACTACTGTTCAGGTAGACTGTTGTTCTCTTTCTCAAACACATCATATAGTTTTTCAACTAAGGTCTTTGTCATCATTGTTCTTCCTTTTGCCTAGAATGCTCCCTGGCCACTTGCCAACAGATTAGCTCATTCTCATCCTTCAGAGTTCAGTTACTTCTCATAGAAGCTTTCCCTGATTATCTTCCACAAAAGTCCTGTGCTTCTTATTGATCTCAATAATCCCAGCCTTTTTATGAGCTCAATTGTCTTTTTAAATAATTTTCTCAAACACTAGTAAGTAAATTTTATGAGATCAGAGATTTTATCATCACTCTGTACTCTCTTTGTGACACATAGAAGTTTTTCAATAAACATTTTTGACTGATGGAATGAATGGAGAAGAAAAAGTGGAAACTGACTTATCGAAGTATGGGATTCCAAAGGGTAATTTTGACTATACACAATTTTCACCCTGTATATTTAGAACCCATCTCCTGAGTAAAATATAATTCCACTGCAATCATATCTGTGTCACCTAACTTGTTAAGCTTATAGAAACTCAACAAGATTAAAATGTATAATAGGTGCTTTTAAAAATATCAAGCACCACGTAAATGTGATATATAAGTTTCTCAGAGAATATTTTTATATTCTTGTATTTTAATTCTTGGTATATCTTCTCATATTAATACTCACATAATATAACAAACAGTATTCATGTAAGAATCACAATGGTTTTGAAGACAAGAAACAGAAAATCCATTTCAACATATCTTAAAGGATAAATGGAATTAGCTTACATATCTGAAAAGTTCCACAGATAGGGTGACTATTCTGGACTGAGGCTCTGTTTTCTTTGTGAGTCTCTTGTCTCTCCCTTTTTCTCACTGTTGGCTTCATCTTTGAGCCAGTGGTGGGAAGTCTGTGTATTCTGCCATGACTATGTCCACAGCCAAGGGAGGACATCTTTTTTCATCGCTTTCTCTTTTCCCATGACCCCTGCAAACATCCCACCCAGTTTTCTTACTTGCACTGAGTTGTATGCCATTTCCTGAACCCATTCTTTTCTCCAGCAATAGTTGGTTGTCTTAGGCCTGGATTCCTACACTAACTGCTGTCAAGGAAATAGGAGATAAATCAGATTTATTCAGAAGCTGGAAACACCTGCTTCCCCTTAGGCACTGGTGCTGCTCCAAGGAAGAAGTATAAATCCCAAAGAATAAGCCAGGCAGGAAGGGGCACTATATCCATTTTACTTATAAAAATTAAATGGCTTCAGGCAGGTAGAGCACTTAGACAATTAGGCAATATCTAGGGATATGGAACGTGCTCAATAACACTGACTACTGTTTTGTTGAGACTAAAACTAATCTATTTTTCTAAATAAACTTCTAGAACTTTGGGCAACAAAGACTTGATGACAAACCAAGAGGAAACATGGTCTCACATAAAGTATTTTGTAGATTTTTTTTTACCTGAAATGAGATTAGATATTATAGTATATTTTCAAGTTAGAGTTTGGTCAATGTTTTAGTGTCTGTACCACAAGAGACATGATTTAAAATGCTGTATAAGACATTAAGTTTAAATGACAGCTTCCTCTAAAAGTTTGGAGTCTAACTCACAACGTGTGTTCTATATCAAGTTTCAATAACATAAGTTGGGTATTAAATAAATGGAGCTGTATCAACATGCAACAACAGTGTAAGTTAAAATATTAGTATTTGTGTGTAATATAAAATGTATACATAATATATTTAAATAATATAAATGTTAAATAATTGGTTCATTGCAAGAGTATTTAAGAGCCCTGAAAAGTACGGATTGAATACTTGCTTTAGGATTAGTATCTGGGTGATACTGAATAATTTATTGCTCCTCCCCTACTTTAATCTCCTTACTGTAAAATGTACCTATCTCATTGGGCTGTTGCTAAGAGTTAAATTGAATGAGCTGGTGCAATAACTGCCATCACTGCATCTGGCATATCATGTGCTCCATAAAGGCTCTTAGAATCACCATCCTCATTATGATTCAATTTTACAAGATTCCAGAAAAATAAATCAATTGAAATAGATAGAATCTGGTCTCAGTCTTAAAGTGTAGGATTCAAACAGCAAGTAGCTGGCAATATAGTCACAAGTCAAACTTAGGAACTCAGTAAATAGCCCAACTTGTATAAAGGGTGGATATGTAATGACAAATCATATTTGTACAGAATCATCTCACTAAATCCTTCTATTTATAATTTAAATAGCTATTATCTTTCCTCACCCCCATCTTCAACCCAACTCACATACACCTGCTTTTTAACAAACAGGGAAACTGAAGCTGATAGTTAAGTACTTCAAATCTATTTGCAAAATGAGGTATGTTCCAAGAAGAAAGAGGCCTGTTCTTATTTACTGTTGAAAGTCAAGAAAGGAGCACAGTGCCTGGCTTATTAAAGGTGCCCAATGACTATTGAATGGGTGAAAATGGAGTAAAAATAAATGAGTTAGTATGACTTGGTTAGAGTTGTCTTACTAGTAAACAGCAGAGATGGAACTGAACAAGAACTTGGGTCTCCTGACTCCTGATCTTTTTTAAATTTTTCATGTGGTACTTGACTCCCTCCCTCCACATTCAGGAATTACCAAGAGGAGATTGGTAAGAAGCATATCTGGAGAGTACAATGGTCAGAAGCTCAGGTGAACACATAAGGTCCATTATCTTCTAAGAGCAATGAAGAAAGACAGATTTGGTTAAAACCTCAGTTCTTCCTTTTATAGACCTTTCTGTGACCTTGGATAAGGTACTAAGCTTCTCTGTGTCTCATTTCCCTGAGCCATAAAAGAGGGATAGAAGTTTTTATCTCATAGAGGAGTAAAAATTGAAGGAAAATGCATGTACACCACATAAAACAGTGCTTAGAACATAGAAGAACTTGTCATTCAGAACATGACATGTCTCCTTTGGTTCCTCCATATCACCCCTCTCCCCTTTGTATTTGAGTGTATGCAACTCCTGCTGCTCCCTGTCAGAGCTGATGTTTGCTTTCCCAGCTCTAAGAAAAGCACTCTCAAAGAAGGGCATAGGTGGTCTCTGCTTCACTGAAATCACTCCTGGAAGCAATCACCTACTTCATCACACACATGATTCAAACTAGGAAAAATGTCCAGTATTCCATGTCCATGAATCTTATACTCAGGACTGGCCACATAATTTGGGGGGCCCAACGCAAAATGACAACGTGGGGCTCTTTGTTTGAAGTGTATTAAATTTTTTAAAACAGCAACAACAGAGCATTAAACTAAGTATGGGACCCTTCTGAGCACATACACAGGTTGAAGCCAGTCCTACAGAGGCTTTGAACATCCTATTTCTCCCTTTATCATCTTCCTCAATAATCATCTCTCTGCTACTTTTACCCCAAAAGCTTAGCAATAAGTGTTCCTCTCTCCCTTGATCTTTGCATTAAACTTCCTTTGCCTTCTGGAATCCAACTACCTGAATTTAAATTTGGATTCCAACCCTTACTAGCTTGTTTGACCACAGGCATGATGTTTAACTTCTCTTTACCTCTATTTTCTGTTGTGAAAGTTGAGAATGATGATAATACCAATTTTAAAGACCTATTATTAGGAGTGCATGAGCTAATAATTGAAAGGATTTAAAACAGTAGATAATACAGTGGTTCTCAACCCTGGCCGCACATTTGAATCACCTGGGAGCTGTTAAAAAAAATGCCATTTCCAGGACTCACCCATGACCAATTAAATCAGAATATTTTGGGGTGAGGCCATGACAGCAGTAGCTTTAAAAAGCTCCACAGGGGATTCTAATGAACAAGAAGGTTGAAGCCACTAGTCTTGTACACAGCAAGTGCTTAATAATAAATAATAACAATAAATAATAAATGTATAATAAATAATATAATACTACATTATAAATGTTGTCCAGGTATTATTGCACAGTTAGCAAAACAAAGAAGTAAAGCATTCTGTATTTCCTTCCTTGCCCTGAATCTATTCTGCATCTGGCTTCTTTCTCACTCTCTCAGCTGCTTTGATGCAGGGTATCCCTGCAACCAATGTAAATCAAGACCAAAGATGTCTAAAGTTTTCCCACTGAAACAAAGATGTCTTTTCATACAGTTCTTCCCATTAACCCAGAGATCAGAGGGGAAATGTCAACTCCTCTAACAGAGACTTCCTTTGATATCAGGGGGTATATATTCCAGAAGCTCATCACACTGGGTTTTGGGGGGCAGGGAGGATTTCAGTCAAGTCACCAGAGATCCCTAAATAATACAAAGCAAAAGAGGCCAGGAAGTGGTGAGAATATTAATTTCTTGAGCTTGTATTTCTTTCCCATCAGTGTAGATAATCATCTTTCTGAAAATGTCTTTTTTCCATATTTATGATGGTTGCATATCCATTATGAATACAGTAGCTCATTTGCAACATGACCTGACAAATATTGAGTGTTCTAGGCTACATTTAATTCCAAGGTAACTAAAATCATTTCTGTTTCTTCATAACTAGAAAAAGGTTCTGATTACACAAAGCTTAAAATGCTAGGGCCTGGTACGACTCGTCCTTCGTAATGAATCTACCAATTGGGACATGGATTGAGGTTGGGATAGGAACTAGAGTAGTGGTCAATCGAATCAATTTAGCCTCAAGATCATGAAGAACTTCATTTCGGGCTGAGGTTCACAGATACATTTTTAGAGGGGAGCTGGGTTTTTTAACTGAAGTCCACTGACCATTTCACCAGCTAAATCAGGAAATAGGATTACAGACACAAGGCCACTGGGACTCACAGCATGAAAACTGACTTGTATAGGCCCCAGTTCCAACATCCAATTGTTGAATATCTGCTATGTTTGTATAGATTGTGGGTCTAAGAGAAAAGAGCAGATCTTGCCCAGAGCTATGTGTATTCTATCTGGCTCCTTCAATTCTAAATACCTGAGAAGACAATTCTTAAGAAATACTACAAAATAACATAGACTTAAATGGCAAAAAAAAGCATCATAATCAAGATAGTGTTTTCAATAAGTTTGTGACCACTGTGGGTGCTAAAGTTAATTCAGTACATCAAGACAAGCATTGCTTTTCACAATTGAATCAACTACACTGAACCAGACTAGATTGGAGTGCTTCCCTTTCATTTAAGTAGAGTGTTAGTGTAAAGTATTGTTTTCTAAAAACTTTGCTTCACTTACATATGTTTATATATGTGCATATATTAGGTTGTGATGTAAAATGGAATATTTTGGTGTGGTTCAATGTCTGAAAATGAGTAAGTTCACCATATTAGGGGACAGAGTTTACATACTGGTACCTCATAGAATACATATGGTCCATTGATATTGGGTAGATTAGGGGATATAATATTGTTTATTTTGTTCTGTAGTTCACAAAAAAGGTTTTAAAAAATATAAATGAATAGCCAGCAGTTAAATGTCAAATAGTCCCACATTTTTTACATTTATTATATTTATTTTCACCAATCTTGTAATTATCTTTTGTTTCCTTTTGTTTTAGGTTTTTTTTTGTTTGTTTGTTTTTTACCATGCACTCTACAGAGTGGTTCCCCAGCTGCTCCAAGGACCCACCTGGTCCCTTATCCTGTTATCTTTAGATTATTGACTATGTTCCCCATGCTGCAATTCACATTTTTGTGGCTATTCTGCAACTACCAATACAATACAGATTTTCAGCTTCTCTTCAAATAACCAGATCATCTGCAAATAATGATTCTGCATTTTACAAGCCAGGATAGTCCATGTCAGTTCTTTCTCCCAAAAAGAAAAAAGTCTTATAGGTAAGTGGATCTATTTCTTTGTTATTTTCTATCCCTGGGTCCTTTGGCTTGATAATGATTAGGGCCTGCCATATGCTCCTGCCTTGCCCTACATTTCTGGCCTTTTTATTGTTCCACCTTCTGTTCTAGCCAAACTGGAGAGCTAATAACCTAGCAATAGTTGTCTCCATCCTCTGAATGTGTGGCACTCTCTATTCCAGCTCCTCTTCCAATTGAATAAAAACTTTATCAAAGCCCCATTTAAATTTGTAGACTTTCCAGAAAGCTTTTCTGTACCTTCTTGTATCCCTTCCAGTAGTTCCTATCCCTGAATTCTACTTGCACATTGAACCTCTTTACCAACCTTGTGGTATTCACAGTTCTATAAAATATCCCATTCTCACTTATTAAGCTCCATCTTCCTGATGATATCAGGAGCTCCCTGAATGTAAAAGCCATGTCCCATTTGCTTCTGCTTGCCATCCATTGCTCAGACCAGTGATCTGCATGTAGCAGATACTCAATAGTTGTGTGACAAACTGGATTACAAAAGACTTCACTGGAAGCTTATTTATTATGGAACTGTTTGGAATAGGCAAAAAATTTAAAACAATCCAACAGTCCATTGGTTGAGTTTGAATAAATCAGTTATGGCACCTTCATACAATGGAACACTCTGAGACTATTAAAAATGATTAAGATCTACATTTGCTTATGTTGAAAGATCTTCAGGATATATTACTAAGACAGCAACTGGCAAAACCATAGAGAGAACATTATCTGAATAATTTTTAAGATGGCATTTCTAGGTATAGAAAAGATCTGAAAATATATTTATTTAATGCTTACGATAACCCAAGGACTATTCTAAGAGCTGTACATATAGAACTAAACAAAGCAAAGTCTCTATGAGCATGGAGTTAACATTCTAGTGGGGAAAGGGGTAGAGAGAAAAACTATATTTAGGACCATAAGTGTAACAAAAATAAGTAAATTAGGAAAATTGAATAAAGAGTTATAGGGGTGTTGTGGGGAACATTTCTATACTATAAAGGTGGTCAGGAAACACTTCTTTAATGAAAATTGTTTCCCCAGATACCTAAAGAAAGAGAATTAAGTCACATAGTTATCTTGGGGAAGAGGACTCCAGGCAAAGGACCAGCAAGTACATGGTATAGTAGGATAAAGTAAAAGGAGTGGTGGTAGGAGATGAGATCAGAGAATTAGTGGAAAATTATACTTTGATTTTTATTCTGAATAGAGCAAAAAGACTGTCAGGCTTTAGAAAAAATAAGAATTTGGTAATGGACACATTACATTTGAAAAACTAGTCAGAGCTCTAAATGGAAGACAGACAGATGATCTAGAGTTCAGGAGTAATGTTTAGGCTGATACTATAAATCTGACATATACAATTCAACATATGCAAATCAATCAATGTAACACACCACATTAACAAAAGAACACATACAAATCATATGATCTTATCAAAAGATGCAGAAAAGCATTGGATAACGTACATCTATTTATGATTAAAACATAATAAAATGGGAATAGAAGTAAAGTACTTCAACATAAAAAAGTTCATATGTAACAAACCCTCAGCCAACATCATACTCAATGGTGAAAAACTGAAAGTTTTCCTCTAAAATCAAGAACAGGGTGTCTACTCTCACCATTCTTAATCACCATAGTTGCTCTAAGTCCCAGCTAGAGCAATAAGTCAAGAGAAAGAAATAAAAGGCATCCAAATTGGGAAGGAAGAAGTAAAAGTGTCACTTTCTGTAGATGATATGATTCTGTACATAGAAAACCCTAAAGACTCCACTAAAAATTATTACAAACAATAAACAAATAGAGCAAAGTTGCACAATATAAAATTATTATACAAAAACCACTCTTTTCTTGTATACTAACAATGAAACTTCAGAAAAAGAAATGGGGAAAAAACAATTCCTTTTCCACTTGCAACCAAAAGAATAAAATACCTAGGAAAAAACTTAACAAAGGATGTGGAAGACCTATATACTGAAAACTACAGAGCATTACTAAAACAGATAGAAAAAGATACAATGAAATGGAAAGATGTTCTGTGTTGATGGATTAGAAGGATCAATAGAGTTAAAATAGCTACATTACTCAAAGCAATATACAAGTTTAATGTAATTCCCATCAAAATCTCAATGTCATTTCTAAAAGAAATAGAACAAAAAAACCATAGATTTATATGTAACCACACACACACACACACACACACACACACACACACACACACAAGAAAAAAACCCCAAAGAGACAAAGCAATTCTGAGAAAAGAGAATGGAGCCAGGGGCATAATACTACCTGATTTCAACTTATCCTACAGAGCTACAATAATTGAAACAGCATGGTCTTGGCAGAAAAGCAGACACACAGATCAATGGAACAGAATTAAGAGCCCAGTTATAAAATCACATGGATATGGGCAGCTAATTTTTGACAAAGGAGTGAGAAACACACAATGGAGAAGAGAAAATCTCTTCAATAAATGGTGATGGGAAAATTGAAAGCCACATGTAAAAGAATGAAACTATATTATAGTTTGTCCCCATGTACAAAAATTAACTCGAATTGGATTAAAGACTTAAACATAGGGTCTGAAACAATAAATTACATAGAGGAAAACATAGGTACCAAATTTATCAATCTTGTTTGTGGAGAATGTTTTATGAATTTAACTCCAAAGGCAAGGGAAGTCAAGGCAAAAATAAATAAATGGGACTATATTAAACTAAAAAGCTTCTGCACAGCAAAAGAAACCAACAACAAGACAAAGAGGCAACCAAACAGATGGGAGATATTTGCAAACAATAGCTCTGACAAAGGCTTAATATCCAAAATACATAAAGAATTCATAAAATTCAAAACAGAACAAACAATTCAGTTGAAAAAAATGGCAGGGGATCTGAATGGACACTTCTCCCAAGAAGACATACAAATGGAGAACAGATACATGAAAAGATGCTCAAGCTCACTAGCTATTAGGGAGATGCCAATCAAAACTATCATGAGATACCATCTCACACCTGTTAGAATGGTTACTATCAACAAGACAAGCGATAACAAGTGTTGGAGAGGTTGTGGAGAAAAGGGAAACCTCATTCACTGTTGGTGAGAATGTAGAGTGCGACAGCCACTATGGAAAACAATCTGGTAGTTCTTAAAAAAATTAAGAATAGAGCTACCATATCACCCAGGAATCCCTCTTCTGGATATCTACCCATAAAACTCAAAAACATGTATTTGCAAAGATATATGCACCCCTCTGTTCATTGCAGCATTATTCACAGTGGCCAAGACATGAAGACAATCAAAATGTTCTTTGACAGAGGATTGGATAAAGAAGATGTGGTATATATACATATGCAATAGAATAATACTCAGCCATGAAAAAAGACTAAACACTGCCATTTGTGACAATATGGATGGACCTTGAGAATGTTATGCTAAGTGAAGTCAGTCAGTCAGAAAAAGCTAAGAAGCATATAATTTCACTCTTATATGGGATATAAAACTGAAACTCATGGAGACAGACAACAATGTGGTTACCACAAGGAAGGGGGTTGGTGGTGGGGGGTGGAGAAAGGCCTAATATATGGTGACAGAAAATGGTGTGACTTTAGGTGGTGGGCACACAGTGGAATATACAGACCTAGAGCCATAGAAATGTACACTTGAAACCTAGTGATCTTATTAGCCAATGTCACCCCAATAAATTTAATTTAAACAAAATTTTTTAAAAAGATGTCCCTTTCTATCAAGTTCCCAGGTGAAGTGGATTCTCCTAGTCCCACCCTTTAAGCTCTCTCTCACTGGTGGAACTGAGAGCAATGTCATACAAGGGAAGTTGTGAGAGCTTCTTGCAAGAATTTAACATGTGGTCATTTTAAGTTAGATCTGTTTTTTACTTGCTTGTTTTCTTATTTTTTGTTAGTTTTGAAAGGCAGCTGTAAGGAAAACAGGAATGGCTTCTAATAAAAAAATGAATGGAGCAAAAAGACTGTCAGGCTTTATAAAAAATAAGAGTTTAGTAATAGACATGTTACATTTGAGAAGCCTGTCAGAGCTCCAAATGGGAGTTAGATAGTTGATCTAGACTTCAGGAGTAATGTTTAGTCTGGTATTATAAATTCGATGTATAAATGGTATTTACATGAAAACATATGTAGAAGGCAAAGAGGTTTGAGGACTGGGCCACGTAGTATTCCATAATTTAGGGGGTCTGGAAAATTGAGAGAGTTAGCAAAGCTTATAAAGGGCCACTCAGGGAGGATATAAAGGGGAAAGCTATGTACTCTCAAAAAGGAGGTTGAGAGAAATGGCATCAAATTCTGCCAAAAAGTTGAATAAGAGTAGGACTAAGAATTGACTGTTGAGTTTTGTGACTGAATAAATGCTATCTTAGAAGAATGATAAGGACAAAAGTCAGAGTAAATTGGGAGTTTAAGAGAGAATGGGGAGGCGGGGCTGGCAATGGGATTATACAATCCTCTGAAAGATTTTTCAAATTTCAAAAATACCAACAAATGGAAACTCATTGTAGGAAAAACTGGCCTCTTCTCCACAAAAATGTCAATGTCAAAAATGATTTCTTGAAAAGCTGAGGAATTGTTCCAGATTAAAAGAGATCAATGAAACATGATTAATAAGTTCTATGCATGATTCTTGACTGAACCCTGGGTAACAGGAAAATTGTTGGGAAAAACAGCATTGAAAAAATGATAAAATTTGAATATGGACTGAATTTTATTTTGTTTTATTTTATTTTTTATTTTTTTATTTTAGTTTATTCAGTACAGTTTCTATCCTTTATTCCCATTCCAACCCACCCACCCATTCCTCCCCTTCTCCCTCCCCTTTCCAACCTCCCTAATTTTGTCCATGTGTCCTCTATATTTGTTCCTGTAAACCCTTCCCTTCTCCCCTAAAATTCCCTCCCCTCTCCCCTCTGGTCA